>JAVBJF010000182.1:0-600000 GCA_033439095.1 Pseudococcus viburni
TTTGATAGGTAACACGACCATTTTTCAAAATCGGTCAAAAATTGACCAAATTTCACCCCTTAAAATTTTTGGAAGGGGTCAAAATCAAAATTCATTGTCATTTTCGGATTTTTCGCGAAATTTTACCCCATTTTGATATGTTACACGCGTGCATAGCCATTTTGTAAAAATTTTGTAGCTGTTTATTTTTTTGAGAAATCGCCGAGGGGCGCATCTTCAAAATTCGCCTGTGGCTCATTGTGCCAGCCATTTTCCAAAAATTTAGGCTCAATCGGTTCAGAATGAGTTCATGTCCTCACGAAGGTGGTTTTTTCTTGTTCCGCGAGCTTTATGACGTCTACACAATCATTTTACTTTCAAAAATGGCCAAATTTCACCAAAAATCGCACTTTGGGGGCCCTAGGAGACCATTGTGACCATGCCCAAGGAAATGAAACACATATTCGGACTCGGGGGAGCATGTGCTACAAAATGGCAAAAAAATTTTTGTTCCCGTCCAACTTGAAAAAATGGGGGTTTTTAGGCTCCAGCCCCCTATAGTGACCCGGCAAAAATCGAAAATGCTCATTTTCGTGAATACCCCATCCATACCAACAAAAAACCAACTGATTTTTTTGTTCCCCAAGAAAGCATAGCATATTCACTTTCCTGAGCACTTTTCTGCGTCTGGACTATAGACTATCTTGATAAAATTGATTTTATGATTGATTCTTGTTTTAGACGCTAAAACAGATAAATTTAGCTTGGATGCCTATTTTTCCCCCTCCCCTTTTTCCCAAGGTCCATCCCCCAACATTTCAAACGCGTGTATCACCCAATCTATGGGTCGTAATGAAAAAATTTTCAAAAAAAGTTTGTACCTCAACACGTTCCGTACATTTCCATTTCTCATAAAAATCCATTTTGGAGCAACTCCTACCCCTCCCCCCATTTGAAAATAAAACAGTTTTCAGAAAACTTTAAAATCGCGTTTTCTTCATTTAAGCGAAAAGTTTCACAGATACGGAAAAATTTGTAACCACAAAAAGTATTCAGAATTAAATTTCCTTTCCAATGAGCTTTATCACAACCATTTTCAAAAATTTTCCCCGACAGGGTGGATCTCTCCCCCTCCCCCTTATCTCAAAAGTTCGACCCATGAAAAAAAATTGAACAGTTTCTGTTCTTCGATATCTAATGTATAATTTCATTTATTATCGGGATTCATTTTGGAGCAAATTTTGTTCGTAGGTCCAACTTTTGTGAAAACGAAGAATGGGGAGAGGTCCACTGTGTCGGGAAAAGTAGGCGAAAATTGTCGTAATAGAGCTCATTGGAAAGGAAATTCAATTCTGAATACTTTTTGTTATTACACATTTTGTCGTATCTCCGAAACTATTCGTTTAAAATGAAGAAAACGTGATTTTGAGGTTTTCTCAAAAACATGTTTTGTTTCCAAATTTGGGGGGCAGGAGTTGCTTCAAAATGGATTTCGATGAGTAATGAAAATGTACATTAGGCGCTGAGGAACAACTTTTGTTTGAAAATTTTTTCATTAAGACCCATAGATTGGGCGGTACACGCGTTTGAAATGTTGGGGGGGTGGACCCTGGGAAAAGGGGGAGGGGGAAAATAGGTATCTAAGCTAAATTCATTTATTTTAGTGTATAAAACAAGAATCAATCATAAAATCAATTTTAACAAGAATCCTGCGCGGATGTTCAATTGAGACCTGACTACTACCGATTTTTCAAAATCAAATTTCGTGACTTTTTCGCGACTTTCTTCCAAGGTATCTAGTATCTACCTCTCGATTTGACATCCCCCCCCCCCAATCAACAACGTCTTTAATTTTAAAGAATACAGCTTTTCACAAAAATTTTCTAAAAGTGAGAGGGGATTTTTTTTTTGAAGAATTTATTTCAAGAAACAGCAAAAAAGAGACATACTCATTTCCAAACGATTTTTTCTTCTAAAATTTTAAAATAGAAAAACTCGATTCAAAGTTTTCAAACACGAATTTCGACCAGAAAAAATTATCGAATATTTTTTTCATACCACCCACTAATACCCCTCAATACGGGACACTATTCACGTAAGTTTGAAAAAATTTGGTTGATAACTCGCGGAAATGAAAATTCTCAATGGTAATGTTGAAAAAAGTAACGATTTGTCCTTAACAAGAGATAGGAAAAGGGTAGGATAAATTTTAATTTGAAAAACATTGTTGCCATCTGTATTATTTTTTCAAATTTGAAAAAATAGTTACAATTTTAACAGAAAAAGAACAAACTTTCCGATCTAAAAAATGTCAAATAACAAGTTTAACAGTACCTAGCAGAGGAAAAAAAATTTAAATCGTAAAAAAATTACGTGTAAAAATTTTTACAGCGAAGAAATACATTTTCAAGTTGTAAAAAAAATTATGAGTGAAAATTTTGTTAGAGTATTTATACAAAAAAAACCACACAAATCATAAAAAGATTTAAATGGTGACCGAAAAAAATTCTTTTAAGATCAAAATTCGAAAAAATTGAAGTTCAACGAATAATGTAAATTATAAAATACAGAACAAGTTGAACGAAGCATTTCCTACGCTAATTCGATGTGATCCAAAAATCCCCCCCCCCATCAAAAAATCTAGTGGAATTTAGTGTCTAGTGTTTACTTTGAGTGAGAGACCTCTCAAACATTTTCTAATTCTTCGGTCTAAAGGAAAGAGAAGCTATGAGACCTTACATTGAGTGAGGTTAATTTCGAAAAAAACGCGGTTTGCCACTTTTGGACAGTTCCACCGGCTGAAAACCTCGGTGACACTACAACAAAGAGACGTAACTTGAACTTTTTACCCGCTATAAGGAGGTTGAAAGTTTCAATTCGCGAGTTTGAAAAATTTATATTTTAACCAAATTCGAATAACTCACTTTAAACAACCTCAATATCGAGCTAGAAATATTGTTTTGATTACTCAAGTATTTTAATCCAATTCAAGTTGTTTATTGTCCATTCGGTACCTTGACTAAAATAAATCAAAATTAAATTTCAATCAATTTTTTGTAGCAGCGATGTAAACTGAAATTTAATGAAAATTGCACAAGTACAAATGCAGTTGACAGCACTGTACAATTATTTTTTTTAAATATCATCAAGAATTATTCCAGGAAACTAAAAAAAAAAGTTTCTATTTTAAGGTGTTTGAATAAGAAGTTTTAATTAGTTAATAATAAAAAAAATAAAAAAATCGCCATCTGCACCTTTTCAACAACCTTGTATACGGAACAACAAGTAACATCCATGATCCAATTTCGGAGTCAGTGATTCCCGCAGGAATAGAAACTCAAATTGCACCTTTTTCGAGAAGTGGCCGAAGTTTTCAGCAGATGGCACAAGTTGAAACTAATAACTAATAGTGTTTTTTCAAAAGCGACTTCACATTGAAGTTTCCAAGTAGATGTCCGATTCCTTTGAGATGAAAGGATCTCGATTTTTTTTTTTGGCAAATCCTCTACTTGAAGTAAACTTTGTCAAAATTCGGGATTCTTTTTTTTTTTTTACAATGTATTTGATTTTTTTCAGAATGAAACCTTCACCGACATTTTACTTGAGTTTCCATGGTACGAACGAAATCTGAAGTTTCAAAAATGCTACCTCACTTTACTCATGATCTGTCAAAAAGATGATCCTCTTTACGTCTACGGACTATACGAAATAAATTTGAAGTTTTTTGCGGCCAACTGCAATCGTTTGTACACGCTATTGAATTTATTCTCACTAAAATTCAAATAATGTATTGAATATGGGTCGAGTTTCGTAAGTAGGTATTTAAAATAAAAACCGAATTCTTTTATGTAAGTATAGAAGTTACCCGGTATGCAAAGAATTGACAAATCGCTAGCGATTTGTGAGAAAAAACTGACGTTTTATAATTTAGAATACAATCCTAATAGTAAAATTTTTTAAATTTTGGGATCAGAATGTGTGTTATTAATGCTTTTTCAGAGATATTCCAACATAGTTGCCATCCTTTGATTAACCAGTCGTAAAGAATAGCTTTCAGCTTTTTATACGTAGTTTAAATTTTGAGCCATAATGGTTTCAATTTCATAATCAAGAGCATCATGAAGGGGGTTTCAACTTCGTGAACATTAATGGATGAGTTTATTTGGATTTGGATTTGCCCATTTACCGACAAACAAAAGATTCATTAGACGATGTTTTTACCCAAAAATATAAAGGTATTATGATACACGCAACACACTGAAAAATTTTTCTTGAAATGGTCTTAATGCAAAACGATCGGTTCAGTTAAACGAGAGAAATCAAGTCGGAAAAATTGACCTATTACAAGCTTTTGAACTTTGAGCTCATTTTTCTCGAAAACGTGAGATTTTAAGAAAAATTCATGAGAAATAGAGCTTGAAATTCCTAACCATTTTTTTGACCTCCATTTTTCTCTACAATGCACCGTTTCCGATACACCACTTTTCCGATTTTCGCTTCATTTCATTCCCTTTTGACGATTTTCGTAATTTTATGTACAAATAAGTACAACAGAAGGCTCAAAATTGAACATGTCACTTTCTTTTGTATACGAAATTGTCATACGAAAAAATTTGCAACAGATCCGTGTTTAGCAGCTCAAACTACTTGCATATACCCCATTTATACGATAAAAGCACCCGAATTTTGAAAATTTACCTTCAACCCAACGAATTATCTTTCAAAAATACGCCAATTCTAAGTTTATGGTGACAATGAAAAGCATGGGTAATTTTTTTTGATTTTGAAATTTCTCACCCCCAGAAGTGTTTCTTCGTATGAAAAAAAATTATTCCCAACATTTCACTTCTCTGAGTTAAGGTTAACCTGCGCCACCGAGCACTCAAGTTGAGGACGCGACGCCCGAGCGCGTTCGATGCTACCCCGTCACCGTACGTGGTGGTGAAGTTTTTTGCGTACGGGCTACGTTACAAAAATGTTCTTACGTCGTTATGGGTGTCAGGAGAAGAGTAGATGTTAAAATAATTACTCAATAAGGAATCGTTTTAGATTATCTACAGTATACCCAGTCTATTTCGAATTTTTTTTTTGTGATTTTCTGTCTGTTGAAAAAACTTGTAAATATAGAGATTTTTTTCTGTATTGTTTCGATGTTTTTCCACACAAAAATCGATTCTCAACTATGGTCTGCAAGTATTTCACACTTGAGTATTGTAAAGAAAAGAGAATGTAGCAAAATTTTCCAAAAAATTGGGGTCTTCAATTTTTGAGGGCTGATTTAAAGTGAAAAACATCGAAACAATGCAGAAAAAAATCTCTATACCTATTTACAAGTTTTTTCAACAGACAGAAAATCACAAAAAAAATTCGAAACAGACTGGGTATACTCTAGATAATCTAAAACGATTCCTTATTGAGTAATTTTAACACCTACCCTTCTCCTGACACCCATAACGACGTAAGAACATTTTTGTAACGTAGCTCGTACGCAAAAAACTTCACCACCACGTACGGTGACGGGGTACCATCGAACGCGCTCGGGCGTCGCGTCCTCAACTTGAGTGCTCGATGGCGCAGGTTAACCTCAACTCAGAGAAGTGAAATGTTGGAAATAATTTTTTTTCATACAAAGAAACACTTCTGGGGGTGAGCAATTTCAAAATCAAAAAAAAAATTACCCATGCTTTTCATTGTCACCATAAACTTAGTATTGGCGTATAGGCACGTTGACAAAGATGGCCGTCATTTTTATCTATACGTTCTGTTACCGGTTTTGTAGTCGTTTTTTATCACTTCCCATAAGATTAACATTGGGGTTTTAATTTAAAGACCAATTTTGTGTCGTTTTTTCAAATTTTGTAATTTTATAAAATGTAATCACATAGAAAATTTTACGAGGAATTTAATAAAAAAAACGCAAATCGCTATCTTTTTTTGTTAAAAAGTTATCAAAATCGTAAAAATCGCGGAATTAAAGTTGAGTGATTACGCAGCCGGTCTGCAGCACTTTTCCGATGTTTGTAAAATTTTCTATACCATTACATTTTATAAAAATTACAAAATTTGAAAAAAAATGACACGAAATTGATCTTTAAATTAGAATTCTAATGTAAATGTTATGGGAAGTAATAAAAAACGACTACAAAACCTATGATAGAACGTATAAATAAAAAAAACGGCGGCCATCTTTGTCAACGTGCCTATTTTTGAAAGATAATTCGTTGGGTTGAGAGTGAATTTTCAAAATTCGGGTGCTTTTATCGTATAAATGGGGTATATGCAAGTAGTTTGAGCTGCTGAACACGGATCGATTGCAAATTTTTTCGTATGCCAATTTCGTACACAAAAGAAAGTGACATGACCAATTTTGAGCCTTCTGTTGTACTTATTTGTACATAAAATTACAAAACTCGTCAAAAGGGAATGAAATGAAGTGAAAATCGGAAAAGTGGTGTATAAATACGTATTTTGGGGTATAATTACACAAAAACAATTTTCGACCAAAAATGACCATCTTTATGAGTGAAAAACGGTGTGGAAAAATGGTTTTTCGCATTTTTCAAGATGTTCTACCACGTGGAAAATTCTGAAAAAATATCACGTTGTACATAGGGGCTAGGTACATGAAATATATTTTTTTCAGAATTGCACCTCTGAACCATCATATGGAAAACTCGATTTGAAGTTTTCAAACACGAGTTTCAGCTAGAAGAAATCATCGAAAAAATTTTTCCAACCATCAACTAATACCCCTCAGTATAGTGTACCACCCATGCAAGTTTGAAAAAATTTGGTTGAAAACTCGCAAAAATAAAAATTCCTAATGAAAAGGCTGAAAAAAAGAACGTTTTGGCCCATAACTAAGGATAGGGGAGAGGTAGGGGGCCAAAAAAATTTCCACAAGGTTTTCAGACCATAAGAACCAATTTCCATCGGTTAGTTTCGAATTTCAGCTCGGGGGCAGATTCGCCTATCTTAACCGCCGGTACCCTTTACTGATCCATTGGAAACTTTGGAAATAATAATTCATATAATTTCCCATCGGTTCCAAAATTCGACGCAATACCTCATAACTGAAATATTCAAGGACGCAATATCAGTCACGAGAACTCACTTCAATTTCTTTGAAAATCTCTTATAAAATAATATTCCATACGATGCATCGTAAAACATCCAAAAATAAATGTGAAAATCTTGAATGTTAAAAAAAAAAATGGATAAGCCAAGTGGTAATGAAATGAATGAAGTGAAATTATTTGAAAAATTGATCAACATTGGTTTATTCATTTGGTGTTTCCCAACAAAGATAAAAAATAAGGCGAAGTGGTCATATTATAGATTTACCGTTTTGATAACTAGTTTTCTAATTTTGGGAAGTTTCGTCACCGTGATTAACGTTTCGAAAAATTTTTTAAAGCTTCAAGCTACAGTCCGATTATTTTTAAGCGTAAATGTGGCATTGGTATTTTTCTACTTTCGCGCATGTAGGATTCAACTAACAAGTATTTTCTTCAAGTTTGATGGAAATTCCCCCAATTACATCGGAGACGAAGAAATAAAGAGAACTGCGGAAAACTTTTTAAAAACTGTCAAACGCGATGTAATATTGTTCTTCGGAGTGATGTTGGCTGGACAAATTTTTGGAATGATATCAATAATTATACAAGAGGACTCATTCATATTTTTTCACCTTTATTCGTGCGGATCTGGATCGGCTGATGAACAACCCACAATACAGTACTGCTTTTCGAAGGAGAGTTTAGCCCATTTCATATTAAATGATATTTTGGTATTCGTCTTCATCGTTTATCAATTTTTCATTTCACAAGTCGCACAGTTATTGTTACTTTCTCAAGCAGAAGCTGTAGGCGGAGTATTACGAGTATACGATGTTCTTATATCGACGTGTATAAAAAAACTCAAGAGCATGGACAAATTTGATACCAAGGATCGATTCGAATTCAAAACAGTGATCAATTATCATCAAAAAATCACGAAGTTAGTGATGATGTGACTGAAAAATAATCAATATGTTCATCATAAATGGGTGTAATGAAGAAAAAACATTCATCTTAGATTTTGACGAAAATTGACGAGATAGTTCACTTCAAGTATAGAGTTTATTTCAAATTTAAATTTTATTATACACTGGGCGTGTGTAATTACCATGACTTTTACGCCCGGTGTAAGGAAGTTGTTGGAAAGAGAAGGGTTTATTTTCAAATTTGGTGTTGGAGTTTGAGTTCTTCTATCAGAAGGAGGATTTTTTGAATATATAAAAATTTGGCTTAATTATAGACGAAAATCAACAAAATTCTAGAATTCAAAATTATTTCTCTATTTTTCCACTTCCACATAATGTCCAGGATTTTTTACTTCAAGTATCATTAGTTTTTGGGGTAAAATTACCAAAACCTAATTTTTGTGTTTCTATAAAATAAAAAAAATTGAAAAAAAAATTAAGGAAGGAATTATTTTTGAAAACTTTTCCACCAAAGTGGTCTTAAAATCTTAATTTTATCTAAACAGATCATCAGCAACGATTTTTTCCTCATCGCCCTTCCCTATTATTCTGAGAATTATGTACTTTGATTTTGGAATAGATAAATACATTTGACAGCAATTTTTTTGTGATGTGTTTGAATGTTAAAAATTAATCCATTAGGTTTTTAATGAAAAAAAAGTTGGATTTTTCATTTTTCTCAATTTCTTTGGAAGCACAAAAATGAGGATTTTTTGCAATTCTACCTAAACAGGGTGTTCACTATATTTCAGAAATGGGGTTCCCTAACTTTTTCAGATTTCCAGACTAATTTTTCAAATTTTTCCAAACCTTTTAAATATGATATTCGTAAACCGGGGGGGGGGGGGATTTTTCACTTGATGTACTTATTACATCCCGAAATTTTTCATCGTAAGAATGATATAAAATTCATGGGGGTCTAACGATTTTTTTTTTCAAAATTACTATTAGATACATTTTACGAGATCTTCAGATGCTCCACTTCGGGTCAAAAAAATGATTCAAGTTCAATTCTGAAAGTTTTTGAGCCCACCCAATTCCCCTTCGCCACAAAAATTTGAAAATTTGATTTCATTACCCACAGAAAAAATTTCAAATAAAAAGAAAAAACTAAGTATTCCAACCCAAAATTATTAAGTTTTGAAAAATGAAATAAATTATGCCTGGGTGTCTACCAAATCAAGCGAATGAAAATCCAGATTTTCCTAGGCTGAAAGTTCAACCCCCCTCCCCCCTCTCAAAAAAATGAAAAACACATGCCTCAAATTTATATTGACGCTACTGAATCACGACCGAATAATGGGAATTCACGACTCAAAAAATAATAATTGCACGACGAACTATGAACGACAAATTAATGTGAATGAACGATAATTTAGAGATGAAAATAATTCATTCTAGGATAAAATAATGTTATCACGACAAAATAAAGTTATGCACGATAAGATATGTATCTAGGGTGGAGTGCAAAAAAAACATACCTCGGATTAGACCAAATTTGGTGGGGTTTTCGGGTCACTATTAGACTACTCAAAAAATGTGAGACCCCCCTAGGAGAAGGGAGAAGGGAGCTGAGGGTTCCCAAAGGGCACCACCTTTTGAAAAAAAACACAATTTTTTTTGTTTTTATATGTACTTAGTTACTAATCCCTTCCCAAATACACAATTTAAACATTCATATTGATCCGATAAAAAATTTTCTTTACCAGGAAAATTACCTATTTCTGACTGAAAATTTTTTGAACGGGTATTTTTTTCTTATCGACGCGAATTTTTTCCGCTTTTGTCCTTCGAGTGCCATTTTTCAAATTCGTCGTTCTAACAAAAAAAAATATTGTATTCTTTGGTTATAATCACTACATTTTTCAGTCGTTCAATTACACGTTCTGTTGTGGTATATTGTTATCGCAATGCGTGAAAGTATTTGATTGTTAGATGGGTAATTCGGATCATTTTCCCCTGATTTTATAATTTTCCAAAAAAAATCGATCTTGAGAACTTATTCATTCATATAAACATACCTCAAGGTAACATTACAGAAATCTCAAAAGACAAAAAAATGAAAAAAATTAACAAAGGGAAATTTCGTGTGAAATTATTTCAAAAATTGATCAATATCAGTTTATTTATTTGTGGCTTGCCAATTAAGATTAAAACTAAGATAATGTGGTCATATTATACATTCACATTTTTCATTGTTAGCTTTCTAATTTCGGGAAGCTTCGTCACCGTGATCAATGTCTCGAAAAATGCTTTAAACCTTCAAGCTACAGTGCGATTATTTCTAAGCGTATCTGTCGCTGTGATATTTATGTATTTATTCGCTTATCGTAATGTAATGACAAGTATTTTCTCCACATTCGATCGAAATTCTCCCAACTATATCGGCGATGAAGAAATAAACGTAACAGCGGAAAATTTTTTCAAAACTGCTAAACGCGATGTAATATTTTTCTGTGGAATGATGACGGTCGGACAAATTATCGGAATAATGTCTAAAGTTCGACACGAAGATCTGTATAAATTTCTTCACCTATATTCGTGCGGATTTGGATCAGCTGATGAACAACCCACAATACCGTATTGCTTTTCTAAGAAAAGCTGGACCCATTTCGTATTGAATGATGTCTTGGTATTAATCTTTGTCATTTATCAATCGTTCATCGTAGTAGTTGCAAAGTTATTGATAATTTCACTATCTGAAGCTGTAAGAGGAAGGTTACAAGTATACGATGAACTTTTATCAACGTGCATCAGAAGAGTCCAAAGAATAGAAAAATTCGATACGCAGGATCGACTTGAATTCACAATCGTGATCAAGTATCAGCAGATTATCTCAAGGTTAGTGATGAAAAATTAATAAATCTTCCCAATAAGTACTTTGATAAAAATCTGCGATTTAGTTTTTTTAATTTTCAAATATTTCGCACACAGACATGCTAAATTCGTGAAGTCAATGATTAACATACCTGTGACGATACATGTGGCAAATTTCTACATAACGAGTGTCATCTGTGTGCTATCAGTCGGCATAAAGGTAAAATGACTATATTTAAAAAGTTCGATTCAATTTAAAAAAAAATTGATTCTATGCAACTTATTTTCTTCTTTAATTAGCAATACAATTCCGTATACTTCAATTTGCCTTTTGTTATGATAACTTGCTTCATTTTCTACTTGCACTACACACTTTGTAAGAATATTGAAGTCATTTTTTCTGCGGTGAGTCGGTTTTTTGAAATAACAGTCATACGTTGTGTGACGATATGAATCCAGGGTTACGGTCGTAACCCCACCCCGCCCTACACGCAGAACAACGAACGAAAACGAAACGTAACGCGACGACCGTACACACTGTTAATTCTCAAATCATTTGGAGCGGCATATTCCTTTGATGTGGAAATGCCGCCGTTCGAGTTTGGGAAGAAAGCGTCCAGAAAAGTGAAAAAACAGCAAGAATAAAAGAAATTTTATTTTTCAAGCGCTTTCTTTTGTGATAAGAACGAGCTTTCTACGTGAAAGTAGAAAAAAGTTGAAAAGTTGAAAAAAACATCTTTTTGGTAAACTTATTTTTCATTGTAGAACACAATGTGAAGAATTGGCTGAACGGATTTTTTTGAAAATTTGGGGATGGGTTCTGGTAGCGGTCCGATTATATGTAAAATCAGAAAATTTTGAAAAAGTTGAAATTTGACCCTTCACCCCCCCCCCTTTTGGGGCTTCAAAAATTTTCAAAATTAAAATTTTATCTCAAAAATCCTTTTTTTGGGTCAAAATACATCTTATTTTTGAAATTTGGGGTAAATCTGACAGCTTTTCGATTTTTTAGAGCTTTCCAAAGTTTTTGAAAATGTATGAAATTGGTCATTTTTGAAGGAGAAATGTAAAAAAAGTATGTAGAGTTGAGCTTCGAGGCAAGTGAAAGGGCCTAAGTACATGTATTAAGAATACATGTGTTATAGTTTCGTTTTCATTAAAGTTGTCAAAAGTTCTGTAGCTTTAGGCAAAAATTGTTAAATTTTGGTCAATTTGTTGATGCGTGTATCATAGAAAATCAGTGTTACCAGTTGTCGCGTTAAAAATGTGATGTGAAATTCAGATGTTATAAAAATGTACAAGTGTTATCGTTGATAAACATATTGTTGTTTGAAGTGATTAAATAAAATGTAAATCCTTGAAGATTGCAGTAAAGTTTCTGAAGAAAAAGAGAAGTTATTGTCAGCGTATTGTATGTCGTCGAGTGTTAAAAAGAATTCCATAAGTCCTTCTGTGTTATTACGTGCCTCGATGTTCATTTATCTGTATTGCGGAGTATTCTATCGAGGTTGTCTGGTAAAATTTGTTGATAATGAGTAATGAAAGGCAGACTAAGATAACAGTTTTAAAGTAAGTTGATCAACTGCTCACATAGATATTCATTTCTGTTGACATTGGAATCAGAGTTTGTCTTACTGTTAGTACCAAAGACGAAGATATCAGCGGCTATGGTAGGGTTAGAATGATCTGTATGGTTTGTAACTACGGTAGCGTTGATCGTAGGAAACTAGCAACGGTAAGGTTCGTGATATCACCGGAATTGATAGTACTGGAGCTCACAGCACTCAGTTTAGCGATAGGGTGAACTTTAGTATCTACGTACGAGTCAGCAGTTGTAGATAAGAAAGCGAGTCAGCAGTTGTAGATAAGAAAGCGTTAAGACCAACGGAGATTATGTTAACCACAGCCATGTCGCCGGTATTGAGGTAACAATATCTGTCGGAGCAAAGGTTCGTAATAACTGTATCGGATGGCGAGTTGATAGAAAGAGTGTCGTAGTGCAACACTATCGATAGCATCCAAAACATAATTTGTGCAGAATGAAATGTACTGTATCTGTTAAGTTTTTAAGTAATTCATTTGCTCATATCGATAACATCACTCGAATGGAAAATTCAAGTGCACCGGAGACTACATTCCTTGCACCGAATTGACAGCCGTCGGTTAATCTTTGTTCATCCAACACTCAGTTACATTTTCCGGCTATCTTCCTCGCTTTAATCAATCAGGAGTTTTATTTTTTAGCGGAGATTATCTGATCGTAAAATCATTTATTATACCTGAGACGTGAATCGTAATGAAGTATCAACTAACTTTAACCAAGGTAATTTCGCCGTCAAAATGAACATTTAAGGTGTATATATTTTAGTTTTACACGGACTTATCTACATGCAGAGGATTTTGAAAAGTATAAAGGAATGTATTTCAATGTATTCGATTAGTTATTTTTCGAGCATACCATACGAGCTACGAGTGTAATTTTTTATCAAAAGGCAAAGCATCGACAGTGGGTTGTGTTTCAAGATCAAATACAGTAGTTCATATCCAAAAGTTCTCTGTCATTCCAAAGATTTAATTACTAATTGGTCAGCCAATCTGAATTTATTAGGCGAATTTGCGAAATACACTAACGATGCGCCACTCGAGTACAGGGTTGGTAAGCCAGCCGAAAGCCTAAGCCGAAAGCCGAAAAAAAGCCGTAAAATCTTTGTTTTGAAAAGCCAGCCGAAAGCTTAAGCTATAATATTTGAAAAGCTAAAGCCAGCCGAAAGCTCTATTTTTTTCGGCTTAATTTTTTTTTCAATTCTGTGTTTCTGTTTCTGTAAAAGTGAAATTCATATCAAAATTTTCAAAATTTGACAAAATTCAGGTTGGAAAAATTTACTGCATTGATGAAAATTTTTAAAAAAAGAATCAATTTTTAGCAAAATAATGAAAGTTTTGAAAAAAAATCAATATTTAGCAAAATATTTGAAAATTGAAGTGAAAAACCAAAAGCCGTAAGCCGAAAGCCGAAAGCTGAAAGCCGAAGCCGAAGCTGTATTATTTTTTTTGAAAGCCGAAAGCCGAAAGCCGAAGCTGTATTATTTTTTTTCGTAAGCCTAAGTCAGCCAGCCGCATTTTTTAATACGGCTTACCAACCCTGCTCGAGTACTGAATCATGAATAAGGCTGTACAACTATGTTCATTTTTATTTTTCATCAACAACTCTTCAAGTTTTTATTTTTTTTTTTCGTTTTTCTAGTCGTTTTCTTCTCTCGAACGTAGACATTAGAGATTTGACACTGATATTTCCCTCAAATTTTAGACTTTAGTCAACTCCAAAAATTTTTTGAGATGAAAGTTTTCTCTGTATTTTTCCAGTTCTACAAAATTTTGCTACTGCTACAGTTTCAGGTTTGTTCAACTCCGAGATTTTTCTAAAATCAAATGTTATCTTTATTTATTTTCGAATTCATTTATTTTGAACTGATCTGTTTTTTGCCTTATTTTTTTTGAAATTCAAATTTTTTACCAGGGTTTGAAAAACGTAATGAAATCGAAAACCATTAATGAAAAAAGAAAAACATTTTCCAACTGATGTTATTAAAGGAAAAACCCAATTTTTTCGTTTTGATTTTTTTTGAGCAATTTTTAATTTATGTAGTAGCAAAAATGTAAGTGAATCAAATCAATTTTCAAATCTATACGAACTTACAGACCTGTGAGGCACAAATTTTGTAAATAAAATTTTTAGGGCACAAAAAGTTCAATATATTTTCTAGATTGTAATTCTCAGAAATCAAAATAAACAGCAGTTATAAATTTATAATTCAACTTACAAGGTGTAATCTTGAGAAAATTAGGATATTTTAAACATTAAAAAGAGCTGACGCGGGCGTTTTTTAAAAAAAAGATAAATAAAACTTGTCCTTTTTTTATTTATGTGCCAGGTGATTATGACTTCATGACCTTATGAAATAATGAGAATGACTGTTCATTTTTTACTCCAGGTAAAAAAAAAGACATTTCGCTCATTTTCTATTCTATTTAATAAATTTTTAGAATTTTCATTTAATTACTTACCTACCACGTACTTATTTGCGTTTCGACTTTCAAAAAAAAGTGAACGTTTTTTTTATTAAAAATGAAAACAGAAAAATTTCCCGTTTTCCAAACTCAGATTTTTACAGAAACATTCATTTTTTTCTAAACTGAAATTCGCTCGAGATTTTTTCCAAATTCATATTTTTTTATATTTTTTCCAATTTATAAAAATAAAAGCTGTCACCAACACAAATTTTAATTTTAATTTAAAAAAATCGTTTCAAATTTCAAAAAAGTGTTCAACATTTTGGACGTTCAATTTTCTCATTTGATTGATGATGAGATTGCGCCTGTAGGCTATACCGTAGAAGAACAGGGACAGGAAAGGAAAATACATGTATGTATTTTGATGTCAGAGAAATTATTGGGACGGGAAAAAGTCGAGCAAAACTTTTAGGACTGAAAACAAAATTAAGAGAAAATTTCAGAACTAGAAAAAAAGATAAGAAAAATCTCAAGGTCAAAAAAAATTTAGAATAATTTCAGAGATCATTTTCAGATGAAATAAAAATAAGATGAGATTTGTTATTTGACTAAAAATGTCAAAAGTTCAAAAAAATTAATTATGGTAAAAAAATATAAAACTGAGAAAAATTTCAAGAGTTTGAAAAAAGGTTCAATGCAGTTATGTAAATTTTCAAACTCGGAATTTTTTCCTGTAAATTTTCCAAACTTCAAATTAAATTTTTTCAATAGTCTAAAATTTTTTCCTGTAAGTTTTTCGAACTTCAACATTTTTTCAACGTAAATTCTCAAACTCTAAATTTTTTTCCTATTCATTGAAAATAATTTTCAATTGTATTTTTTTTAAATATTCCTGAAGAAGACCAGATTTACGTTGAAAAACTGTGAAATGTTGAAGTTTGAAAAACTTTGAAGAAAAACTTTTACACTTGAAAAATTTACGTTGTAAAAAGTTTGAAGTTCAAAAAATTTACAGGAAAAAATTTTAGGCTGGAAAAAGTTACGTTAAATTGAAGGTTGCGGCGGCAATCTATCGAAAGTTATTGAAGTTGAAAGTTACAAAAAGGAGTTTTTATTTCAAATATTTCATATTATTTTAACTTTTCATAAAAAAACCTCGAAATTTTGAGTGAGCACATAGGTGTTTCAGGTAGGAAAAGTAATCTACATTAAATTCTCCACAAAATGGAATAGATTTGAAAGTTGTACTGGCAACTGGTCGAAAGTTATCAAAGTTCGAAGTTCAAAGTTACAAAAGTTGAGTTTTTTTTTTGAAAAATTTGCATGAAAAAAATTCAGAGTTTGAGAATTTACGTTGAAAAAATGCAGAAGTTTGAAAAATTTACAGGAAAAAAGTTAAGGCTTGAAAAATTTGTGTTGAAAAAATTTTGTTAAAAAATGATACACACTGAGAGAAAAAATTGTGGCGATATTGACTATAATTGTGGAAAAACTTATCCAGTCCGAGTTTGTGATGCTTTTTACCACAGTTGTGGTACTTTTTTTGCCACAACTGTGGTAAAAAGTAAGTACCTACCACATTTGCGGTGAAAAGTACCACAATTGTGGCAAAAAAAAGTACCACAACTGTGGTAAAAAGCATCACAAACTCAGACTGGATAAGTTTTTCCACAATTTGTAGTCAATATTGCCACACTGTTCCCTCAGTGAAGGAAAAAAGTTGGAGTTTGAAAATTTAGAGTGCAAAATCAAGCGGACTTTCGCAACTTTGAGTTCAATTTCATAGTGAAAAAAAAACGTTTTCATTGCAAGTGATATGTATTTATAAAAGTTCGGAGTTGAAAAAATACATATAAATCATTTGCAATGAAAACGTATTTCCTCAACTTTGAACTTTTATAACTTTTGTTCGGTTGAAGCTACAACTTTCAAATTTATCCAATCTTGTAGAGAATTCAACACAGATCATTTTCCCTACTTCAAACACCTATATGTACTCATTGAAAATTTTGAGTTATTTTAATTTGAAGTGAAGAAAATATGTAATATTTGCAATGACAACGTTTTTCCACAATTGAAAAAAAAACTAGTGTTGAATTTTACTGTAGGTGCATTGTACTTAAGTTGTTCAAAATGTTATTTAAATTCAGAATTCCATGCTTGTAGTTACCGATGTTGATAAGGGCAGCTTTGTTCGTACTATTCACACCCCCCAATGACAACGTTTTTCCACAATTGAAAAAAAAACTAGTGTTGAATTTTACTGTAGGTGCATTGTACTTAAGTTGTTCAAAATGTTATTTAAATTCAGAATTCCATGCTTGTAGTTACCGATGTTGATAAGGGCAGCTTTGTTCGTACTATTCACACCCCCTCCCCCACCCCGCATAAAAAAGTAAGAACGAAAATTGTTGCGAAAAATACCCATTTTAAGAAGCTGAAATCTCATCATTTTCCTCACTATTTTAGTAATCGAAGAGAGAAATTTGCCATGACTTTGTATTTTTTCATTTTTTCGTTGTCTTTTAATGAAATTTTGCACAAATTCACTATTTTTCCACTACTTTCACTACCTGTTAAACACCTCGTATTAGCTTGAAAATGGATATTTTACTCTCTCCTGTTTTCAGTGACGATTTTGATTTCGCCGCCATTTTCTAGGTTTTAGAAAAATCAATATAGGTACCAACTTGATGTGTTTTTTTTGTTTTTAAAAATTGGCAGAGATAGTGGAAGGAATGTTTCATTTGAAAAAATTGGGTAGAATAGGTACACAAAAAATCCACTTACTTTTTTAAAATAAACATTAAAATTTTTCTGAAATTTTACTCAATACTAGGGACGAATCGAAATTGGTCGATTGAAGAGGAGAGAAAAATTAAAAAAGTGAAAATTACCAAAAAAAATTCCCTATTTTTCGAAAATTTTCGGAGGCCATCTCCATAAAATATGAACATTTCCCTGGAATTGTAGAGATTTCGTGACTATTCATTTTTGTAAAAAAAAAAACAATGCCGAAAAATACCAACTTGCTTTGCTTTATTTCGTCACCTTACGGCATTCAAACAATTTGATAAATTTTTGAAAACAGTCTCCAGGGGGGAACCGAAATTGGTTTTTGAGAGGGCAAAAATCGAAATTTTCCAACTGAAATGGCATTTTTTCTGATTTTTATTTTAGACTCGACGGTTAATCTTTCCCATATTTTCCAACTCGAAATGAAAATTTCTCAAGAAAAGTCATCAGGTCATCACATTTGAAAATTTTTAGGTTCAAGTCCAATTTTTCCGACTAAAAAATGAAAATACAATTTTACCATCGAGGAGACAATCTCCATTTGACAAGTTTGTAAAAAGTGATAAAATGAGTCAAAGAAAATTCATATTATTTCAATCAACTTTTTCATTTAGTTCGACTAATTAAAATTTTTTTACAAATAAACAAGCCAAATCAAAATGCGAGTTAACCAAACACATTTTTTTTTTTTCAAAAAGACATTGACCAATAGGTAGTAAAAATGTGAAGCTCTAGTTTTACAAAAAAATCCATAAACGAAGGAGAAAACTACGTAAAGAAACAAACTGATATCCGCAAAAAAATCTCTGACAGAGAAGTAGGGGTCCCCGCCCAGTACAGTCCGAAACATAAATCTAAATTCTGCTACAAAACTTGAGAATTGTTGTCAACTGCACATGTTAAATATTTTAAATCTACGAAAAAAAGAGTGTAGAATTTTGTCGCTTGTGCATTGATGAACATTTCGCTAACAAAATGTTTTGATATAATGGTGAAATCCGCCCTGAAACACATCCTCCCACTTCACCATCTATTTACATAGTGTTTTGAATATCTCTGTAGTAAATGCTGATAAATGGTCAACTAATGAACCATTCGATAAGAAAATGTCATGATATGAAAGTGAAATCCGCCCTGGAATACATCTTGTGTTTCACCTTGTGGGACAAAATCGAGACACCGATGTACAATTCAATTCAAACAACCGGTATAGTTTTGCTGCAGTTTACTGCCAGCAAAGAAAGACAAATAGTTGTAAAAAAAATTAAAAATGTAAAAAAAATTTGGGGCGGATAGCTCTCCCAATTAGGCATAGTAATCAGATTTAAACGTGGTAGGGCTATCCGCCCCCAAATTTTTTTTACATTTTTAATTTTTTTTACAACTATTTGTCTTTCTTTGCTGGCAGTAAACTGCAGCAAAACTATACCGGTTGTTTGAATTGAATTGTACATCGGTGTCTCGATTTTGTCCCACAAGGTGAAACACAAGATGTATTCCAGGGCGGATTTCACTTTCATATCATGACATTTTCTTATCGAATGGTTCATTAGTTGACCATTTATCAGCATTTACTACAGAGATATTCAAAACACTATGTAAATAGATGGTGAAGTGGGAGGATGTGTTTCAGGGCGGATTTCACCATTATATCAAAACATTTTGTTAGCGAAATGTTCATCAATGCACAAGCGACAAAATTCTACACTCTTTTTTTCGTAGATTTAAAATATTTAACATGTGCAGTTGACAACAATTCTCAAGTTTTGTAGCAGAATTTAGATTTATGTTTCGGACTGTACTGGGCGGGGACCCCTACTTCTCTGTCAGAGATTTTTTTGCGGATGATCTTTTTCCAAAAACACCACAGATTTTTTTCTCATTCGTAATAATTCACCTGATTTCAGCATGAATACTTTTCCAATACTATGCTACAATTTCCTTGGTATGAACGAAGTCTGGAATTCCAAAGACTTTATCTCATGTCGCTGCGGCTCAATCAAACCTGCTCAGCTACCTCACACATTGCTTTTGGTCTATACGAAGTGAATTTGGAATTTTTTGCAGCGAACGCGAAGCGTTTGTATTCGCTAGTAAATCTGCTACGATTGAAATATGCTTGAAGTTGAAATTGATCAAATTTCATGATTTCAAGAAATAAATAATTCGTATGTAGGTATATATTTTGAAAAAATAACGAGAAATTAGTTTTTCTAGGTTTAAATTAGCATCGTGTACAACATGAATCAACTCCTCCTGGCGCAGAAACCGCCACACAAATATCTTTTTAGGTATGTCCTTATTCTGTAAATGTCAAAAAAATTCACGTTTTATTGCTGACATAACGTTTGCGAAATTCAACAAGTATTCTCATCTTCCTCTTTCAATAATTTTTTTCTGATAGGTATTAAAAAGAGTACGAGGGATCGAACGAACATTTTTTACAAAAAAAGATTTCAAAATCTACAAGTTATTCATTTTTTCCAACATTTTAGTTGTCATATTGATTAACGCCCTAAAAATCTGGGTCTTATTCCTACATATGTATTTACGTAGACCAGCAGGGGCGCACGCGGGGGAAACCTCCCACTCGGAAAGGAGATTTTTCATCATAAAAATGTCGAAGAATAGTATGATTTTTTAGAAAAAACTTGGCCTTCGCTTTGCTCGGGCAGTATTTCAGTAGCTATTTCTTAAATAGACATATTTACCACTCTTTAAATTTGAATCAGTTGAATTTGCAAAAATTCTGTCTTTTTCAATTAGTGAAATAATTTTTATTGAAAATTAGTGGTTTTACGGTCAAAAATTACTAAATTCTCAAATGTCCCATTTATCAGAAAAAATCAGTAATTTTGACAATAAAAAAAATCCAATTTTTCTTCGCTTGCCTAATGAAAATACCCCAACTACTCCAGCCCCACTGAAATAACAGGTTACTTAATTTTTTCATTGAATTTTGACCCTCCACCATTTTTTCTCAAAATCTGAGCCCCCTGCCCTTACAAAATTTCTGGGTGCGCCTATGTAGACCAGTACCTACTCCGTATTTCCATCATTTCCAAAAATGCTGTGAATATTGGAAAAACAGGCGTTTTTCACCCTTGATTTTTGGGCAAAGAAGTGGGTGTTTTCTAAAAAAAACGAACCTGTCTGATAGGAAATTATACGTAGAACATGATTGTTCATAACCATTTTTCCATTTTGAGGCTTATTCAAGGAGACATTCACAAAAGTTTCGATTTTTTCAAAAAATGCTGTAAATTGTTGAAAAATTTAATTTTTGGTCAAGGAAGTGAGTGTTTTTGAAAAAATAAAAAAACATTCTAATAGGAAATTACACGTAGAACAAGATTGTTCATAACTATTTTTCAATTTTGAGGCTTATTTGAGAAGATATTGGCGAAAAACCTATTTTTAGCAGACATTTACCCCTCCCCTGGAGTAGCGGAGGGTTGTGGGGGTGTCGCATTTTAGTACGTTGTAAAGTGGACCATTAAGAACGTAAAACGCGAAAAAAAATCCGGTTTAATTTTCGGGGGTTTGGTACATTTTCTCTCTTATTTGCCTTGACTATAAATAATTCAATACATAACAAGTTTTACAAAAAATTCTACGCAAATGTAAATAAAATTTTTCTCAAGGTGAAGTCTGTCGCTTCGTGAATTTTCACAAAAACCTAATCCTATAATTACAGAAGGACGAACCAAGAAAAATTTGTACTTCATAATTTGACACAAAGTAACCGTATTGAGACGCAAAAATGAATACAAATCCAACTCTTTCGAAAAACCAAGTGAAACTTTTGCAAAACGCAGTACGTTACATTTTAATTCTTTACGGAATCGATGGCAACACAAACCGAGCAACGAAATGGATAAATGTCATAGTACAATTCTCAATAACTGGGTATCTAATATTAGGAGGCTTTATTTCGTTCATCAATTACTTTAATTCGTTGTATAAATTAGCACAAGCGATGAGATTAATTTTCAACATTAGTATCATTACTTTACTTATATTTTTTCACATTTCGAAAAGAGAATTAACGGACATATTATCAGTATTTGACGAGAAGTCTGTTAACAACATGGGAGATGAAATAATCATAGTTGCACAAGCTTCTCAAAAAATGATTAAAGAATTATTAATTTTTATAGCTTTTATAACTTCCACTAACGTATTTAGTCGTTAGTCTGGAAGAAATATTATGCGATGGTCATAGCTATGACTTTTTACATTTATATTCGTGTGGGTCCAAGGATCGCGAGCCAATAATACCATTTTGTATTGAGAGTGATACATTGCAGTATAAGATGATCAATGTAATTACAGAACCGATATCTCTCCTATTTCAATCGAATCTCATTTTTGGTGGTTGGTTTCTGTTCATTATGGCAACCAGAGGTATCGAAGCTCGATTGGAAACATACAAAAATCAGCTATCTTTATACTCTCAATCAGCAGATAAATCGGATGCACAAGAACGCATTCCATTCTCAACTATCATCAAATACCAACAGGATACCTACGCGTAAGTAGGAAATTATACGATGAAATCAATTTAAAAATTAGTCATTGATTCAAAAAACAATGCACTATGTTTGAATTAATTTACAGGCAAAGTCAAAAAATCGTTAAAGCTTTGAATTCACCGATGACAATCCAAATCATCATGTTCTATGCATTCAGCATATTGGTGATAGCAATTCCATTTAAACAGGTAAAGAAAAAATTTTCCGTTCAAGTACGATATTGGCCGATCTAGTAGACTCCATAGGCGTGACTGCCGGGTGTGCCTTGGCACACCCTACTTTTTCCAGATTTTTCAATTTTTTCCTCTCCAGGGACAATTTTTTTGGTAAAATTCCCAAATGTGTCCTGGTAGCAATACTCTTTTTTCAAGAAAATTTTCAATTAGGTACTAAAAACTATTTTGAGAAAAAATTCAGAAAAGTACATTGAAATTAAACATGAAAAAATGTGAGAAAAAATTAGGCTGAAAAAATTCTGGTGCTGGAAATAATCGTGAAAAAAATTAAGAGTTGAAAATAATTTAAAGAAAATTGGAGTTGAAATTTGAAAAAAAAATTCAGGAAAGAAAGAAATTTTTGAGAAAAACTGGGATTCAGCTCGTACATATCCCGAAAAAATGGGAATCTAATCGTCCATTCTTTCACATGGGTATTTCGTCGGGATTACACTCACCTACAGCCAAATTTCTTGAGAAATTATTATTTTTTTGGGGAACCTTACAATTTTTATGATAATTATTCATAACATTTTCTGATTTGTAGAGAATCTTTCTTTTTTAGAAAATTGTCCAAGGTTTGGGAAATTCCTCAATTTTTGGAAAATCGTTCAGACTGTGGAAAAAAATTGCTTTACTTTTGGAAAATTATGCAAAGTATTGAATAATTTCCCAGTATTTGCAAAGTTATCCCAGGTTATTGAAAAATCATTCAAAATCGAGTACAAAATCTCTGAGAATTTAAATAACGCTGAATGCACTAATTTACATTCTTCTAATGGAATATTTTTTGTCATGGTGTGAAAAAAGCCCTCAAGTTATCTTTTTTCGATGAAAAGTCACTTGTTTAATTTTTATTTCAAAAATTTGCCAAAATTTGAAAGAAGAATTTCAGCATTTGAAATTTTTTATATTTGGTCTTTTATGATATACCTATTTTCGATTTATTTTAGTTTGGGCTCAAAATTTTATTTAGAGTTGGAATATCTAAAATTTTTAGAGCTGAAGTTCATTTCTTGAATTTTGGATACCTAATTTTTGAAATTTCAAAATTACCTCATTGCCCTGCTGAAGATGAAAATTTGATCTAAAAATTTGGTACTGTATATATCCCCTATTTTTGGCCTCTCGGGTCAATTGGGAGCCTCTAGATAATTTTGGAATTTTCCAGCACTGGAAAAAAGTTCATAAAAATGATCCATGAACTTTAGCACTTTCACATATTTTGAAGTAGGCACCTAATATCTAATAAAATTTGAAACTTTGTTTTCGTGACACGAAGAAAACTGCTGATGTCTAGATAAAATTTTTTAGACATAGATATTATTTTTGATTTTATTGTAATACCTATCTCGTTTGTTTCCAATCGTAATTTTCCCCCCCCCCCCCCCCCCCCGCTTCATCATTTTAATTTTGTGCTTAGTACTTATCCTCTGTTAATAAAAATTTCATTTTCTCTTCATTTTAGAATTTCAATTCTGTATATCTCAACATCAGATTAATTCTGTTATTCATTTATGCATTAAGGGTGCATTACTCGATGTGCAAAAATTCAATGACTTTAGGTTACATGGTAAGTTATTTTTCCTCAATACTTTTTATCGTGCAGTGAAAATAGCTTCGTTAAAGTACATAGATATTTTTTTTCCAAATCTGCTTCATTTTTCTAGCATGATACCATCTCCAAAATTTTATTGGAATTTCCTTGGTATGAAAGAAATTTGAAATTTCAAAAATGTTACCTCGCTTTACTCATGATTTGTCAGAAAGATCATCCGTTTTATGTTTGTGGATTGTACGAGATAGATTTAAAATTTTTTGCAGACAATGTCAAACGTTTATACACTCTCTTGAATATATTATTACTGAAATTCAAGTAAGTATTGAATTACCAGAATTATAGTTTCGAAAATTTGAAAAATTGGTTAAAATATTGTAATGAATACTATTCATTTGCATTTTCCAACCACACATCTACATAAAATCCTCAATTTGTAAAATTTCGACCCAAACCAATTTGTGGATTTTTTAGAGAGCCTTTTTCAATCTCAATCATAGTTGCCAAGATTTCGCTTTTCTTAAGATTGCAGAGAAATATGATTTTGAAGGCGATTCACAATTTCTTTTCAAACAGTTCCACACAAGGGGATTTTGATCGCTCTAAATGCACCATGAACGTCATTTTTCTTTTTTATTTTAGGAATTTGAATATGATTATTTTTAAATAACGTTATTGAACGAAATAAACTCAAAGTACAAATTATGGCTCAAAATTTTGAACCAACCAGAAAAGTTTCCTAATTATCTGAATTTTTTTCTAAAAATTAATCGTTATAAAAATGCTTCCTTTATCGAATTTCTGCAGAAATATACAAATCTCCCCCCCCCCCATTTTAGTGATTTTTCAAGCATTCATTTCTAAAAACCCCAAAAATAAAAATGGGCAACAAAAAACAATTATGGAAAAATATCTCCGTATTTAAAAACAAATTCATTGGAAATTTAGAATTTGGTCGAAAGGACGAATTTTTGTCTTATTTTGAAGTTTACGTATGGCTTCATTGCTAGCCCCTCCCATCCCACTTCCGAGATAAGAAAAAAAATCCAACCGTAAGCATAAGATTTAAGATTACTTATTCAAGCGTCAGAAACTGGTTCACAATCATCATGTTGTTATTTTATGAGTTGATGAGGGGCTCCCAAGGGAGGCTAAAAATATCGAAAACCTATGTCAAATTATCAATTAAGTAATAATTGAGAAAATTTTGCAAATTGTAAAAATACAACTTACCACATTCTATGTATTCTATGAAATTACCTCCATAATGGCAAATGTCCTATAAGCACATACCTAAAACAAAGAAACAAAATAAATGGCGGATTAATTTATTGCTAGAATTTTAATAACTATATACGTACAAAGTCTCAATTGCGATAATAATTCACTTATCAAGTAAAAAATAATAAAAATTGGCGAGCGAAATAAAAACATTCAAGTTATCTAACAAATCCTCGAAATCAACAGGTACCTAGTATTTTAGAAAGATCTTTCAAACGAATTTTGCAAAACTTTTCCATTTAGCTTTGGAAAAACAAATTCTCTTCCCTATTTCCAATATTTTTCCAACAGATAAATTTCAATTGTTTTCTAATTGCATCATCCCTCTTCTTCTCCTGTTTTCCTTAAAAGTTTTGTGGTATGGTAAAAATATACCGGATCAAACAAAAAATCTTGTTTGTAATTGTAACAAGTTCAATTGTTCATGATTTCCCCTTCTCCTATTTTTTCATACGATTCTTGGTTGAACCTCTCTGAGATATCTACATAATTTATTCTAGATTCTAGTTTTAGTTTTACTCTGTTTATGTATTTCATCTGTTGGACGGACGATATAGACTTGGTCAGGATTTTCTAAAGAAGGGAGCCCAACATAAACGCAAAAAAACTGGTAATTCCAGACAAAAAAATGAAAAGGTCGAATAATAATAATATTTCAAAGAAAACGAAGGAACTTCCGCTTCTGCTCGAGCAAAGCAAGGGCCGAAATTTTTATGAAAAATCAAAGTTGAAAAAGCATTTGCGGGCAATCTTTCCATTTCAAAATTCAAGAGAAAATTGTTTAAAATTCTTGTTTTTTCTGGTTTTCTTACAACAAAGGTCAAATTCTTGCTATTTTCTGTTTTTTTTTTCATTATTATTTTTGCCAGTAGATTAGATACCATGAGAGATAAACATGGTTTTTAATTGTTTTGCTCAAAAACTAAAAGAAAAATTGTAGAACAATTTTCAAAAAAAAAAAATCAACTATATTTTTCCTGATTCTGAAAGGAGATTCCAAAATAGCCGATTTCGTAATTTTTTCCTTTTTTATTATGTATTTCCAAGCTATTGTTCCGTTTGACTGAGAGATACGACGATAGTTGCATCAATTATACAAATTGGTTCGAGAGTTTATTAGAACCCGTTGGCTATGTTTTTTCAACATCATAAGATGCAAAAAATCATTTTAAAATTCAGTTTCAGTTTTTTTCTTTTAGAGTTTCAATTTCAATTTTCCATTTAGTACAAGCATGAGCCTGTAATTAATTTCAAACAATAATGTCAGCATGCAAACCAGCCCCACAAATCCCACAATTTTCAAATGAGAGAATTTAGAAGTGAAAAATGCTCTTCCATGAATTCAACCGACAAACAAGAGAAATTATTCAATTTGAACCCGTAATCATCTGTAATAAAATGGTAATCGCAAAAACAGTGTCGCAATCAATTTTTTTTTTGCTGAATTGATGAAAATGTATTTATGTAATTGGTTTTTAGAACAGTAATTTGTAAATTTCAAAGAAAAATTTTTTTATAATAGGTACTTACCTGACAAAGTAGTCCAGGCATTTTAGGAGTTGACTCAAAAATTAAAGCCTGATTTTTTTTCGCGTTTTACGTTCGTAATGGTCCACTATACAACATATGTACTAAAATGGACACCCCCACAACCCTCCGCTACCCTCAGGGGAGGGGTAAACGTCTGCTGGAAACCGGTTTTTCGTGAATATCTCCTCAAATAAGCCTCAAAATTGAAAAGTAGTTATGAACAATCTTGTTCTACGCGTAATTTCCTATCGGAAGTTTTTTTTTCTTTTTCAAAAACACTCACTCCCTTGACCAAAAATTAAGGATAAAAACACCTATTTTTCAACAATCATTTTTGGAAAAAATCGAAACTTTTGGGAATATCTCCTCAAAAAGCCTCAAAATGGAAAAATGGTTATGAACAATCATGTTCTACGTGTAATTTCTTATCAGACAGGTTCGTTTTTTTTCGTTAACACCCACCTCTTTGCCCAAAAATCAAGGGCGGAAAACGCCTATTTTTCCAATATTCACAGTATTTTTGGAAATGATGGAAATACGAAGCTGAAAATATCGTTTTTGAATCCTTACGACACAAAGAAAATGTTCGTATCACCAATAATCAGCATAACATCGCGTTTATACTACTTTTTCTTTCCACAACTTCGATTTTTTAAATGCAGTATATAATTTCAATAACGCTCCCTTATAATTAACGGTAGGGGTTGAAATTTTTGCGGTGACTTTTTTTTGAATACCCTACTAGCATGTATAAAAAAAATACTCATTTTGGGTACTTTTAGCTTCGTATTTCCCTAATTTCCAAAAATACTGTGAATATTGGAAAAATAGGTGTTTTTCACCCTTAATTTTTGGGCAAAGAAGCGGTTGTTTTCGAAAAAAACGAACCTGTCTGATAGGAAATTACACGTAGAACATGATTGTTCATAACCATTTTTCCATTTTGAGGCTTTTTTGAGGAGATATTCCCAAAAGTTTCGATTTTTTCCAAAAATGCTGTAAATTGTTGAAAAATAGGTGATTTTTACCCTTAATTTTTGGTCAAGGAAGTGAGTGTTTTTGAAAAAGAAAAAAACCCTTCCGATAGGAAATTACGCGAAGAACAAAATTGATCATAACTACTTTTCAATTCTGAGGAGATATTCACGAAAACCCGGTTTTCAGCGGACGTTTACCCCTCCCCTGAGGGTAGCGGAGGGTTGTGGGGGTGTCCATTTTAGTATGTTGAGTACTGGACGATTACAAACGTAAAACGCAAAAAAAAAATCCGGCTTTAATTTTTGGGAGGTTTGGTACATTTTTTCTCTTATTTGCCTGGACTAGAAGAGGAAATTAAAAAAAATCAAGATGAAGCATAATTTTCCCATCTATAGATATTAATAAATTAGAAACTTGTATTCAAGGAGAAAATTTTAACAGTTCAACCTCAAATTTTATCTAAAATCTACATACAAATTCGAAGTGATCAGGCATTGCAAAGGATGAGAAAAAGAGCAAATTTAACCAAAACAAATATCACATTTCTGACACGAAAAAGCCGGATTTACTCCATAATTATATTTTTTGATACCTACTTTCTATGAATTCAAACCTATATTCAACAATAATTAGAAGCATGCGAAGTTATTACGGAAATCAGCTGGATAATTTTCAAGGGAAAAACTCGAAAGAAAAAATTGTTATCTGACCTCAATTTCATGGGAACAAGAAAATTATTCTTGATTTGAACCCATAATCAACATTAATCACAAAACCCGTTCCAAGGAATTTTTTTCCACTAGTCACAACCACGCAATCTGATTAAAAATACATGTAAATAAATTACTTTTTTTTGGTAATGGCGCAAAATCGCCTCAAAAATTCGCCATTTTTAAAGAAAAATATTCTATTCTTTACCGGCAAAACTGAAAAGGAAAAATTTGGGACCAGAATTGCGAAAATTTACAACAGTTCAAATCCAAATCTTATCTGAGAACATAATCCTGCTACAAGTGCACGAGCACTGTGAATAATGAAAACGAAGAACACATTAATCGAAAACAAAAACCAAAAGTTTTTGCTGAATTTTTTACACAACCTATTTCATATGTATGGAATAACCGATGCCAACTCGACCACAGCCACAAAAGTAGTATATTTTGTTATTATCCCTTTGATTATACTTTTTATAACTTTTGGAAGAACTGTATCCTTTATAAACATATCAATTCCGATAGTTAAACTAGAAGCAGGATTGAAGGCATTCTTCAGTTACGCTTTGATTGCCTGGTTCGGTTATTTTAATTGCCTTCGAAGCCAATTATTAGCGGTACATTCATCCGTCTTCAAAAATTCGCCAAATTATCTAGGAGAAGAAGGAATGCAAATAGTGTGTGACAGATTCTACAATTTTTTCATGCAACTTGCACAATTATTCGGCCTCACGATGGTATTAAATTGGGCCGCCACGGTGGCAGTTGATCAACTAGATTTTAATATGAATAACGCTCACATGCAATTGTTTTCTTGCGGATCGATGGAAATTCAACCAGTTATAGCATTTTGCATGGAACAAGGATCCACGTCGCATAATTTAGTGAATAAAATATTAGATCCTTTGCTGTATGGCATCGAATCCGCCATGATTCTGTCAGTTTGGCTCTCTTACATTATATTAACTGATGGCATCAAAGCCAGGTTAATATTGTATGGAAAAAAATTGAATGCTTTTTTTGATAATTTTAAAAATGGTGAAAAATTTGAAGCACATCAAGCAGAGTTTTATGCCGTCATCAGATATCAACAGGATGTTTTAGCGTATGTAATACTGGTATAATCATACCCCTTTCTTCTTATGACCAGTGAATCAATATTTTAATATTAAACTGAAATTTATTCGCAGAAAAAGTCGAAAAATCATTGCACATATCGATTTGATAATGGCCGGTCATGTTGTAATGCTCTACTTCTACAATTTATATGGAATTTTAACACTCACTCATCCGGTAATGTATTTGTTTCGTCGCGTCGAATCCGTATAATTTAGATCAAATTTTTGCCTAATGTGTGAATTAGCTAACTGGTTAGTAGTTACCTAATCCGTGAAATTCTTAAATTCAAACTTTCTACTATTTCTCTTATTCCTCTACGAAAAATTCAGAATACTTCAACATTGAGAACCAACTTTCAGCTTATTTTTTTTTTAAATCATCCAGTCACCTCAATTAGAAAATTTTTTATGCTGCAAGAAAAATTCTTCATTCATTACATTTTTTTTTCATGAAGCCTGAAAAATTTCATTGAGGTAGGTAGCTGGAAGAATTTTTTTTTAAATGTAGCTTTGCTTTTATTTATTGAAAGAAGTGGAAAAAATATTTAAACAATTTCATTTAAAAAAATGATAGATTTAAAATTACTTGAAGTATATTGACATCTTGAACAAAAAGTTGATAACATTTTTTCAAGATTGTAAATAATCGAGATTTTTTTCAAGTGGTATATTTGAACCAATCAATATGACCTTAAGTTTTTACCCCAAAAAAAAAAATTCCAGTATTTTTTCACTAATTCTTGAGGAAAAGTTATTGATTTTTTCATAATTTTTCCTGGTAAAGAATAATAAATTTACTAAGAAATCAGGGTTTTTGACAAAAAAATCAGTGAAAGAGAATTCTAATGATTCAAAAATGCAGAATTTCATCAAATTTGACTGATTCAGATTTGAAGAGTATCCATGAATCATACGACCGCAGATAATAATTACGTATTTTTTATTTCTTCCCAATAGGAATTAAGGACTACGGTTGCTCTTCTGAGGTTACTTATTCCAACCTTCTACTCAATCTACATACATTATTCGTGTTGCGATTGTACATACATTAATGGTCACGTAGTAAGTTCTAGAAATTTAACCACGTTTGTTATAATTTTTTTTTCGTAAGTGTATTGTATAGCAAAAATAAAAAATAATGACAGTAATTTCATCCAAAAATTGTACTTTGCAGCATGATGCTGTTTTTCGGAAGTTACTAGAAGTTCCATGGTACGATCGCGATTTAAAATTTCAAAAATGCTATTTCAATCTGTTGCTCATCACTCAGAGGAACCATCCGCTTTATATTTGCGATTTATTTGAAATGAATTTGAGATTTTTTGCCACCAATATGAACCGTTTGTACGCGCTTATTAACATTTTGCTGCTGAAATTCAAATTGTAAAGAGGATTATTGTACACTTATTTTCATGGAATTCAAATTGATTAATTGTGAACACATCTTATTCATTTATCGTTTTGCTCGATTGTTGAGAACAGAATTAAATTTTTTTATGAAGTGCTTTTCTCTTTATTTGGATGATTTATATATTCTCACATTTGTGAATTTTTTCTTTCCGCATTAAGAATTGCTAAAAAAATATTTTTTTTAAATCATACAACCCCCACAAAAATAATTTTTTCCAATTGTCTACTGATAATTTGATTTTTCGAAAAACACTTGTGTTTACCACTTTTGGGCACTGCCACCAGCTGAGAACCCTCTAATTAGTTGCAATTTGAATTTTTACGATTGCTTGAATCATTGATTTCAAATTTGGATACCACTTTTTGCCCTCTACCAGAAGGTTGAACAGTCGCAGATCTTGAATTTGAGGAAATTTAGTTTTTACCGAATTCAGAAAATTTACTAAAACACCTCAAAATCGAGCCAAAATGATTGTTGGTTACCTACAATAATTTTTGATGAAATTATTTTTAAAAATTTCATTGTAGTGCTACAAAATGCATTAGATTTACTACATTTTCAAAAAATTTCAATTGGCAGCACTGCTACAAAATTGTCAAAAAAATCAATTCATATGGATGACCAAAAATAAATTTGGCTCACATCTCAAATCGCAGAGTAAACAACTTGAATTTTCGAAAATTACACCTATCAAAATACAGCTGACTGCATTGCAATGATTTTTTTTTTAATTTCACTAAAAACTATTTTGAAGGACCAAAAATTTTCTTGACTTGATTTTTAGGTGTTCAAGTGAATTTTGTAAAAGTCGACAATTCCTCAAACACACGATCAGCAACTTTTCAACCCTCTGGTAGAGGGCAAAAATTAGTATCCTATTTCGAAATCAATGGTGCAAGTAGGTGTAAAAACTCAAATTGCAACATTTTAGGGCAAGCGAGGTTCCCATGTGCTCCACAATTCGAAAATCAGTATGAACAGGAAATTGTTTGGGAAGTAAGGGAACCTGAGGCAGGATGTACCACCCTAGACCAAATGATCTGTCAAATTTAATCAAATTGGTCAAATCATCTGATTTTTGCAACAAATTGAAGTTTAATATTAGTTTCCTCTCATCTCACTGAAAAAATTCAATTTTGGTGCATACCTTAACCCTACAGAATTTTTTTTTAAATTTAACTTTATTTGTATTCTGCTCCATGGGTAGGGCACCAATGCTGTTGATAGGAAGTGGGAACAAAACTGGTATTTCTTCCTGTCTCTCTTTAATACAATTTCTCTCTCTTACATTCGCCATATGCTAGCGAGGAGCCGAACTGGAGCTTGTAATTAATTAGAACCCCGCAATTTTAAAAAGTAAAAATTCAGAAGTGGAAAATGAAAAATGTACTTCCATGAATTCAACACGCAAACAAGAAAATTTATTCAATTTGAACCCATAATTAACCACAATAAAATGGTATTATCACACAAAAGCGTATCACAATCTTTCTTTTTTTTTGTTGTGTTGCAACCACACATTTGGGTGAAAATATGTATAATTAAAACTTTTTGTACAACCATAACTTTTTAGAACAGTTAGATGTAAATTTCAAGGAAAATTTTTATATTACTTCACAAGAAAGAAAATTTAAAAAATTTAGGGTGAAATATGACTTTTCTCTATACTTAAATCATTTTGGATTATAGATAATTGATGAAAAAAAAATAAACAAGCATACAAAAAGAAAATTTCAACAGCTCAACCTCAAATTTCATCCAGGTATATCTAGAATTCAATTTCAATGCGATCAGGCATCGGGAAACCTAAAAAAATAACCAAGTTTAACCAAAAAAATAACCATATTTCTTACACTGGTTTACCCCATAATTATGATGATATTTTGCTAATTCATGCTTTCTTAGAAATTCAAACCTATAATTGATGCATAAAAAAATAATGGGAAGCACGAGAAGTTATTAGGGAAACCAGCCGGATAATTCTGAAGGGAAAAATTCGAACGTGAAAATTTTTTTGTTTGACCTTGATTTCACGAGTAAAAAAAAATTAGGCTTCCTTTGAACCATAATAAACTCAATCACAAAAACTGCGACAAAGAAGACTTTTCCTTTCACTAGTCACAACCACGCAATCTGCTTAAAAATACATGTAGATAAAATACAATTTTATGAAAAACCCAGCTCTTGAATCAGAATTGCCAACATTTGCAACCATTCAAATACAAATCTGAGAACATACTTCCGCAAAACTGCTCGAGCACTGTGAAGAATAAAAATGAAAAACACTGTAATCAAAAACAAAAACCAAAAATTTTTGCTAAATTTTTTACACAACCTATTTCATATGTACGGAATAACCGATGCCAACTCGACCATAGCCACAAAAGTAGTATACTTTGTTATTATTCCTTTGACTATACTTTTTATAACTTTTGGAAGGACTGTATCCTTCATAAACATATCAATTCCGATAGTTAAATTAGAAGCAGGATTGAAGGCATTCTTCAGTTACGCTTTGATTGCCTGGTTCGCTTATTTTAATTGCATTCGAAGCCAATTATTAGATGCACGTTCATCCTTCTTCAAAGATTCGCCAAATTATCTAGGAGAAGAAGGAATGCAAATAGTGTGTGACAGATTCTACCATTTTTTCATGCAACTTGCACAATTATTCGCCTTTACGATGGTATTAAATTGGGCCGCCACGGTGGCAGGGGAGCAACTAGATTTAAATATGAATAACATTCATATGCATTTGTTTTCTTGCGGATCGATGGAAATTCAACCAGTTATAGCATTTTGCATGGAGCAAGGATCCACGTCGCATAATTTGGTAAATAAAATGTTGGAACCTTTGCTGTATGGTATCGAATCCACCATAATACTGTCAGTTTGGCTCGGTTACATAATATTAACTGATAGCATCGAAGCCAGGTTAATATTGTATGGAAATAGATTGAATGCTTTTTTTGATAATTATAAAAAAAGCGAAAAATTTGAAACACATCGAGCTGAGTTTTATACCATCATTCGATATCAACAGGATGTTTTAGCGTATGTAATACTAGTATAATCTACCTCTGTTTTTCCATGATCAGTAAATCCCTATCTCCAACATTGAAATTAAACTGAAATTCATTTGCAGGAAAAGTCGAAAATTCATAGCACTTATCGATTTGCCAATGGCTGGCCATGTTGTAATGCTCTACTTCTACAATTTATATGGAATTTTAGCGCTCACTCATCCGGTAAAGTATACATATGTTACGTCAAATCCGTTCAATTTCCAAATACATGAAATAGACTAAATTTCAGGGTGTCTAACAAAATATAATGAGCAAAAAGCTTGTGCTTTGACTTGCGGTTGACCTTTTGGATGACTGAGCTACCTTCTCCCTCCCCCCCATAACTAAATTTTTGCCTGATGCACATATTTATTAGGTCCATTTCAGTGGCCCTGTCCATAAAAGGGATTTGAATGAAACACATATAGGAGGATTGTGCTACGTTTGTGCTGTTTTGTGCTGCTATTATCGACGTTTGTGCTGCTCCCCTCCCCCCTTTTTTTAAAAAAAACTTTGGGCAGGGCTGGTGAAGCGGTAGCCCTGCCCATAAAACCGAGGGGGGGGGGGTGAAACACATATGAGAGGATTGTGCTACGTTTGTGCTGGTTTGTGCTGCTATTCCCGACGTTTGTGCTGCTCCCCTTCCCCCTCCCCCCTTTAAAAAAAACGTTGAGCAGTACATGAAAACCACAGCCTCATCATGTCCCTAATACAGGATGTCCGAAGAGTGATCTGCCATACTTCATTTTTGGATACAATCAGGTACCACTAAAAAAAACAGTAATAAAACAAATTGCATATCTTGAAAATTGAAGGGGCAAATTATGTTAAAAAATCACGTAATTTTTTTTTTCAACCATGGGAATGGGTAGTACTTTGAAAAATGAATAAATTTTCATTATATGACTTTTTGCATAACTTAAAAATTGAAGGAGCTACAAAAAATTTCGTTCAAAAAAGTTCTAAAAAATGAACTGATCAAGGGAATAGATAGTATGTTGAAAAATGAACAAATTTTGTTCTGCAGACTTCTTGCCTAACATCAAAAATGAAGAAGCTACGGGTCGTTCAAAATAAATGGGCTTCGAAATTTTTTTAAATTTTCTCAATTTTGGATGACCCGTAGCCTCTTCATTTTTGATGTTAGGCAAGAAGTCTGCAGAACAAAATTTGTTCATTTTTCAACATACTATCCATTCCCTTGATCAGTTCATTTTTTTAGAACTTTTTTGAACGAAATTTTTTGTAGCTCCTTCAATTTTTAAGTTATGCAAAAAGTCATATAATGAAAATTTATTCATTTTTCAAAGTACTACCCATTCCCATGGTTGAAAAAAAAAATTACGTGATTTTTTAACATAATTTGCCCCTTCAATTTTCAAGATATGCAATTTGTTTTATTAATGTTTTTTTTAGTGGTACCCGATTGTATCCAAAAATGAAGTATGGCAGATCACTCTTCGGACATCCTGTATTAAGGACATGATGAGGTTGTGGTTTGTGGTTTCCATGTACTGTTCCACTCTCCTCGGTTTTATGGGCAGGGCTACCGTTTCACCAGTCCTGCCCATGTTTTTTTTTTAAAAAAAAAGGTGATGAAGGCGTAAAGGGAGTAGCACAAACGTCGGGAATAGCAGCACAAACCAGCACAAACGTAGCACAATCCTCTCATATGTGTTTCACCCCCCCCCCTCGGTTTTATGGGCAGGGCTACCGTTTCACCAGCCCTGCTCAAAGTTTTTTTTTAAAAAAAGGGGAAGGGGAGCAGCACAAACGTCGATAATAGCAGCACAAAACAGAACAAACGTAGCACAATCCTCCTACATGCGTTTCATTCAAATCCCTTTTATGGGCAGGGCCACTGAAATGGACCTATATTTATTCACTTGATATCCCTTATTCATTAAAGTTTCAAATAAAAAGCTAAGCTTTCTACCATTTTCCTTATTCCCGCGGGAAAAATTAAGGGTACTTCAGGGTAGAGGCCAACTATCAGTAGCATTTTTAAAAAATTCATCTTGTCACCTCAATTTAAAAATTTTTTATGTTCTAAGTAAAATTCTTCATTCATTTTTTTTTCGCTCAGCACAAAAATTTTTATAATTGAGGTAGTTTGATGAGAAACAGCATTTTTTTTTGAAAATAGTTCAAATTTGAGAGGTCACAGCTCCACCCCAAAGGATTCACAGAAGCTCTAAATTTTTCTGAAATGCTCCCCAATCAAACTGGCTCGATTTCAGACACCCCATCCATTCAAGGGAGAGGGGAGAGAGTGGTCTTAATCGATTGTGCTCAGTTTGTGCTCTAGCTCTCTGTGCTGGCATAATATTCGTTTGTGCTACCTCCCTTCTATGGGCGGGGTATCGAAAATTCTGCTCAGATTTAAACATTCAAATTTAATCAGATGTAAAAAAAATTCATTGGGAGCACAAACGAAATAATGTAAGTACAAAAGAGCGCAAATCGAGCATAATTGATTGATCCCACTCTCGCCCCTTAATATTTAATGAGCGGAGCACTATTTCAAACGCCCACCCTGACACATCCATATTCATTTTTAGAGGAAGGTAGTGAGCAGTGTGAGCGCAAACGAAATAATGCTAGCACATGAGAGTACAAATAGAGCACGATCGATTAAGACCACTCTCACCCCCTTCTTTGAATGGACGGGGCATCTAAAATGGAGCTACGGTACTCAAACTATAGGTACAATAGACGACAAACGAATCGAAATTGAATGAAAAAAGTTTCCCGCTCAATCCTAATAATTAATAAATAAATATATACCTGCTAAAATGAATCAGTCATTTGGTGAAATTTTTTGCCTTTTTAAATCAATGAAATCTGTTTTCACTGGAAATCCGCGATTTTTCTCCAATTTTTCAGTAAAAAAAATCAATGAAAACACTGATTTTCAGTGAAAGCCAATTCTACTGATTCAAAAATGCAGAATTTCATCAAATTTGACTGATTCAGATTTGAAGAGTATCCATGAATCATACGACTGCAGAAAATAATTACCTACGTATTTTTTATTTCTTCCTAATAGGAATTAAGAACTACGGTTGCTCTTCTGAGGTTACTTATTCCAACCTTCTACTCAATCTACATACATTATTCGTGTTGCGATTGTACATACATTAATGGTCACGTAGTAAGTTCTAGAAATTTAACCACGTTTGTTACAATTTTTTTTCGTAAGTGTATTGTAGCAAAAATAAAAAATAATGACGGTAATTTCATCCAAAAATTGTACTTTGCAGCATGATGCTGTTTTTCGGAAGTTACTAGAAGTTCCATGGTACGATCGCGATTTAAAATTTCAAAAATGCTATTTCAATCTGTTGCTCATCACTCAGAGGAACCATCCGCTTTATATTTGTGATTTATTTGAGATGAATTTGACATTTTTTGCTACCAATATGAACCGTTTGTACGCGCTTATCAACATTTTGCTGCTGAAATTCAAATTGTAAAAAGGATTATTGTACACATAATTTTCATGGAATTCGAAATGAACATGAGAACAGAATTAAATTTTTTTATGAAGTGCTTCTCTCTATTTGGTTGATTCATCTATTTTCACATTTGTGAATTTTTTCTTTGCACATTGAGAATTGCTAAAAAATATTTTTTTTAATCATTGAACCCCCTTCAAAAATAGTTTTTTTCAATTTTTTACTGATAATTTGATCTTTTGAAAAACACTTGTTTACCACTTTTGGGCACTGCCACCAGCTGAGAACCCTCTAATTCGTTGGAATTTGAATTTTACGATTGCTTGAATCATTGATTTCAAATTTGGATACCACTTTTTGCCCTCTACCAGAAGGTTGAACAGTCGCAGATCTTGAATTTGAGGAAATTTAGTTTTTACCGAATTCAGAAAATTTACTAAAACACCTCAAAATCGAGCCAAAATGATTGTTGGTTACCTACAATAATTTTTGATGAAATTATTTTTAAAAATTTCATTGTAGTGCTACAAAATGCATTAGATTTACTACATTTTCAAAAAATTTCAATTGGCAGCACTGCTACAAAATTGTCAAAAAAATCAATTCATATGGATGACCAAAAATAAATTTGGCTCACATCTCAAATCGCAGAGTAAACAACTTGAATTTTCGAAAATTACACCTATCAAAATACAGCTGACTGCATTGCAATGATTTTTTTTTTATTTCACTAAAAACTATTTTGAAGGACCAAAAATTTTCTTGGCTTGATTTTTAGGTGTTCAAGTGAATTTTGTAAAAGTCAACAATTCCTCAAACACACGATCAGCAACTTTTCAACCCTCTGGTAGAGGGCAAAAATTAGTATCCTATTTCGAAATCAATGGTGCAAGTAGGTGTAAAAACTCAAATCGCAACATTTTAGGGCAAGCAAGGTTCCCATGTGCTCCACAATTTGAAAATCAGTATGAACAGGAAATTGTTTGGGAAGTAAGGAAACCTGAGGCAGGATGTACCACCCTAGACCAAATGATCTGTCAAATTTAATCAAATTGGTCAAATCATCTGATTTTTGCAACAAATTGAAGTTTAATATTAGTTTCCTCTCATCTCGCTGAAAAAATTCAATTTTGGTGCATACCTTAACCCTACAGAATTTTTTTTTAAATTTAACTTTATTTGTATTCTGCTCCATGGGTAGGGCACCAATGCTGTTGATAGGAAGTGGGAACATAAAACTGGTATTTCTTCCTGTCTCTCTTTAATACAATTTCTCTCTCTTACATTCGCCTTATGCTAGCGAGGAGCCGAACTGGAGCTTGTAATTAATTAGAACCCCGCAATTTTAAAAAGTAAAAATTCAGAAGTGGAAAATGAAAAATGTACTTCCATGAATTCAACACGCAAACAAGAAAATTTATTCAATTTGAACCCATAATTAACCACAATAAAATGGTATTATCACACAAAAGCGTATCACAATCTTTCTTTTTTTTTGTTGTGTTACAACCACACATTTGGGTGAAAATATGTATAATTAAAACTTTTTGTACAACCATAACTTTTTAGAACAGTCAGATGTAAATTTCAAGGAAAATTTTTATATTACTTCACAAGAAAGAAAATTTAAAAAATTTAGGGTGAAATATGACTTTTCTCTATACTTAAATCATTTTGGATTATAGATAATTGATGAAAAAAAAATAAACAAGCATACAAAAAGAAAATTTCAACAGCTCAACCTCAAATTTCATCCAGGTATATCTAGAATTCAATTTCAATGCGATCAGGCATCGGGAAACCTAAAAAAATAACCAAGTTTAACCAAAAAAATAACCATATTTCTTACACTGGTTTACCCCATAATTATGATGATATTTTGCTAATTCATGCTTTCTTAGAAATTCAAACCTATAATTGATGCATAAAAAAATAATGGGAAGCACGAGAAGTTATTAGGGAAACCAGCCGGATAATTCTGAAGGGAAAAATTCGAACGTGAAAATTTTTTTGTTTGACCTTGATTTCACGAGTAAAAAAAATTATGCTTCCTTTGAACCATAATCATCTCAATTGATCACAAAAACCGCGACAAAGAAGACTTTTCTTTTCACTAGTCACAACCACGCAATCTGCTTAAAAATACATGTGGATAAAATACAATTTTACGAAAAACCCAGCTCTTGAATCAGAATTATTGCCAACATTTGCAACAATTCAAATACAAATCTTATCTGAGAACATACTTCCGCAAAAGTGCTCGAGCACTGTGAAGAATAAAAATGAAAAACACTGTAATCAAAAACAAAAACCAAAAATTTTTGCTGAATTTTTTACACAACCTATTTCATATGTACGGAGTAACCGATGCCAACTCGACCACAGCCACAAAAGTAGTATACTTTGTTATTATCCCATTGGCTATACTTTTTCTAACTTTTGGAAGAACTGTATCCTTTATAAACATATCAATTCCGATAGTTAAATTAGAAGCAGGATTGAAGGCATTCTTCAGTTATGCTTTGATTGCCTGGTTCGCTTATTTTAATTGCATTCGAAGCAAATTATTAGAAGCACGTACATCATTCTTCGAAGATTCGCCAAATTATCTAGGAGAAGAAGGAATGCAAATAGTGTGTGACAGATTCTACAATTTTTTCATGCAACTTGCAAAATTATTCGCCTTTACGATGGTATTAAATTGGGCAGTGACGATGGCGGGGGAGCAACTAGATTTTAATATGAATAACGCTCACATGCAATTGTTTTCTTGCGGATCGATGGAAATTCAACCAGTTATAGCATTTTGCATGGAACAAGGGTCAACCTCGCATAATTTAGTGAATAAAATATTAGATCCTTTACTGTTTGGCATTGAATGCACCATGGTTTTGTCAATTTGGCTCGGTTACATAATATTAACTGATAGCATCGCAGCCAGGTTAATATTGTATGGAAATAGATTGAATGCATTTTTTGATAATCATAAAAATAGTGAAAAATTTGAAACACATCGAGCCGAGTTTTATGCCATCATTCGATATCAACAGGATGTTTTAGCGTATGTAATACTAGTATAATCTACCTCCGTTTTCCCATGATCGGTAAATCTCTATCTCCAACATTGAAATTAAACTGAAATTCATTTGCAGGAAAAGTCGAAAAGTCATGGCACTTGTCGATTTCATAATGGCCGGTCATGTTATAATGCTCTACTTCTACAATTTATATGGAATTTTAGCACTCACTCATCCGGTAAAGTATATGTTACGCCAAATCCGTTTTACTATAGGTAGGTACAATATATCGACAAACGAATCGAAATTGAATAAAAAAAATTTCCCGCCCAATCCTAATAAATAAATATCTACCTGCTAAAATGAATCAATCAAATTTGATGAAATTCTGCCTTTTTAAATCAATGATATTTGTTTTCACTGAAAATCCGCGATTTTTCTACAATTTTTCAGTAAAACAAATCAATGAAAACACTGATTTTCGGTGAAGCCAATTTCATCGCTTCAAAAAGACAGATTTTCATCAAATTTTACTGATTCAGCACATTGAGAGAATATTTATGTATCATACAACTGCAGGTAATAATTAATTATTTTTAACTTCTTCTCGATAGGAATTAAGGACTATGGATGCTCTTCTGAGGTTACCTATTCCAACCTTTTACTCAATCTACATACATTATTCGTGTTGCGATTGTACATACATCAATGGTCACGTAGTAAGTTCTAAAAATTTAATCGCTCGTTGGTTATAATTCATTTTTTGTAAATGTATTGTACCAGAAATAAAAATTAATGGCAGTAATTTCATCCAAAAATTGAACTTTGCAGCATGATGCTATTTTTCGTAAGTTACTAGAAGTTCCATGGTACGATAGAGATTTAAAATTTCAAAAATGCTATTTCAATCTGTTGCTCATCACTCAGAGGAACCATCCGCTTTATATTTGTGATTTATTTGAGATGAATTTGAAATTTTTTGCTACCAATATGAACAGTTTGTATGCGCTTATCAACATTTTGCTGCTGAAATTCAAGTTGTAAGAAGGATTATTGTACGCAAAATTTTCATGGAATTCGAAATGAACAATTGTAAACGCATCTTATTCATTTTTCGTTTTTCTCAATTAATGAGAACAGAATTAAAATTTTTTATGAAGTGCTTTTCTCTTTATTTGTTTGATTCATCTATTTTACATTTGTGAATTTTCTTTCCACATCAAGAATTGCTGAAAAATGTTTTTTTAAATCACTGAACCCCTACAAAAATAGTTTTTTCCAATTTTCTACAGATAATTTGATTTTTGACAAAACCCAATTGTGTTTACCACTTTTGGCCAATGCCACCAGCTGAGAACCCCAGTCACTCCCTAAAAAGTTACAATTTGAATTTGTACATTTTCTTGTAGGTACCATTGATTTCAAATTTGGATACCACTTTTTGCCTTCTACCAGGAGGTTATAATGTTGCAGATCGTGAAATTTGAGGAATTAGCAAATTTGAATTTATTTGGATGATTAAAAAAATGTTGGCTCACATTTCAAATCGCTGAGTAAACATGGTAGCATAGCACCACCCAAAAATGGCGAAAACAGGCATTCAAAATTTTTTGGGAGGTCCTCACTCAAAGTTAACTATCTTACCAATTTCCGTTCAAACCCAAGATGCCTTTTTTTTCACTCCACTCTAATTTTTATGTACTTCGCAATTTAAAAATCAACATGAAGAGATAATTGCTTGGAAAATAAGCTTCACAAACGATATATTTTTTCGCAAAAAATATTATTGATGATTCCACATCAAGGTTAGGTACACCAAAGGAAAAAAATTTTGTCCCAATCTATAATCAAATTACAATTTCAATTCCAACCGTGTAAATAATAATTTTGAGAAAATGGTCTTTCTTTGTTCTAATTAAGGCTGAAAATTTCCTAAAGAATTCAAACCACTTTCATAATTTTTTTCAAAATTCATCAAAGTAAATTTTTACACTGGTGGGACAAAGAGAAAACCAAAACAGTTGAATTCATATTCACAAACTTCGTTCACGTATTTGTAGTTTCAAAAATTATAATTTCAAGAACAAAAAAAACTTCATGAAATTATTGAACCCGATATTTTATGAAAAATTTTCACCGTATAAAAATTCAGCGCCGAGAACTCCCGCCGATCAAGATGAAAATTGAATAAGAAACAGTCATGAGTCCTTCGAACAAACAAGTGAAATTTTTTCGCGCTTTTATACGCTATGGACTTTTTCTTTGTGGCATGCCGATTAAAATTGATAAAAAACTGAGATATTCGTACACCGCACTAGCATTATCATTATATGCATTTCTCATTTTAGGAAGCTTCATAACCGTCGTTAATAGTTCGAATACGTTAGACAAATTAATGGCACTGATGAGGTTACTTTTTAGCTTAGGAACTGTTCTAATTTTCGTTTATTTTCACTTATATCAGCGTCAGATAGGGAATATTGTGGCTAAATTTGATGAAAATTCGTCTCATTATATAGGCGACGAAGGAATTAAAATAACCGCCAAGATATTTCTAAAAAGTTACGTACATCAAATGACCACTTATATTGCGATGATGGGAGTGGGTGGAATTTTAGCAGGATTATTGTTCAAAGATCCGCAAGAGACGGATTCGTACAATTATTTATACTTTTATTCGTGCGGAACAAGAGGAAATCTGCCAATCATGAACTTCTGCTTCAAACGAGAAAGTTTCGGTCATTTTATATTGAATGAGATCATGGAAGTTTTCATTCTTTTTTATCAAAGTTTCATCATACAAACAGGGCAGTTATTGATTACCTGTGCCATTAAAGGAGTTGAAGCGAAATTACTGATATATGACGATCGTTTGGCTGCCTGTATTGAAAAGGTCAGGATTATGGATAAATCTGATACAAAAGATGTACTTTATTTTATGGCTGTCGTCAGATGTCAGCAAGAAATAACCAGGTATATCAATAATACTTACACATCAAATCGAAAACCGATTCCTTTAATCAATTTTGCTTCCAATTCTTTTTTTCAATTGTTCAAAGGCTAAACCAAGAGTTAATATCGTTCTTGAATATGCCAATTGCCATACATATGGTGTTCCTCTATGTAAACATTTTATTTACAACTCTTGCCGTTAGCAGACAGGTATTTGTTATTTATTACAACTTTGGTTTCATTTTCATTGTAATTGATAATAACTGAAAATTTGTTTGTCAGAAATTAAAATCCACATATTTAAATGTGAGATTTTTTGCAGCTGCTGGGTATAATTTTTTCATTCATTACACATTCTGTGAAAATCTTCTTGCCATTGGTTCTGCAGTACGTATAATAATTATTGACTAAGTATACATTTTTTAAAGAGAATTTTTTCAAATTATTGAGCACCTCTTTCCAATAATAATCTAAGGTAACTTTTTACCAAGGTGATTTTAAAACATGGAAGTTGAATCAGTCAGTATGAAAAACACAATTTCTAGTAAATAAGTATACTTATTTAAAAACCAACGCTTTTTGGCTTTTATTTTTTAGCACAAACATTTTACCGAAAGTTTGTTGGAAGTTCCTTGGTATGAACGAAGTGTGATGTTCCAGAAATTTCATCTTATGGTATGGAATCTCTACCAAAAAAATTACCCATACACGATGTATGGTTTATGTGAAATAAATCTGGAACTTTTTGCAGCCAATGTGAAACGCCTGTACTCAGTAGTTAACCTATTGTTACTGATGTATAAGTAGTTATAAGTAGTTGACTCAAGATGATCAAGTAGGGGCCTATGTTTATTTTGAATATAAGTACAGAGGTAAATTAGCGTTAAATGAAAAAAAAAAAAAAAAAAAAAAACATATCCCAAAGTTGGTACAGTTTGAGAAGAAAACCTTCCATAAAAAAAGTCTCCTCACCAAAAGTGATTTTGGTAGGTTTTAGGAAATATAACACTCTGGCGCTTGGCTGTTTTATCAGTATATTATGATTTGGTGCGCCAAGTAGGTAATAGGTGCGAATTCCACGAACTATAAATATATTCGTTACAAATGACTTTGAAAGTCAGTATAATGACTTGGATGTTCAGTACAATGACTTTGAAAGTCAGTGCAATGAATTTGGAAAGGTGTCCACTGGATTGACTTTTTAAATTCTCACGACTTTCTCATGACCTTTTTATGATTTTTTTTGTTCTTTTCGTAAAAATAATGAACAGTTCTCCCCAGTGCTTCAATACAACTGAGAATTATTGAAAATTTTTTGAATTTTTCATGAAAATCCGTGACTTTTATAACGTTTTTTGACTTTCATGGACATTAGACACCCTCCAATGGAGAAAAATTTAAATGCAAAGAACAGAAAGTTAATTGTGTAGAGTCTTGTGTATGGCAACATTCTGAACTACAAAAAATTCATGAATGTAAAAGTCTAGATCAACAAATAATTATAAAAATTAATCCTTACAAATTAATCCAGGAAGTACCAATATTACAATTTTGCCATGTCTGTGATCATTAAAAAAAAAGAAGAAACTAAAAATTAAAAAAAACTACATGAGTGCAAACTCATCAGAGCGAAAACCATCTTCTTAAAAAAAACACCATTCACTGCTTTTCAAAAAATGTAGAAAAAATTAAAGCGTTTTTTGCTTTAAAGCAAAAATCTTAGAACATGGATATGTCTTTCTTTAACTAGACAGATTGTTGTTATAAAAATTATATTTTTCCTCAGCTACCTCTACCACCACCTTATAATTTCACTTTTGCTTAGTAAAAATATACAGTGTTGCCAAATACCAAATCTTTCACATCTCTTATTCACATTTTGATTTTAATATTACATTACTTGCATCACTGCCTCTTTTACTAAGCAAAATAAAATTCACAAAACCTCAGCCACCATAAATAATCATGTCCCTATACAGGGTCTATAAATGAACCGGGCACCCTCAGCGCAAAAATTCCCATTCTTTTCTTTTCTTTTTTCCCATTTCGTTGCGTTGCATCACTGATATTATTGTTGCAATACGCAACGAAACGAAAACAAGATCAAAAAAGTGACGAAGTTTAATGTAAGGGATGAGTCATCTTATAAAATATGCAGGTAAAAGTGTGAAATACGCTTCACAGAGTTGAAATGCCCACACGATAACATTACATGAATCTTTTTTTTAACATCAGAATGCCGTAATCTCGAACGTAAAATTATCAATTCTTTGAAATTAAAATTTTTTATTAATTACAATTATTGACAAATAAGTGATGAATTTATCATTAAAAATTAAATTCATCAAAATTATGATTTTTGGTAATTTAAAAACTATACCCCAGACCTTTTTAACGGAAAAAAACATAAATCAGAAATATCGCTATTTTAGGTAGAGTATTTTGCGCTGAGGGTGCCCGGTTCATTTATAGACCCTGTATCCAGGTCCTCTACTTCCACAGCACCTACATGTTTGTCAATGTTTAACATATTAACATCACGTCTTCACCTAAAAGTGTTGTGTAACACCTCTATCATATTTTCCCAAGTCCAATACATATAATGTTATTCAATCTTAAACTAAACACCAGCCAGTAATTTATTACATCTCCAAAGTGTTTTTCCAAGTCCAACAAAATCTCGTCTTTTCTAGACCTTTCTCATCTTTTCTTGTCTTTTCTCATCTTTTCAAGTATTTTCGTTCCTAATCTTTTCCAGACTTCTTTTCTAGACCATACTTGACTTTTCTAGACTTTTCTAGACTTTCCTCTTCTTTTATCTTGGACTTGAAAAAACTTGGAAATAAAAAAACATTATTGTGGATCAAAACATTATGACATTATGTTAGACTTGAAAAAACTTAAAAAAACGGATAAATTGAAAAAATGATTTTAAAATGTAGGAAAAATAATTTAAAAAAATTGAAATTGAGTACATCGTGCATTAAGTTATAAAATGCCTCCCTTCTGTCTTTTAGTATCTTTTGTCTTCAAATTAATATCACTATGTCTATATTAGAAATAAAATTTTCCAAGTTTTTTCATGTCATATATAATGTCTTCATTAAAAATGATGTTTTTCAAATTTTTTTGTGTCCACCATAATGGCATTATGTCTTGACCTAATCTCTCCAAGTCTAACATGTTATCAGCAAATTATCATGTTCAAATATAATATTTAATTTTATTTATGTTTTTTCAAGCCTGACATAATGTCATTATGTCTTGATCCACTGTGATCATTACACATAACCCGTAACTCGTCCAAGTCTAACATGATATCAGCAAATTACGAGTATTATGTTCAAATATAATATTTAGGTAATTTTATTTATGTTTTTTTAAGTCTAACATAATGTCATAATGTCTTGATCCACCATAACAACATAATGTCATTATGTCCTGATCCACTGTGACCATTACACATGACCCGTAACCCGTCTAAGTCTAACATGATATCAGCAAATAATTATGTTCAAATATAATATTTTATTTTATTTACAAGTTTTTTTGAGTCCAACATAATGTCATAATGTCTTGATCCACCGTAACCGTAAGAATTTTCGACCGTAACCATTTTCGACCGTAACCATTTTCAACCGTAACCATTTCAAAATTTTACCCCCCCAGGCCTAAAGACATATCCATGTCAAAATGTAGAAAAATGTTTCACTTTGAGGAGAGGATTTGCTGTAGAGATTGGGAGGAGGCACTCCTCATAGATTTAAGGAGATCAATAAACCTCTAAGGGTCTTTCCTTGCGCGTCAAAATCCTATTGGAAATAATACCTCCTATAAGTACAATAGATAGGTAATAGGTATCTAAAATTCAATAAATTTCTTCTCTGGTGAGCGTAAATGAAAAAATTGTAAATTGACACAAATTCTAGAAATTATGCAAATGTGCACTTGTAGAGATTTTATTCACACTTTTTAGTTCATATTTTCTTCATTTTTATTGCATTAAAATATTTCTAGAAAATCACCAACCAAAACATTGGACCGGGGAGCAGAAACCTATAGCTGATTAAAAAAAAAAAAAAATGTTCACACCGTAGAATATAATTTATTCTTACTGGAAATCAAAATAAATGAGTAAAATATTGTTTTGAAAAATTAAAACTAACTATAGACCTGTGTCTTGAAAAGGACAAATTTTTTCATTGTTTTGCCATTATTTATGGAACTCTAAAAGTCGAAAATTTCGAACTGAACCGAATGCTTATTCAGAAAAAAACAAAGAACACTTTTTTTTAATTTCGAGTCTTAAACCACCTAAAAAACATTACTTTTACATCAAAAACACGCAATAAACTTTTACGACTGAAAAAAATCTTCAGAGGTCGGCATTCAGAGTTTTAGGGTTGCCCCAGACAGACAGACCTTTATTAAAAAGTGATTTTACATTTTAAAAAACGACTTTTTTCATTTCAAACAAAATGCCATATCAGAACGAAAATTTTTCATGCAATTTTTTCAGCGGTACTTTCGAAATCTTCGGAAAGTACTCACTAGACAGCTTAAAAAAACTGTGATTTTTGAAACAGGAGAGTAGGTTTTTGAAAACATTTTTTCAAACTCCTCAAACATAACATAACAGATTGGCATTTTTTTTCAGAACGAACATTTCACAGATGCTTTACTGGAATTCCCTTGGTATGAACGAAATGCGGACCGTCAAAAATTTTATCTTACCCATTTACTGTCTATGATTTATGCGAAATAAATTTGCATTTTTTTACGAGCAACGCGAAACGAATGTATTCATTGGTGAACTTGTGTATAAATAAATAGTAGATCAACACGAGATTATTAAAAAATATAATTAATTATCAAAAGAAATAAATTTTGTATAAAACCGACATCTTTTTGTTACGTACGTATCTGATGAAGAATAACGATAGATTGTGATCAATTTTTTTACCTTTTGGGAAAACTGAAAGTATTAGTTGAAAAAGTCATGAAACTCACGTAAAAAATCTTCCGTGACGAATTATGATCCTAGATAGGATATAAACCCCCCATTTCATTTCAGTAAATTTTTTCAATTCAAAACGGTGAAAAAAAATTTCTAAAAAGTTTAATTCAATAATGTGAAGAATCCACTTGCATGTCAGATTTCAATTTGAACGAGAGTGGGGCTTGGTAAAGAAAAAAAGATGGATAAATTTGATAGGTAATTATTAATAATTACCCTTTGCCCAAGTGAACATTCATTTCATTTTTGCCAGTCGGAAAATAAAATTTTGGCTAAAGTTCATATGAACCATTTTTATGGACTATTTCTCCAGCGCTGGAAAATTCCAAAATTTTCTGGAGGCTCCGAAACGTCTGAAAATCGCTTCCAAACGATTTCGGAGGTCGAAAATAGGGTATACTGGTACACCAAATTTCAGTTTTTATCTTGATTAGATCAAATTTTAATATTTTGCAGGACAATGAGATAATTTTGAAATTTTAAAAAATCGCTGAAATTCGAAAAATGAACTTCAGCAGCTAAATTTTAGATATGGGGTCGATTTATTTTTGTTTGAGCTCAAAATTTTTCTTTGAGTTGTTGGGTATAAGTCACTTAATATTGTAGTAAAAAAATTTACGTAATATTTTGACGGCTGGCCGTTTTGTGAAGAACTACATGAGATACATATTCTTATTTGTGTGCAATAATATAAAAATATACAAAATATGAGCGAAGAAGTGTGAAAATTTCATCTATTACCCACTTTCAAACATGAGATTATCGATTTTGAAAATTTTTAATTGAACTAGATAGGTACTCAGAAAAATCACATTTTAATGTTCATAAAATTTTTAGAAAAATTGGAAATGAATTATTTGTTAAAAATAATTCTTTCTTAAATTAATAGCATCAACATTTTTACCCTTTTTTTTTTCAATTTTCTGAAAAAAAATAAATAAATTGGGTAATGGTTAAAGGTGGAAAACAATGGCATTTCCAAGTTGAAAAAAACATCTAGGTACATGTACAAATTGTAAGTCCAAATAAATTTCACAAATCGGTTTTAAACCCATTTTTAAGCCTTGAAAACTTGAAGCCAATTTTCTATCCTTTTTTTTTACTTTTGAGATGTATGAAAAAAGGCGATGAGTTGTATACTTTGAAAAAAAGTAACCTTCATTTTATTTTTTGCTAGCAGAGGAAAGAAAAATTTTGAATTTCTGAAAACTGAATTTTATCAAATCCCCATTATTAAAATTCAAACCACGCACATTAATTTTTCGATTTCCAACAAATTTTACAAATTGATACCGAATGGACGAAAATTTTTCAGTAGAGGACATGAGGGCGAAGCATTAAAAATTTCATACGGGTAAATTAAGGAGCCAAAGCTGGCAATAAGTTCGTAAAATTTCAACCATGCATTATGATAACTGCAAAACATACCTACTCATTTTGTCACGACAGAAAAAAAAAAAAAAACGAGAAAAAATAGGTCCTCTATAATTACTAGTAGGAATTTTCAAAAACTGGTATTAACCAATTTCGAGAAAGAAACGCTGAAAAAAATGTTTGTTCAGAGTTCCTGTATACCTAAAAAAATTAAATTGCAAATAACTCACCACGGGAAGACGGAAACAATAAGTCGTACAAACATCAACGGTAGAAGTGAAATTTAACCAAAAAATCAATCATGCACACTTCAACAAAAAAAGTGAAATTTTTTCGCGGATTTATACACTACGGATTTTTTATTACAGGAATGCCTCAGAAAAATAATAAAAGATTGAGTTTCTGGTATCACACGTTTGCTTTATCGTTCCATTTCTTTCTCATTTTAGGAAATTTCATCACCTTCATCAATATTTCGACAAACTTATATAAACTAGAGGCACTCATAAGATTGAATTTTAGTATCGGTATCGTACTTATTTACCCGTATTATCGCTTCTACCGGCACGAAATAGAGGAATTATTCTCCGAATACGATGAAAATTCTCCCAATTATATGGGAGACGAAGAAATGAAAATAGCTGCGAAAATATTTCTCGAAACTTTCAAACAACAGTGTTTCTTGATAGTAGGAATCAATATAGTAAGTGCATCAATTGCCGGAGTATTTTTTAAAAAACCAGAAGAATTCGATGCATATGAATTTTTACATTTTTATTCGTGCGGACTGATTGATCGACGGCCTAAGATAGGATTTTGCCTAAACCGAGAAAGTTTTGGTTATTTCATATTGAACGATATCATGGAAATTGGTTTAATCATTTATCAATCCTTCATTGCGAATATAGGTCAGTTGTTGATCGTAACCGCATTTATAGGAGTTGAGGCGAAATTACAAGTGCATGATGATCGTTTATTGAAATACATAGAGAACGTCAAGCTGACGGATCGCTCAGATACGACAGATTTACTTCATTTTGTACACATCATCAAATACCAACAAAATATTTTCAAGTATGCCAATAATTGCATTACCTATACCTTAACATTTTAATTGCCAGTCCGAAAACTCCATTCAATTTTACGTTTATTGTTCTCAGGCGTAATAGAGATATAGCAGCAATTTCAGGATTGCCTACCTTGATTCATATGGTTTTCCTCTACACATTAATTCTGCTAACTACTCTAGCAGTAGGTGGTCAGGTAAAATTGGCAAATTTTAAATTTTTGGTCTCTCGTTTCACCACAAACCACAATGCTCACTAAATTTATATATATTTAACAGGAATTCACATCGATGTACTTGAATGTAAGATTCCTTTCCGCCGCCGTTTATTTATTCTACTTACATTACACGTTCTGCAAGGCATTGTTCATTGTTGGTTACGCGGTACGTACCAGCGATTTCGAGTTCAAGCAAATTTTTTTTAAATATAACGTGCTTGGTTCGTGGAAGTACATTAGTTTGGAAAAAAACATCAAAATGGTTTCCGTTCAATTTCAAATTTTCCCATTTTTAAAATTACAAAAGCAATTTTGGTAAATTGAGAACATAGGTAACAAGAATCATACGTGCCATTTCGAAAAAATTTCAATATTTCGTCAAACATTGAAAATATTATACATATAAAATTGAATCGGTCACTTCGAAAACCTCACAAATCCGGAGTTGTGCACTGAGAAAAATGGAGAATGAAAAATGAATAGAAAGTGTTGCAAAAAATTATAAATTTTATTCAAAAAAAATAAATTTTATCCAAAAATAATAAATTTTATCAAAAAAAAAATAAGTTTATCCAAAAAAAATAATAACGGGGCACCATTCGCAAAATTAGCAATTTTTATCAAAAAAAAATAATAAAATTTATCACGAAATTTGGTAAAGTTTATTGCATAGAAAATAAAGTTTGTCAATTTTGCGATAAATATTATTATTTTGCGATAAATATTATTATTTTTTGAATAAATTTTACTAGTTTTGTGAATAGTGCCTTTTTATTATTACGTTTAATAAAATTTATTTTTTATTTTTTTGAGTGTGTGGTTTTTCACTTTTTCAATGATTCTGATGCTATGAGCTAGTACGCTCTAGCTGATGGCGATGGAACCATAAAAATCGGTAGCTCGGAAGACGCCTATTTATGATTTCAAATATTTGAGTCATTTCGAAAACCCCACAACTCCTGTTGTTATGGGGTTTTCGAAAGAGTATTTTCACCCGAAATCCCAAAAATGTATTCAAGTCTTTTTTTAGAGGGATATTTTTTGAAAAAAATCACTTTTCCCCTTTTCTAAAATTTCAATGAAAATTGAAAACAATAATTTTAAAGAAAATTTTACATTGTTTTCGGTTAATGAATTGATTTTTTGCAGCATTAAATCATTTCTGGTTTCAGAATGCATCAATTTACTTACTTATGTACGATTTTTGGAGGGATCAAAGTTATTTCGAAAACCCCACAACTCCACCAACTTTGCCATAGAATAAAATTACTGCACATGGCATTGAATTTTTGGAAATTTACAAGGCGTGTTTAGCATGATATACCTTACAAATTGACTGAAAAGTTTGACATTTTCCCCTAACAAGGGCGGTATCCCAACTCAAAGTAAAATTTTGAGCCCAAACAAAAAAAAATCGAAAGTACACCATAACAGGGCCTCGTATCCAACATTTCAGGTGCTGAAGTTCATTTCTCGATTTTTGGCGAATTGTTGAAATTTCAAAATTATCTCATCGTCCTGCAAAATATTAAAATTTGATCTAATCAACGGAAAACGCGGAAATTTGGTATATACCCTATTTTCGACCTCCCGAATCGATTGGAAGTGGTTTCGAGATGTTTCGGAGCCACTAGAAAATTTTGGAATTTTCCAGTGCTGGAGAAAAGCCCATAAAAATGGCTCATATGCACTTCAGCACCTATAATCGCGGATTATCCATATTGGTGACCTATTTGATCGATTAAAACACAATTTTCCAAAATTCGTAACTTTGAGTTCAAATTCGTATTTTTGGGCAAGAAATTTTTATGGAAAAAATTTAAAAATTCGCCTAATGCGCATACATCGAGGTAAAAAGTTGAAATTTGGTAGACACCCTATTTTAGACCTCCCGAATCGAATGGAAGCGGTTTCGAGATGTTTCGGAGCCACCAAAAACTTTTGGAATTTTCCAGCGCTGGAGAAAATCCCATAAAAATGGCCCATATGCACTTCAGTACCTATAATCGCGGATTATTCATATTGGTGACCTATTTGATCGATTAAAGCACAATTTACGGAAATTTGCAACTTTCGAGTTCAAATTCGCATTTTGGGGCAGGATATTTTTCTGGAAAAAATTCCGAATTGTCCCCCTTGCACACGTCACTGGTTAAAAAATTGAAATTTGGTAGATACCCTATTCTCGACCTCCCGAATCGATGGGAATTGGTTTCGAGTCGTTTCGGAGCTACCAGAAAATTTTGGAATTTTCCAGCACATAAAAAAAGAAATAGCCATATCATGAATATTTTCAACTGAAATTATTTCAAGGGTGTGAAGTTTAGTAATATGGTTGAATAGAGGTTTGATAGCGTACTTTTTAAATTTTTTCCAGGAAAATTTCTTGCCCAAAAATGTAAATTTGACCTCAGAGTTACGAATTTTGGAAAATTGTGTTTTAGTCGATTAAAATGCACAGACAGTTTTTTTCGTTTTCTGAGAAATTAGGTGTCATGGAATTGTGTGGTTTTCGAAATGACCGATTCAAATGTTGACTGAATTTCACAGTTGGAGAGCGTTTTTCCAAAACGCACTAAGCCAATTATAATAAATTTACCGATCCTTTCAAAACTAACAGTGTTGGGAATTTTTTTAGCATCAACATTTCACCAATGCCTTATTGGAATATCCTTGGTATGACCGAAGTGTAAAATTTCAAAAACTTTATCTCGTAGTGTGGCAGCTCTATCAGAAAAATTATCCATTCACTGTGTACGATTTATATGAAGTAAATCTCGAGTTTTTTGCAGCAAACGCGAAACGTATATATTCACTAGTGAACATGTTGTTATTGTTGTATAAATAGTAAGCAGATATCCACCAACAAACAAAATTTGTAAATAAAATTCTCATACAAAATTCCTTTTTCTCAAAATCAACGAGATGTCATGTTTAAATATACGATATTCTGAAGAGACCTGTAGAGGGTGAGGGGATTTTCTAATTGAAGTAGCTGGATGATTTTTTTTTGAAATGTAGCTGGAAGTTTGTTCTCTTTGCTGAAATATCTTGTAGGTATTTTTTCCTGTGCAATAAGAACGTGTCTTTTGAAATTGGAGCCATACTTTAATTTTCTAATTGAAATTCTTGAAAAGAATTAATCGTCATGTCTAATGGAAAAATTCGAAAATTCTGGAGAAAAAAAGAATTTTGTCGTAGGCTTCAAAATGACTATTTCAGATGGCGAAATCCAGTTCCAAGAGACCGATATTATGTGAGGATAACATTTTCGTAAAATTTATCAAAAAATGATGTGCTTACCTACATTTTATAAGAATTTCATTTTGAAATCATTTTAGAGCACCCCTGAATCGTTTTACGTTTTCAATTTTAAGTTTCCTCAAATTATCAAAATATCTCCTGAAATGATTTTTGACCGCATAAAAAATATCATGTAAATTACCCCGGGCCCCTCCTTAAAAAAACGAGAAAAAATTAATCTTTATTATTCTTTAGTAATACAACAACCCTCAATCAACAAAAAAATCCATGAAAACATTAGGAAAATTTAATGAAGGTAAAAAACCGCGTACAAATTATATCCTTTGGAAAAAACATCGATATTAATAATTGCAATACTTTTTTCTCAACCTTGAGCTTTTGCGTAGAACATAATCGATTTAAGTAGATGCTTCATTATTTTAAGAAAACTTTTACACACGATTTTCTCAGACACTCACACCAAACATACCTCATAATAAAAAAAAATACATAATTATAGAGCTGAAATTGTAAATATTACGACAATTTGCGAAACGTACCCAGTTTGCTTGAACTGAAAGAAAATTTGAAAAAATACACCTTTATGTAATCATCATGCTCAAAAAATGGTACCTATCATCAATTTTGATGGAACAACTGTCCTAAGAAATTTGCAGACCTTGAACATAAAAATTTTCAAGAACGAAACACTTCAAGATCAGTCAACTAATAAAACCATATCTACGCGGAATATAAAATTTTTAGTCAAGATTTACCATGCATTCTTCTATTTCGACGAAAGAAGTGAAATTTTTACGCGGATTCATATACTACGGATTCTTTGTTGCCGGCATGCGTGTGAAAATTGATAGGAGAGTGTATTTCTGGTATCATACGTTAGCCTTGTCGTACGACTTTTTCTTAATTTTTGGAAATTTCATCACATTTATCAATATTACGGAAAACTTGTACAAACTAGAAGCATTTATCAGATTGTTTATCAGCATCGGAATCGTGCTTATTTTCATCTATTATCAAGCCTATAAACACGAAATAACAGACATTATTTCCAAATTCGACGAAAAATCGCCCGATTACATGGGCGACGAGGAAATGAAAATAACCGCGAAAATATTTCTCGAAACTTTCAAACAGCAGTGTTTCGTTTTGATTGGAATTATGGTAGTAGGTGCATTAATTGCTGGAGTATTTTTCAAAAATCCACAAAAAATCGATGCGTATGAATTTTTATATTTTTATTCGTGCGGACCAATTGATCGACTGCCCAAGATAGGGCTATGCCTGCAGAGGGGAAGTTTGGGTTATTACGTAATGAACGACATCATGGAGAACGTTTTCTTCGCCTATCAAGGTTTCATTCTAAATACGGGGAATTTGTTAATAGCTGCTGTAATGAAAACAGCTGAAGCGAAATTGCGAGTGTATGATGATCGTTTATCTACCTGCAGGGAGAAAGTCAAGATTATGAATCGATCTGATAAGAAAGATTTACTACATTTAATACCCCTCATTAGATATCAGCAGAATATTTTTGCGTACGTAATTGGAAATTTATTATGATTCGTGATTGGCAGTTCATAAAAAGTCTCATACTCATTTATACGTTTTTTCTGCTTATAGGCATAATAAGGCTTTGGAATCATTTGCAAATATGGCAATCCTGATTCATTTGGTTTTCCTTTACTTGCTGGTTTTGCTTACTGCGTTGGCAGTTGGTGGTCAGGTAAAATTTATTTTTCTAGTTTTAATAAATATTATTCAGTAAATTTAACAAAAAAATTGAAAAATTTTCCATTAGAAATTCAAATCCATGTACTTGAATGCGAGATTTCTTTCGGCGACTTTTTATGTATTCTTTTTGCATTACACATTTTGCAAGACTTGGAGTGGAGGTGAGGTCAATTGATTGTGCTCAGCAGGGTTGGTAAGCCAATCAGTAAAACTTAAACTTAAGCTTAAAACTTGAAATGAATTTTTAAAAATAAAACTTGAACTTACGCTTAAAGCTTAAAGCCAAATTCTTTAAATCTTGAACTTAAACTTAAGCTGAACGGCCAAAAATCATTGGCTTACAGCTTAAAGCTTAAGGCTTAAATCCATTTTTCATGATTTTTCTGGGGAGGGGGTGAAGGAAGTTCGAAACGAGATCGATCTTTCACTTTTTTTTGTGATCAGAAAATTGATTGTATTTGAATTAAAAACGAAGAAAAAAATAAATTCAAGTTTTTTTGTCTAAATTTTTTCAAGCTGCTAAATTTTCTTCTCGAAATGTTTTCAACCCAAATTTTTCCCTAAAATATTTTAAGACCCAAAATTGCTTCTGAATTCTAAAACTTTTTCAAACTCGATTTCTTATCTTAAAATTTTTTCAACTCCGTTTTTTTTCTCAAATTTTTTTTTAAACCAAAACTTCAAAGTTTTAAACCTCTTTTCAACATTTTTCTAACTCAATTTTTGTATCCAATCCTAATATTTTTTTCATATGTACTCTGAATTCTGGAATTCAAAAATATTATGTAAAATAATATCTCCTGGTGCACACCTACCCTAGTCACATCGTGAAATTTTTTCTCATTTATTGAAATCTTTTTGAAAAATGAAAAAATGATACCTAAGTATGTGAAAAAATCAAGATTTATATAAAATGACAACAAATTGTAAACTGAAAAAAATTGAGTTGAAAAGCGATTGGAAAATAAATTGATAAAATATCTAAGGAAATTTCAAATTGAAAAAACTTCAAGAATGTGGAAAAATGTTTCAAGAAAAATTTCAGGGTTGAAAATAATTTGAGCTTGAAAAAAAAAATTATCCCAAAATTCTGAAATTTGAAATAATTTTAAGTTGGAAAGAAATTGAGAAAAAATTTTTAAGAACAATTATTGATGAATAATAATTTCAATTTGAAAAAATTTCTTAAATTTCAAGGTCAAGAAGAAATGAAAAAAGTCAATACTTACTTCAAAAAAATTGAAAAAATTTAATTAAAATGGAAAGACGAAGCAAAAAATTTCAAGTTTTAAGCTCAAAAAAAATTTAAACTTAAACTTAAAATTTTAAAAATAAAGCTTAGGATTAAATCTTAAGCTTAGGCATTTCTGAAAAAATCATCGGCTTAACGGCTTAAAGATTAAAGCTTAAAGCTTAAGGCTGACTTACCAGCCCTGGTGCTCAGTTTGTGCTCTTTTGTGCGGATATCGTTTTTGTTTGTGCTCCCTCCCTTCTGCGGAGGTCCGATAATAAGAAAGTCTCAAAATTTCATTTTTGAAAAATTTGGAAAAAAATGTTTTCTCACAGTTTTTAGTTGATCACGGTTTTATCAAATGCTCCAACAGAACATCTACTCATCAGATTAGAATCTTCATAGAGAGATGTATGATTTTTCAAATGTGTGAATGAATAAGTTGATAAAAATTACCTATTCTAACATTTGAAAGGATTGTTTTCAATCTTTCAAGACTAAATATGTTTAAAAATATTCTAGCACAAACATTTTACTGATGCTTTGCTGGAGTTTCCTTGGTATGAACGAAATGTGATATTCCAAAAATATTATCTCATGGTATGGATCCTTTATCAAAAAGATTATCCTCACACCCTGTATGGTTTGTGCAAAGTGGATCTGCAACTTTTTGCAGCCAACGTGAAACGTCTGTATTCAATAGTGAATGTGTTATTATTAATGTATAAATAATGAGAAATTTGTCAACTCGAAAACACTTTTTTATGTAAGAAGTGAATCTGATCAGCCAACGTGAAACGTATGTATTCACTAAAGAACATCTTGCTATTAGTAGTGAATTGAAACACATACATTTCATTTAAAACTGACGAAATATGGTACCTACTTTTCAAAATATTAGAAGAATTTCTTTCAGAAGGAATTATTTGCCACATTGTCGCCACAATTCAGTGGAAGAGGGCGAATGGTAAATAAAATTGAATGTTGTAGGTCAAAGAATTTGGCGGGAAGCTCTGGTTTTAGATTTTATTTCAAAAATTCCACTCAATATTTATTTTAAGTCAACATTTTAGAAAAAATCAATTTTAGTAAGAAATAAATATAAATTTATCATGCATGGATATTTTCTTTCTTTTTTTCAACACCGATTAGCGAAGGCAATAGACTTCGGAACTGAAAAATCAATAATTACTTTTTATATTGATGTTGCACACATGATAAGACGACGTCAAAAATAGCTAAAAATACATTTCTAGTAATAGGATCTTGAATTTTAACGAAAGTTGATGAGATAGTTTACTTTGAGCGGGAGGAACCTCCCGAAAAATGTTGAACCCCCTCTCCGGTCGAAAGAGAACGGAGCTACGTAGGCCTCAAAATGGGGTAATTTTCGAAAAAAACACAGTTTTTCCACTTTTATATGGTGCTATGCGACTAGCTGGGAACCTCGGAATGTAGAATTTTTTGCAGCCAATGTGAAACACCAGTAAGTACTCAGTAGTAAACCTATTGTTACTGATGTATAAGTAATTATAGTTAACATAAGATAATCGAGAAGCAATTATCAAATAAAATACCTAAATTTTGCACAAAACCAACAAAGTGTGATTCTCTTGAATGAGCATAGGTTAGAGTGAATAGAAAAAAACAAACACATCCTGAATTTTGATGAAATTCTTAGAGGTAGTACAGTTAGAAATGAAAACTTTCCACAAAAAATTTCAGTCCCCTAACTCAAAAAGGGTTGAAGCCAGAGGCCGGGCCCCCAGTTGGCCATTTCTCGTTTATTTATAGTTTTTCGCTCAATGTGCTCCTCAAAAAAATTTCTAAAAAAAATTCAACAGTTTCCTGTGGATTTTTTCTGCACTTCCCCGTCCCATTGATAGTTTGATATTACTCTTGGAGCGTTGACTCGTATTTTATATACATCCGAACAATTCAAATAAAAAAACACGTTATTGTTTTTTGTGGGGGGAGGGGGAGTGGATTGAGGGGGGAGCAGCCTAAAAGCTATATCCAGCAGTGATATTGACGTTCGCATTTTTCGTGCTCATCTTTATTTCTTTTTGTTCTGTTCGCACTCCGATGAAATTCATCATTAACCCCTCCTCCTCCCACTTACCCAATTTCGCAATTCAACCCCTAAAAAAAGTGTAAAAAAGGGGGAATAGAAAAAACGAACCCAAAAAAGCTAACAACCAATTAATCTGAAGAGTGAGTATTTTATTCCCAACGTTTACAAACCAATTCCATTTGGTTTTTCAGCACAAACATTTTACCGATGATGGTTTGCTGAAATTTCCTACAATTTCAAAAATATTGTCTCATGGTATGGACCCTTCATTAAAAAATTACCCCCAAACCCTGCACCGTTTAGACATTTATGTGAATTTAATCTGAAAATTTTTGTAACCATTATGAAAGTCTGTATAAAAAAGGAATGTTTTGTTATTAATGCATAAAAATAGCAAACATAAGATAACGATGTAAAGCTTGATCTATGCATTGGAAATACTTTTTTTCAAATGAATCAAAAGATAAGGAAAAATCATTATCAATAAGATCCAGGTGTGGATCTAATAATGAGGGAATCTTTCAAATGACTTAAATGGCTGGTGAAATGTGAAAAAAATGTCAATTTCAACTTTTAAACCCTTTCTTTCAAAAAAAATTCGTTCAAACGAAGAAAAGATCACATTTTTTGTACAACGCCTTCTAAAAAATATTTTTTTGTTCGGTTTTGGAAAATTTTGCCAAAAATCACGTTTTTTTCGTTATCATTATTTTGACCTTCATGAGAAAATTTTTTCAAAAATGTGCGGTTCACATGCCTAAATTGTGGTCTAAAATTTTTTTTCTTAGGTATATGACAGTTGTTTTCAAAAAAAACTTATTGCAGAACGAATGAACGATTAATCATGAAAATGAATTATAATTGACGACCAAATAATTTTTTTGGTGAATTTTTCTTCAACATAGCAATTAAAGATGGCAGAAGTAACATTTAGAATTTCAGGCTGCCAAAAAGAATTTTTTCGATATTTTGCGAATTTTCCAAAGATATACATAATTATGTAAAAGCTCTATAATCGTTGGACGAGAATTTGTGAGTAGGTGGCCTAATACACGTACTTTATAATAATGTACACGAGTAATTACAGCACTGAAACTGGTAGCTTATTTGTAAGATTTCAATTCTACACATCGGTAAATCGAAACACTAACTCACGGATATCGTGACAGGAAAAAAAAAGGGAAAACACGCCTATAAGTAATTTATAATTCAAAAAATTGAACAACGCAATTTCGAGGGGAAAACATAAAAAAAATGTTGATCCAAAGTAGGTATAATAACTTTTCAGTAAGTACTTGATTTATCACTGCAGGAAGTCAACTGAAACCGAAGTGACCACAAAAGAAAATTTTTTGGCTATGCCTTCAGTTATGCACCCCTCAACAAAAAAAGTACAATTTTTACGCGGATTCATACGCTATGGATTTTTCATTACAGGAATGCCTTTGAAAAATAATAAAAAATTGAGTTTCTGGTTTCACACGTTTGCCTTATCGTTCGATATCTTCCTCATTCTAGGAAATTTCATCACCTTTATCAACATTTCGTCAAACTTACATAAACTAGAGGCACTCATCAGATTGAATTTTAGTATTGGTATTGTACTTATTTACCCATATTATCGCTTCTATCGACATGAATTAGATGATTTATTTTCCAAATACGATGAAAATTCGTCTAATTATATAGGAGACGAAGAAATAAAAATAGCTGCGAAAATATTTCTCAAAACTTTCAACAATCAATGGCAAATATTCGGTGGAATAATGGTAGTAGGTCCGATTCTTGCGAGAGTATTTTTAAGGAGTGAGAATGAAATAGATGCGTATGAATTTTTATATTTTTATTCGTGCGGATCGACTGGTGTGCGGCCAATGATAGGACTTTGCCTACAGCGAGAAAGTATTGGTTATTTTATAATGAACGATATCATGGAAATTTTTTTCTTTTTTTATCACATCTTTATTGCCAACATCGGTCAGTTGTTGATCACATCCGCATTGATAGGAGTTGAAGCAAAATTACACAAGTATGATGATCGTTTATCCAAGTGCATTAAGAGAGTCAAGAATATGAGACGATCTGATACAAAGGACATTCCTCAACTTGCATCCATCGTCAGATATCAGCAAAATATTTCTAAGTAAGTGTGTCGATGAAAACATTACTAGGGTGTCTTACAAAATTTGTTGACCAAAAAGCTTGACTTGACTTAAACTATTGGAATGACTTTTTGCATGACTTTTTCGAGCAACCCCCCCCCCAAAAAAAAAAAATTATCCAAAAAATAATAACGAGGCACCATTCACAAAATTGGCAAAATTTATCCTCAAAAAATAATATTTATCGCGAATTTTGGTAAAATTTATTGCATCGAAATAAATTTTACCAAATTTCGCGATAAATATTATTATTTTTTTTAGAATAAATTCCATCAATTTTGTAAATGGTGTCCCGTTATTATTTTTTTGGATAAAATTTATCATTTTTTTAACACTTTTTATTTTTTTTCCATTTCTCATTTTTTTTCAGTGTATAGCTATTTATAGAAAATTAAAATTTTAACAAACACATTAAATTCAAAAAAACTTAATTTTTAATAGCTCGACCTTTTAAGTAAATCAGGGTAAATTGGTCAAAAAGCTCGACTTTTCAGGACCGGCATGACCATTTTGAAAAAAGGTTGGCTTATCAGGACAGCTTGACCTGTTAGACACCCTGAATTTACCTCATTAAGTATACATATGTATAGGTGGTTTATTGTCATTCCCTATATTATTCCATTCGTTTTTATACTGTTCACAGGCATAATAAAGATCTAACAACAATTTCAGGATTGCCTATCTTGATTCACGTGGCTTTCCTCTACGTATTAATTCTCCTAACTACTCTGGCAGTTGGTGGTCAGGTAAAATTATCAATTGTAAAGTTTTTCATTTTTAATTTCAATCAATTATTTAGTTAATTAAAATATTTTGATCAGAAATTCAAATCGATATACTTGGATGCGAGATTCCTTTCCATGTCAGTTTATTTCGGTTACTTACATTACACATTCTGCAAGACTGCGTTCGTTGTTGGATATGCGGTACGTATCAGTAATTTCTATGCTGACAAAAAATTTTCAAAAAAATATCGTATCTTTTGAACCGGTATATAATTTTGTACCTAAGACATTCAGTATCTTGGTACCCTTGAAAAAAAAGTTGCAATCTCGTGCTCCCTAACATTAAAATAATGATCCGATCCTAATTTTTTAAAACATACAGATCCTTCCCCCATTTTTTCACTTTTTCTTGCTTTTCTGAAAATTGATAGTAGTAAGAACGGAATATGAGAGAAAAATTTATGAAAAATATTAAATTAACAAACTGACAGATTAGGTGAATTAAAATTAAAAAACGAAATTGAAAAACAAAAAATCATGAAAATCAATACTGTAAAAAATTTTAAAACAATGTTCTCGTTCAATATCGAAAAAAATTTAAAAAAGAAGAAATTGATGAAATCCAGTACAACTGGTCTACTGGATTACCCTTTTAAATTTTCATGTCCTTGTTCATAACCTTTTTCATGACTTTTTTGTTCTTTTTTTTGCAAATAATGAGCAATTTTTCCCAGTACTTCAATAAAAGTGAAAACTATTTGAAAATTTTTGAATTTTTCATGACTTCCATGACTTCTTTATGACTTTCATGACTATTAGGCATCCTGCAATAGAAATAAAATCAAAATGAAAAGAGCAGAAAGTCAAGTATGCAGAGAGTCAATGTACTGCGAGCTGCGACACTCCGAACTATAAAGATTTAATCAATGTAAAAGCCTAGATCTACATACCTAGATTCTGTAATCATAATTTGAATTTTCAACTCAACAATTCGAACCATTCGAGAAAAATCAATGAAATTCATAGAGAAATTATAAAAATTAATTCTCACAATTGAAAGTGTGACAACAAAAAGAGCATAACTCAGCACTTATGTCCTTTTTGATGCGACAAGCGCAAGCGATTCGTATTCTCTGAAGTTTTCTCTATCCAATGAGTCCCCTCCCACCTTCCAATATGTTTTCCTCGAAGAGTTATGGCGTTTTTAAAATGCGAAGCTCACAATTTCGGTACCTACATTACAAGTTTGATTTTCGAGAATTTGCGTAATGTTTAATTTTTTCACTGAGCAGATGATTGTAAAATTTTAAAATTTTAATGAAGTGTTTTTTTAGTCAATTTTTCGTCATAAATTTGAAAAAATAATAAAATTCGTCCAAAATGTATTTTTAGCATTTTTTTGTAACCAAGAAAATGAAAGAAAGTTGTCATTTTTCAAAGTGCGATATATCCGCTCCCTGAAGAGATGATTTGAATTTTTTTTCACGAACACGTTCCTTTTTTCATTCTCTTCAACTTTTGTATGTAGATTTTTTTTTAATTTTCACTTCCGGAAAAATTATACGTCGTCAAACGTAGAAGGGTCGAAATGAAATTTTGTCACAACAAAAAGGACATATAACTCAACCTTTTGTTTTCATTGTAGAAAAAAATAGAAAAGATATCAAGTGATGGGCGAGCTGTTTTCTTGTAGCAAAAAGATGAAATTTTAAGGTAAAATTTTTTCCCCAGCTCAATTCCTTAATTTATTACCGACTTTTCCATTTATGGAAAAGTCGAGTACTAAATTGTTCATCATGGTTGAAATGGACGTCGGGACCAACTTTTCTTCACGTTTTAGGACCTTCTGAACACGATAGGACGTGTGAGAAAAAACGAGGTTTCCTTATATATATATATATATTTGCACGCGACCGTAGGTTGTCAGCCACTTTCTATATATACTCAAAATTTTTTGAAAATTTTCAAAATTTTCTAAATTTTCTAAAATTGTTACTAATTGACTTATCAAAATTCTAATTGCAGATTCGTGCTTAGCTACACAAAATCCACCTTAGCAAAAAAAATGAGACTCCTGCAACAAAATTTTTGAAAAAAAATTGCAAAATTTTCTAAGCCATTGCAAATTTTGGAAAAGTTTTTCTATTACAAAAAAGCCTGGCTTAAATTAGAATTTTTGGTGTCAAAAATTTTTGTTCAAGTTGATAAAATGACAAAAAAATGATGGGGTAAATTTAACATTGTGCATAACCAAATTTGGTACAGGTAAAAAAATTTCGACCTGTTTTCCTTATTCTACTCATCACCACTTAAAAAATGAGCCTACGTTCATCCTCGCGACTCAATTTCTAAGTGGTGCGCACTCTGGTGGAAGTTTTGAAAATAGGTGGCTCACTTTGTATGTAGAATTAACCCATTCAATCTCAGCCATGGCTGAGAAGTACGGTGGCTCACTTTGTATGTAGAAATAACCCACAAAGTGGCTCACATGTACGGATATTACTACCTATATATATGTATAATTGTTTACAGGCAAAGTCGTAACCTTTTGTATAAACAGCAAACCCGCACCATGCCTGTAGTTCGCGTCTATCACGTCGAGGGGTTCCCAACGCCTTCTCTCCGTGTTGCCACCATTGTTTCCTACCTAATTTACCAATATACACTCAAAAAAATTCATATTTTCTATTTTTTTCGCGTGTTCGAAGTTTGGGCAATTTTGGGAAGTGTATAAACGGCAAACTCGCAACCCTGCTAAAAACCATCTAGAAATGTGTTATTAGGGTAGTAGAATCATCCCTATTGACAAAAAAAAATGAAAAATGCTAGCAAAATGCTAGCACACCTTGCTAGCATGTGCTATCATCATTTTGGACACTTTTGAACCCGTTTTGTTAGCAATTATGCTAGCATTTTATGCTAGCACTTGCTAACAATTGCTAGCAAGTGCTAGCATAAAATGCTAGCATAATTGTTAACAAAACGGGTTCAAAAGTGTCCAAAATGATGATAGCATATGCTAGCAAGGTGTGCTAGCATTTTGCTAGCATTTTATGTGCTAGCGTAAAGCTAGCAATATTGCTAGCAAGTGCTCGCATAAAATGCTAGCATAATTGCTAACAAAACTGGTTCAAAAGTGTCCAAAATGATGATAGCATATGCTAGCAAAGCGTGCTAGCATTTTGCTAGCATTTTATGTGCTAGCGTAAAGCTAGCAATATTGCTAGCAAGTGCTCGCATAAAATGCTAGCATAATTGCTAACAAAACTTGGTCAAAAGTGTCTAAAATGATGATAGCAAATGCTAGCAACGTGTGCTACGTGTGCTAGCACTTGCTAGCACTTTATGTTAGCATTCTGCTAGTATTCTTTGGTAAGGTGTGCTAGCATTTTGCTAACCCTCATCTGGTATTCGTATGCTAGCATGGTTCTAGGGTTTTGCTGGTATGCTGTGCTAGCATTCTGTAAACATTTTACTAACAATTGTTACACTGTTTTAACTTCTAATATTATGTACTTACCTTTGCTCTGGGTCTTGGGTTAGAGGAGTACGCCACCATGTCAGGTTGTGTGTTAGGTATTAAAAGTAATATTTAAACTTGGAAGTCAAAAAAAATTTTTTCCCTCAATTTTGACCAAATTTGGAAATTTTTTTGATTTTTTAGAATATTGCAATAAAACAAAATTTCTAAGACATATTCAACAAATTTTTATCCCTCCCCTTGGGGGCTGGAGCCCCAAAATTCACAATTCAAGAACAAAATGGAAATAAAATATAATAAAACTCAAATTTTGTAAAATTTGTGTGTGATATATTAAATATATGTTTTTTGAGGATGTAGGAATATGTAATCGGCCATAATTTTCTCTTGGAAATGAAGGGTTGGGGGGGGGGGGTGTAATAATGACTGAAAAAATTTGAATTTTGAAATTGTTTTGTGTGGTACATCAAAATCCATATTTTCGAGGGCGTAGAATACAAATTCGACAATATTTTTCTCTTGGGGATGAAAGTTTAGGGCTGGATGCGGGGGGAGGGGTGGGGGTAAGACTTGAAAAATTTCAATTTTTCGAGTGATATATCAAAATCTAGGTTTTTGAGGACGCAGAATTCGAATTTGATGATATTTTTCCGTTAAGAATTCAAGAGTTGGGTGTGGAGGAGTGGGGAGGGGTTGAGACTGGGAAAATTTTAATTTTTCGAGTGATATATCGAAATCTATGTTTTCGGGGACGTAGAATACGAATTCGACAAAATTTTTCTCTTAGGATGAAAATTTAGGGTTGAATGCGGGGGAGGGAGTGGGGATGAGACTTGGAAAATTTCAATTTTTCAAGTGATATATCAAAATCTAGGTTTTCGAGGACGCAGAATTCGAATTTGATGATATTTTTCCGTTGAAAATTCAAGAGTTGGGTGTGGAGGAGTGGGGAGGGGTTGAGACTGGGAAAATTTTCATTTTTCAATTGATATATCGAAATCTATGTTTTCGGGGACATAGAATAAGAATTTGACAAGATTTTTCTCTTACGGGCCAAGGATAAGAGAGGGAGGGGGCAGGAAAAATTTGAATTTGCAGTTTTTTTGTGTTATATATCAAAATCCTTGTTTTCGAGAGCGTAGGAAACGAATATATTTTTCTCTTAGGGATGAAGGTATAGGGTGTGATGAGAGGGAAGGGGAGGGGGATGCCTGGAAAAATTTGAATTACACAATTTTCCCTGGTGATATATCGGAATCTATATTTTTGTGAGTGAAGGATATGAATCTGGAAATATTTTTCTCGTAAGGATGAAGCGCCACGTGGGGGTGTAGAGGGGGGTAAAACTTATAAAAATGTGAATTTTTCAATTTTTTCGAGTGAAGTATCAAAATCTAAATTTTGAGGACGTAGAATAAGAATCCAGAAATATTTTTTTCTTAGAGAAGAAAGATAGGGGTTGGAAGAAGGGACAAGACTTGAAAAACAATTCGCTATTCTTTCTTTTGTGATGTATCAAAACCTAGGTTCTCGAGGATGTGGAGTACAAATTTGACAATACTTTTCCTCAAACGTCTCAAAGAAATGAAGCATTGGGTTGAGGAGGTGAGTGTTGAAAAAATTATAATATTGCGATATTTCCATGTGGAATATAGCGTTATTTGTTTCTTATGTAGAGGGTGATGGATGAGATCTGGAATAATCGTAATTTTTTTCAACTTTTATCAAAATGAATGTTTTCAAGAGGGTGAAGATTACAAATTTGGCGATATTTTTCTGTTTGGTTAGTGAGGGGTTCTAAGGGTAAGACTTGGAAATTGTATAATATTTGGCAACATTCTTTAGTGATTTAGCCCTACTGAAAATTTTGCTAGCAAAATACTAGCATTTCTAACCCATCAAACACTAGCATCACTCTAGAATAAGTCAGGCTCTACAGATTTGCTAGCCTAAAATCAGCTAGTGGCAAAATGTTAGCGTTTTGCTAGCAGATTTGAAGCTAGTTCGAGCTAGTATTATTTATGTTAGTGAAATGCTAGCATTTTGTTGACAGTATAATGCTAGAAGTTTGCTGGTGGTGAAACGCTAGCATTTTGCTAGCAGATGCGAAGCTAAGTATTCGGCTACTGTAACTAATTGTTAGTAAATTGCGCTAGCAAAAGGCTAGCACTATGCTAGCAGACATAATGCTAGTCTAACTTGAGCTAGTGCGATGCTAGTATTTGGATACTTTAACTTTTGTGAGAAAATTGTGCTAGCGAAATGCTAGCATTTTGCTAGCAAATCTGTAGCTAGCCTGTCTTATGCTAGAGTGATGCGAGTGTTTTGTTAGCTATGTTAGGAATGTGTTAGGAATGCTAGAAAAATACTAGCATTTTGTTAGTGGTAAAATGCTAGAACTTTGCTAGTGGTGAAACGGTAGCATTTCGCTAGCAGATGCGAAGTTAGTTCGAGCTAGCATCATTTGTACTAGTAAAATGCTAGCATTTTGTTAGCGGAAAAATGCTAGAACTTTGCTAGTGGTGAAATGTTAGCATTTTGCTAGCAGATGGGAAGCTAGTTCAATTTATGCTAGCGTGATGCTAGTATTTGTCTACAGTAACTGATTGTTAGCAAATTGTGCTAGCAAAAAGCTAGCACTCTGCTAGCAGACATAATGCTAGTCTGACTTGAGCTAGTGCGATGCTAGTATTGTGCTACTGTATTTTTTGTTAGAATATTGTGCTAGTGAAATGCTAGCGTTTTGTTAGCTGTAAAATGCTAGAAATTTGTTAGTGGTAAAACGCTATCATTTTGCTAGCAGGTGCGAAGCTAGTTTATGCTAGGCTTAGTGATGTTAGTGTGATGCTAATATTTCGCAAATGTAACTTTATGTTTAAAAAAACGTGCTAGTGAAATGCTAGCATTGTGTTAGCGCTAAAATGCTGGAACTTTGCTAGTGGTCAAACGCTAGCATTTTGCTAGCAGATGCGAAGTTAGTTCGAGCTAGCATCATTTGTGCTAGTAAAATGCTAGCACTCTGCTAGCAGACATAATGCTAGTCTGACTTGAGCTAGTGCGATGCTAGTATTGTGCTACTGTATTTTTTGTTAGAATATTGTGCTCGCGAAATGCTAGCTTTTTGTTAGCGGTAAAATGCTAGAACATTGCTAGTGGTGAAACACTAGCATTTCGCTAGCAGATGCGAAGTTAGTTCGAGCTAGCATCATTTATGCTAGTAAAATGCTAGCATTGTGTTAGCGGAAAAATGCTAGAACTTTGCTAGTGGTGAAATGTTAGCCTTTTGCTAGCAGATGGGAAGCTAGCTCAATTTATGCTAGCGTGATGCTAGTATTTGTCTACAGTAACTGATTGTTAGCAAATTGTGCTAGCAAAAAGCTAGCACTCTGCTAGCAGACATAATCTATGTTAGGAATGTGTTAGGAATGCTAGTAAAATGCTAGCATTTTGTTAGTGATAAAATGCTAGAACTTTGCTAGTGGTGAAACGCTAGCATTTCGCTAGCAGATGCGAAGTTAGTTCGAGCTAGCATCATTTATGCTAGTAAAATGCTAGCATTGTGTTAGCGGAAAAATGTTAGAACTTTGCTAGTGGTGAAATGTTAGCATTTTGCTAGCAGATGGGAAGCTAGCTCAAGTTATGCTAGCGTGATGCTAGTATTTGTCTACAGTAACTGATTGTTAGCAAATTGTGCTAGCAAAAAGCTAGCACTCTGCTAGCAGACATAATGCTAGTCTGACTTGAGCTAGTGTGATACCAGTATTGTGCTACTGTATTTTTTGTTAGAAAATTGTGCTCGCGAAATGCTAGCATTTTGTTAGCATATGCGAAGTTAGTTCGAGCTAGCATCATTTATGCTAGTAAAATGCTAGCATTTTGTTAGTGGTAAAATGCTAGAACTTTGCTAGTGGTGAAACACTAGCATTTCGCTAGCAGATGCGAAGTTAGTTCGAGCTAGCATCATTTATGCTAGTAAAATGCTAGCATTGTGTTAGCGGAAAAATGCTAGAACTTTGCTAGTGGTGAAATGTTAGCATTTTGCTAGCAGATGGGATGCTAGTTTAATTTATGCTAGCGTGATGCTAGTATTTGTCTACAGTAACTGATTGTTAGCAAATTGTGCTAGCAAAAAGCTAGCACTCTGCTAGCAGACATAATGCTAGTCTGACTTGAGCTAGTGCGATGCTAGTATTGTGCTACTGTATTTTTTGTTAGACAATTGTGCTCGCAAAATGCTAGCATTTTGCTAGCAAATCTGTAGCTAGCCTGATTTATGCTAGAGTGATGCGAGTGTTTTGCTAGCAAAAATGTCAATAGGGATCTGCCTACTTTTCTATGAATAAGATAACAAAACGGTTCAATTGCTACAGTTGCACATTTTTAATATACACTGCTAAAAATTTACTGGTGGCAAAGCAAATGCGAAGCTAGTTCAAGCTAGTCTAATTTATGGTATTGAGATGCTAGTATTTGGCAAAAATGTAACTTTATGTTAGAAAAATTGTGGTAGTGAAATGCTAGCGTTTTGTTAGCTGTAAAATGCTAGAAATTTGTTAGTGGTAAAACGCTATCATTTTGCTAGCAGGTGCGAAGCTAGTTTATGCTAGGCTTAGTGATGTTAGTGTGATGCTAATATTTCGCAAATGTAACTTTATGTTTAAAAAAACGTGCTAGTGAAATGCTAGCATTGTGTTAGCGCTAAAATGCTAGAACTTTGCTAGTGGTCAAACGCTAGCATTTTGCTAGCAGATGCGAAGTTAGTTCGAGCTAGCATCATTTATGCTAGTAAAATGCTAGCATTTTGTTAGCGGTAAAATGCTAGAACTCTGCTAGTGGTAAAACGCTAGCATTTTGCTAGCAGATGCGAAGTTAGTTCGAGCTAGCATCATTTATGCTAGTAAAATGCTAGCATTTTGTTAGCGGTAAAATGCTAGAACTCTGCTAGTGGTAAAACGCTAGCATTTTGCTAGCAGATGCGAAGTTGATTCGAGCTAGCATCATTTATGCTAGTAAAATGCTAGCATTTTGTTAGCGGTAAAATGCTAGAACTCTGCTAGTGGTAAAACGCTAGCATTTTGCTAGCAGATGCGAAGTTAGTTCGAGCTAGCATTATTTATGCTAGTAAAATGCTAGCATTTTGTTAGCGGTAAAATGCTAGAACTTTTCTAGTGGTGAAATGTTAGCATTTTGCTAGCAGATGGGATGCTAGCTCAATTTATGCTAGCGTGATGCTAGTATTTGTCTTCAGTAACTGATTGTTAGCAAGTTGTGCTAGCAAAAAGCTACCACTTTGCTAGCAGACATAATGCTAGTCTGACTTGAGCTAGTGCGATGCTAGTATTGTGCTACTGTATTTTTTGTGAGAAAATTGTGCTCGCGAAATGCTAGCATTTTGCTAGCAAATCTGTTGCTAGCATGATTTATGCTAGAGTGATGCGAGTGTTTTGCTAGCTTTGTTAGGGATGTGTTAGGAATGCTAGTATTTTGCTAGCAAAAATGTCAATAGGGATCTGAGAGGTACTTGGCAAAGTCGTAACCCTAAAAAGTTACGAGTTTGCCAAAACGTTACGACTTTGCCTGTATACAATAAAAAAGGTTACGAGTTTGAGGTTAAATAAAACTATATATATATATAGATTTAATCTGAGTCATTGTGGTGCCCATTTTAATTGTGGATAGTCATTGTGGTGCCCGAAAAAAACGTTGTGGTGCCCAAATCGGGCACCACAACGTCCCTATGTTAAAAACCATTGTATATAGATGGCCACACCCCCCTGAGTCCCCTGACACGTTTTTAGGGTGGGCACCACAATGACTCTCCTTATATACCTATAGTCAAATTTTTATATACACAAGAGCTTATGGTATATAGCCCTTGTGGTGCCCAGTCTGGATGCATTAGTATACTATGTTTATATAATAATGCTGTATATAAGGTGGGCACCACTATGACTCTTAAAGACCTGGGCACCACAAGGTATTGCATATGTGTATATATATATATGGATCATACTAACCTTGCGAGACCCGTTTTGCAAAAGGAGATAATACAGGCACTGTGAGGCCCGAAACTTTAAAAATCGGCATAAATAAAGGGTCAGGTATTACCGCCGATGTGTGGAGCGGAAAAAATAATAGAAAATGAGACGAATTTCACTGTGCAAGCGCCATCCCTTTAGATTAATTCGTATTTGAATGGCGCATGGTTAAAGTTTTCAAGTTTTGCTGTGTGCAGAGAGGCGAGGTAATTTGTATATAAAGATATACAAACGACCTTGCGAGACCCTCTGCCTACAGACTCCTGAGTATGCATACATCATGAAAAACCACTTTATATGGCATGACGTTGCGAGACCCGATTTCGGGCCTCGCAAGGTAAAAACGGGCCTAATAAGGTTAGCGAGATATCCAAAACGGGTCTCGTAAGGCTGCAGCATGCCTGTATATATATATATATGGATCATACTAACCTTGCGAGACCCGTTTTGCAAAAGGAGATAATACAGGCACTGTGAGGCCCGAAACTTTAAAAATCGGCATAAATGAAGGGTCAGGTAATACGGCCGATGTGTGGAGCGGAAAAAATAGTAAAAAATGAGACAAATTTCACTGAGCAAGCGCCATCCCTTTAGCTTGATTCGTATTTGAATGGCGCATGGTTGAAATTTCCAAATGTTGCTGTGTGCAGAGAGGCGAGGTAATTCATATACAAAGATATACAAACGACCTTGCGAGACCCTCTGCCTACAGACTCCTGAGTATGCATACATCATGAAAAACCACTTTATATGGCATGACGTTGCGAGACCCGATTTCGGGTCTCGCAAGGTAAAATCGGGCCTAATAAGGATAGCGTGATATCCAAAACGGGTCTCGCAACGCTGCGACATGCCTATATATATATACAGGCATGCTGCAGCCTTACGAGACCCGTTTTGGATATCTCGCTATCCTTATTAGGCCCGTTTTTACCTTGCGAGGCCCGAAATCGGGTCTCGCAACGTCATGCCATATAAAGTGGTTTTTCATGATGTATGCATACTCAGGAGTCTGTAGGCAGAGGGTCTCGCAAGGTCGTTTGTATATCTTTGTATATGAATTACCTCGCCTCTCTGCACACAGCAACATTTGGAAATTTCAACCATGCGCCATTCAAATACGAATCAAGCTAAAGGGATGGCGCTTGCTCAGTGAAATTCGTCTCATTTTTTACTATTTTTTCCGCTCCACACATCGGCCGTATTACCTGACCCTTCATTTATGCCGATTTTTAAAGTTTCAGGCCTCACAGTGCCTGTATTATCTCCTTTTGCAAAACGGGTCTCGCAAGGTTAGTATGATCCATATATATATATATATATATATATACAGGCATGCTGCAGCCTTATGAGACCCGTTTTGGATATCTCGCTATCCTTATTAGGCCCGTTTTTACCTTGCGAGGCCCGAAATCGGGTCTCGCAACGTCATGCCATATAAAGTGGTTTTTCATGATGTATGCATACTCAGGAGTCTGTAGGCAGAGGGTCTCGCAAGGTCGTTTGTATATCTTTATATACAAATTACCTCGCCTCTCTGCACACAGCAACATTTGAAAACTTTAACCATGCGCCATTCATAAGCAAAATGAGATACAGGTATGGCGCTTGCGCAGTGAGATTCGTCTTGTTTTTTACTATTTTTTCCGCTCCACACATTGGCGGTATTACCCGACCCTTCATTTATGCCGATTTTTAAAAATTCGGGCCTCACAGTGCCTGTATTATCTCCTTTTGCAAAACGGGTCTCGCAAGGTTAGTATGATCCATATATATATATATATATATATATATATAGATTTAGTTTTGTACATTGCCGCACCCGTTATGGTCCTTCGCATACATTGTCGCACCCAGTTTGGTCATTACCGCACCCGATTCGGGTGCGGTAATGTTTTCTTATGGAAATCATCAGAATTGATTGGTAGTGCCATCTAGAGGCCAATGGCAAATTTTCGGTCGGGTGCGGTAAGTGACCTTTTTAGATGGACTTATATAGCCTAGTTCATAGGGTATATCTCCAGACTTCGCTAGTGGTCATATATACTTTCATCTCTCAAAGAAAAAAAATATAATCCATCGACTTTATTGCACCCAGGTATGCAGTGAGACATTTTGCAATGTCTTGCAACATCGCATCAATGGGTAAACCAGTCCATTGGCCATTCAATACAATACAATGACATACCCTTTTACACTTTCTACCTGCTTCCGTTTTTCCTTTTATTTATTTTGTCTAGACTCTAATGCTAAAATACAGAAGAGTTGAAAAACTGTAAGATTTTTGATTTTTGTGAAGGAGGCGTTGATTTGAATATTTATTTCTAGTACTTATTTAAAAAGAATTTTCAAATATTTTTTTTAGAGCATTGATTTTTAATTTTCACGACTTTTCATACTTGAACACAGTACATAGATGTACGGAGTTATACCAAATAAAAAATCGATATTTTGAAAAAAAAATACTTAATTTAAAATTCTTTTTGAACACAAAAAACCATATTAAAATCAACACCTTCTTCACGAAATTCAAAAATCGTAAGTAATAAGTACAGTTTCTTATCTCTCCAGTAAACAAAAAAAATGTTAATGTTATGATTTTATAGCATTAGATAGAAGATTTTGATGAAGTTGCGATCAAAAAAGTTTCAAGAAGTATCACCGATGACTCCACTCAAATTTAGGTGCATACGTATTTCCTTTTCTCGACCCATGAAATTGTTTTTTTCAAAAATAATTATATGTGTACATTGGTAATATGGAAATGTAATGTAATGATGTACCAAGTTTGAACGCGATCAATTCCGTAGTAGCTGAGAAAATTGAAAAAAAATTGTAATTTGGAAGGAAAGAAAGAACTCAGCTACGGAGTATAATATACGGCATACTTCATACCATAGAGCGAAAAATCAAAAAATCATGATGAAACTGAGAAAAAAAAAAACAATTTACTTAGCTTATTTTCAAACAAAAAGTTATTACATTTTCACATCATCAATGCATGTGTAGAATTATTTTTGAAAAAGTAATTATTTTTGTGGGCCGAAAAAAGGAAAATATCTCAAGATTTAAGTGGGAGCGTTGGGGTAACTCCCAGGTTGAAATTGGCCCAAAATTTGGATCCCGTGCGGCTTTGATTTGGGCGAAAACCCTTTTGGTATCTGTAAATTAACTTTTTTTCAACAATTCAGAGATTTTAAATTTTTTGAGAATTATTTTTTCCTCAATTATTAAGAAAACGATTCATTTAAATCGAAAAATTGTAAGTGCCGAAATTTTTTCCTTAAAATTGTAGGGAAAAAGTTCAAAAAATTTAAAATTTCCAAAGTTTGGACGAAAAAACTCAATTTTGAGAAACCAAAAGAGTTTTCTCAAATCAAGGCCACAAAATCCAAATTTTGGGTCTATTTCAACTTGGGAATCATCCCCAATGCTTTCACTCGAATTTTAGTACATATTTATATTCCTTTTTTCTTCCCACGAATTTTTTTGTCAAAAATAATTCTACACGTGCATTGATAATGTAAAAATGTGGTAGCATACCAAATTTGAACCTTATTGGTTGAAAAAAAGCTAAGAAAATTGATTTTTTGTCATTTTCATCACGATTTTTTGATTTTCTGCTATACTGCAGAAAGTACGTCGTAGTTGCTGCGTCTTATTCATTTTAAGTGATATTTTTTTCAAATTACGTACGATTTCTTTCAATTTTCTCAGCTCTACGGAATGGATCGCGTTCAAATTTAGGTATACTATTATATTTTTACATCATCAATGCACGTGTAGAATAATTTTTGAAAAAAGAATTGTAAAATATGCAGAAATTTGTGTATAAGGGCATTGGGGTAACTCCTAGGTTGAAATTGACCCAAAATTTGAATTCCACGGTCTCAATTTGGGGAAACCCTTTTGGTTTCTATAAATTGAGTTTTTTTGTTAAAAATTTGGAGATTTTAAATTTGTTGAGAATTATTTTTTCCTCATTATCAAGAAAGCTATTCGCTAAATAGAAAAATTTGTAATATCCAAAAATTTTTCCTTAAAACTGAGGGGAAAAAGTTCATAAAATTTAAAATCTCCCAATTTTGGACGAAAAAAAAATCAATCTTGAGAAGCCAGAAGAGTTTTTCTCAAATCAAGGCCAGGGAATCCAAATTTTGGGTCTATTTCAACTTGGGAATCACCCCAATGCTTTCACTCGAATTTTAGTATTTATATTCCTAATTTCGGACTATGAAAATAATTTTTTCCAAAATAATTTTACACGTGCATTGATAATGAAAAAAAGGAATAGTAGGTATGCCAAATCTGACCTTTTTGGTCGAAAAAAAGCTAAGATAATCGATTTTTTGTCATTTTTATTATAATTTTTTGATTTTTTGATTTTCTGCTCTACTGTATAATAACCTTATACTTCGCAGCTGCGTTTTTTTCCTTTCAAATTACATTTTTTTCAATTTTCTCAGTCACTACAGAATAGATCGCGTTAAAATTTGGTAGACTATTACATTTTCGCATATCAATGCATGTGTAGAATTATTTTTGAAAAAAATTCCCTTGAGCCCCAAAAAAAGAAGTATGTGCCGAAATTTGAGTGGGAGCATTTCTCCTAGGATGAAACTGACCCAAAATTTGGATTTTGCGACCCCAATTTAGTGGGAAAACATTTACGGTTTGTGCTAATTAGCTTTTTTGCCCGAAATTCGGAGATTTTCAATTTTTTGAAAATTCATTTCCCCTAAATATTGTAAGGATATTACTGACTAAATCAAAAAGGCTCTAGTGTGATCAGATCATTTGGCCTCTGGTGGAACATGATTAAAATTTTTATGTGATTCGATTTGTTTCAGTAGAAAATGATTTTAGAGCTCGTGAACGAATTTTCTTCTCGCCCCTGGGGAACTGGTATCACAAAATACTTGATTTCCAAGCTAAAACTTTTATCTTTGAGAGTTTTCAACCGATTTTTTTCAAACTTGGCACGGGGTAAAGGCACTAAAAGAGAGTAAGTACCTTGAAATCTTTTCAGATTTTTCAAACCACTTTAATGACCTTATACTTATTTGATTTTGAAAATCTCAAATCGCCTTGAAGGAAGCAATTTTGAGATGGACAGAAAAACAATTTTTTTTCTGAAGTTTTTCAATGTATTTCACACCTCTCAGAATTTTTCCAGATTTTTTCAAGAGGTGGAAGTTGGTCAAATATTCAGACTACTGGTATAATTTATCATTTAATCCAGGAGAAATAGCGTCAGAAAGGTCCTTTAAAAAAGACATTTTATATGTTAATCGCAATTTCATCGCTTGAAAAGCTTCTATGTGATGCCCAGAGTCGATGATAAAATCGCACCATCCCAGCCCTAATTGATTTTTGTGGGGTGGGCTTTCATGAAGGGAGAAAATTTTTTTGCACTGATTTCGCTCAAATTCATGTGGAGGGTTATTTGTGTGTAGAAATGCATCCAAAAAAAGTCAAGTCTCCCCTCGATTTCGGGGAGATGAGACATCGCTTTCCAAAGTTGGACATTTTCGACTGAAATCACAAAAAAAAAAACGAGTTTTCCAATTATAAAAAAACCTCAAAATTTTAATTTCGACACATTTTGGTATTTTTTATACACATTCTTAGATGACAAATCCGACTAGTCTTATCAACTTTTTCATTCAGGGTATTTAACCTCCGCCTCACTCTATGGTCTCTTTGAAAGTATACAGATTCTAGGTTTTCAGCAGAGAATTACTCGTTATACAGGTCATTTAAAGTGACATTTCGTGAAAAAGTGAAAATTTTTTACTTTTAAATTGTTTTTTATGATTTGCAAAGTGTGTGGTGAAAACGCACTGCTCTATTACCGTGTTATGTGCGGGGGGGGAGGCTGGGAGGTCACGTTTCAAAAATTATGATACGAGGGCATAGGCGGAGATAAGGGGGGCATGGGGGGGGCTGAAGCCCCCCCAAATGTTGAATTAGCCCCCCCAAATCATTTTCGTGTGTATCAAATGAGCACGAAATTTCGTTGAAAAACTTTGAAAAGGATGCAATTTTTACTCCAAAGTAATGGAATTTTTCATTCAACAAATCTTTAAAAATAGAATTATTTTCTTTCTGGGAATCGGAAATTTTTCAAATCTTAGCCCCCGCTTCGCTCGGGCATGTGGAACCTTTGCTTTTCAAGGGATAAATTATCAATGTGACGAATTTCCTGTTTTTTTCAAGCTACGAAAATGGTCTTTTTAATATCTAACGAAAATAATTAGGTGCTATGAGCAATCAGCAAATTGAATTGCAAACTAGCACGAAAATGTAAGAAATAAAAAAAAATACAAATTTTTATTCTTGTTCAAAACTACAAAAAAAGCACGAAACTTCGTTTAAAAACTTCGAAAAGGACGAAATTTTTACTCCTAAGTATGGATTTATTCACTCAACAAACCATTAAAAATGAAATTGTTTTCTTTCTAAAAATTGACAATTTTTCATATCTTTGCCCTCGCTTCGCTCGGGCATATTAAGTCTGAAATATTTAATAAGAAATGGAGGTTGAAGATTTCACTTCCTCTTCAATAAGTACTAAAATATTGATTTAAAAAATAAAAATATTTCAGTTTTGGATTTTTTTCCAAAAATTTTCGCCCTCGCTTCGCTCGGGCTTGATAAACGTCTTCAAAAAAGAATTCAGCAAAAAATTGCTTAAAAATAGAGGAAGGTTTTTTGGAGGGGGGGGGGGGGGTCATCGAAAATGAACATTTTTGTTTCGTGTTTTTCATTCCTTTTTAACTGGGGCACAAGCCCCCCCAAAAGTTATGTTCTATCTCCGCCTATGTACGAGGGGCGGCTGAAAAGTAATGCACATTTGGCCATAACTTCGGAACGGTAAGAGATATTTTCGAAATCTAAGAAAAAAATGAAAGATTTATTCTTCCTCTTTCAAAACATCTATTCATTTTTATTCGTAGCCTCCCCCATGCCCCACAAATCGCCCCCAACGCTCGACCTATTTTGTGACTTTGTGCTCGTTGAAATCGACACATCTGATCCGCATTCAATTGTCCGCAATTTTCTGAACTACAACATTGGAGGCGAATCGTTGGCCTTTGAAGTGTTTCTTGAGTAGTGGATTTAAGTATAATTTGCGGTGAGTGAGGTCCCAAAAGTAGAGTGAATGAACCACAAAATTGAAGTTCAAGCTGTTGTGACGATCCTAGAAGTGGGAATACTGCCACTTTTAGGATCGTCACAAATTTGAGCACCAAGGTCTTTTATAATCGTGAAATTTTATTGCCCACTTATTTGTGGTATCTTTGTCGACACATTCCGAGCTGTAGAAATTTTTTTATACGCCTTTATACGTTCGAAAGAATTATTTTTTCTAACGTTAAAACTTGAACACTGCACCTGGTTCAACAGCCCGAACTTTGATTTCATTGTTCATCCACTCCACTTACGGGATCTCACTTCCTACAACTTTTACTTGTTCTCACTACTCAAAGGACACCTCAAAAGCCAACAATGTTGCAGTTAAAAGAATTTTGTACAATTAAATACGGATCAGAGGTGTCAATTTCAACGTGCACAAGATCACAAAATAGGTCGAGCGTTGGGAGCGATTTGTGGAGCATGGGGGAGGCTACAAATAAAAATGAATAGATGTTTCGAAAGAGGAAGAATCAATCTTTTATTTTTTCCTTAGATTTCGAAAATATCTCTCACCGTTCCGAAGTTATGGCCAAAAATTGTAATCAATATATAATGCGTCTTTTTAAAGGACCTTTTTGATGGTATTTCTTCTGAGCTAAATGACAAATTACACACGTTTTCTGAATAATTGATCAACTTCCACCACTCAAAAAAATCAGAAAAAATTCTGGAAGGTGTGAAATACATTGAGAAACTTTGAAAAAAAATTATTTTGCTATCCATCTCAAAATTGTGTCCCCCACGCCGATTTGAAATTTTCAAAGTCAAATTCAAGGTCATTAAAGTGGTCGGAAAAATCTGAAAAAATTTCAGAATACTCTTCTTTAGTATCTCTAGCTCCAGGCCGAAGTTTGAAAAAATCGGTTGAAAACTTGCAAAGATAGAATTTTTAGATTAGAAATCACGTATTTTGGGGCCCCCACCCCCTTAAGGGTGAGATAAAAATTTGCTCACGTGCTCAAAAATCATCTTCTACCAAGCCAAATCGAATGGCATAAACGAGTTCAGCTAGAGACCAAATTATTTCCTTAACACACCAGAGCCTTTGGTACTAGCCAACATTACTCAATTTATTCAGTTCTATAGGAAATCATTGCGGCTACATTCTTGTTTTCAACAGTATTTAGTGTGTCGTTAATCCGTGGTTGCCAAGTTGTTCATTATGAGAAGATTTTTTACCCCCTACCACTGGGTGCAATAAAGATGTTTCAAATTGCATGGGTGCAGCAATGTAGACTTTCTCAATTGGGTGCTTCAATGTTGTATTTCATGTACGGGTGCGATAAGTACTATATAAGACCTGGGTGCAACAATGTATTGCGACTGTGTATATATATATATATATATATAGGCATGTTGCAGCGTTGCGAGACCCGTTTTGGATATCACGCTATCCTTATTAGGCCCGATTTTACCTTGCGAGGCCCGAAATCGGGTCTCGCAACGTCATGCCATATAAAGTGGTTTTTCATGATGTATGCATACTCAGGAGTCTGTAGGCAGAGGGTCTCGCAAGGTCGTTTGTATATCTTTATATACAAATTACCTCGCCTCTCTGCACACAGCAAAACTTAAAAACTTTAACCATGCGCCATTCTTAGGCATGAAGAGATAGAAATATGACGCTAGCACCATTAGACTCGCCTCATTTTCTACTATTTTTTTGGTTACACACATTGGCATTTTTACCTGACCCTTTATTTATGCCTATTTTTAAAGTTTTGGGCCTCACAGTGTCTGTATGATCTCTTTTTGCAAAGCGGGTCTCGCAAGGTTAGTATGATCCATATATATATATATATATATACGTTTATGTACACTTTTGTCTTTGAGTAATCTCGAAAGTGGTGAACTTTCAGAAGAAAACACATATCACAAAAATTGTAGAGGAAGGATTGAAATTTTGAGATTTTCAAACCGATTTGAAATCCATTCAGCCGTTGTCGAGATATTGAACTTTGAACTTTGAGAAATTTGACTGAAAAATGTACACTTTGTCCTTGAATAAACTCGAAAGCTGCGAACTTTCAGAAGAGGACACATATCACAAAAATTGTAGAGGAAAGCTTGAAATTTTCAGATTTTCAAACCGATTTGAAATCCATTCAACCGTTTTCGAGATATTGACCTTTGAAGTTTGAGAAATTTGAATAAATGAATAAAAACGGTGAAAATGTGAGACATTTGAATGGAAAAGGTACAATTTTGTCCTCGATTAAACTCGAAAGCTGTGAACTTTCAGAAGAAAACACATATCACGAAAATTGTAGAGGAAGGATCGAAATTTTGAGATTTTCAAACCGATTTAAAATCCATTTAGTCGTTTTCGAGATATCTAACTTTGAACTTTGAGAAATTTGACTGAAAAATGTACACTTTGTCCTTGAATAAACTCGAAAGCTGCGAACTTTCAGAAGAGGACACATATCACAAAAATTGTAGAGGAAAGCTTGAACTTTTCAGATTTTAAAACCGATTTGAAATCCATTCAACCATTTTCGAGATATTGAACTTTGAAGTTTGAGAAATTTGAATAAATGAATAAAAAAGGTGAAAATATGAGACATTTGAATGGAAAAGGTACAATTTTGTCCTCGATTAAACTCGAAAGCTGTGAACTTTCAGAAGAAAACACATATCACGAAAATTGTAGAGGAAGGATCGAAATTTTGAGATTTTCAAACCGATTAAAAATCCATTCAGCCGTTTTCGAGATATCTTACTTTGAACTTTGAGAAATTTGAATGAATGATGTACACTTTTGTCTTTGATTAAACTCGAAAGCGGCGAACTTTCAGAAGAAAACACATATCACAAAAATTGCTCAAAATTTCGATCCTTCTTCTACGATTTTTGTAATATCTGTCCCCTTATGAAAGTTCACAGCTTTCGTGTTTAATCAAAGACAAAAGTGTACCTTTTTCATTAAAATTTCACAATTTTTTTTTTATTCATTTATTCAAATTTCTCAAACTTTAAAGTTCAATATTTCGAAAACGGTTGAATGGATTTCAAATCGGTTTGAAAATCTCAAAATTTAAATCCTTCCTCTACAATTTTTGTAATTTGTGTTTTTTTCTGAAAGTTCGCCGCTTTCGAGTTTAATCAAAGACAAAAGTGTACATCATTCATTCAAATTTCTCAATGTTCAAAGTTGTGATATGTGTTTTCTTCTGAAAGTTCACAGTTTTCGAGTTTAATCAAAGACAAAATTGGGAAACAATTCATGACAGGAAAATATTAATGACGTAGTACGCGTGTATACGTATGCGTACGCGTACGCGCGCATGGGGGGGTAGTTTTACGTAGTTTAGTGACATGTATATCGTTGTCAAACACATTTCGGCAAGCTGCTCCGGTAGCTGAATGGACAGAGCGATGGCTCACAGTGCGGAAGGTCCCGGGTTCGAATCCCGCTGGCGGAGTAATTTTTTGAAATTTTTTTTCATCGTAATTTTGGAATTTTCAAAACGACGATTTTTTTAGACCGACTGAATGTCAAGGTGAGGTGAGGTTTAGTCTTTAGGATTAACAATGCCGCTTTCGAGTTTAATCAAAGACAAAAGTGTACATCATTCATTCAAATTTCTCAAAGTTCAAAGTAAGATATCTCGGAAATCCATTCGGCCGTTTTCGAGATATTCAACTTTGAAGTTTGAGAAATTTGAATAAATGAATAAAAAAGGTGAAAATTTGAGAAATTTGAATGGAAAAGGTACAATTTTGTCTTTGATTAAACTCGAAAGCGGCGAACTTTCAGAAAAAAACACAAATTACAAAAAAGTCGGTAAAAATTGTAGAGGAAGGATTTAAATTTTGAGATTTTCAAACCGATTTGAAATCCATTCAACCGTTTTCGAAATATTGAACTTTAAAGTTTGAGAAATTTGAATAAATGAATAAAAAAAAATTTGTGAAATTTTAATGAAAAAGGTACACTTTTGTCTTTGATTAAACACGAAAGCTGTGAACTTTCATAAGGGGACAGATATTACAAAAATCGTAGAGGAAGGATCGAAATTTTGAGATTTTCAAACCGATTTAAAATCCAATCAGCCGTTTTCGAGATATCTTACTTTGAACTTTGAGAAATTTGAATAAAATAAAAAATTCTCACGCCTAAATCGTGAGATAAACCGACTTTTCTCGTATTTTTATGCATCAATGTATTAGCTATCAAAGATACCTATCATCTTGGATCCTTCTTAATATTATGTGCATTCAAATGGTATTAGAACACGACTGACAGCAGATTTAAAAATTTTCAATTATGTTGGTTAAATAATTTTTGCTATGCATTTTTATTGTAAGGTTTTTGGATACCCTGAAGACCTCTTTTTTTTCATATTCGATGGATAGGTACCAGAAACATTGAATTCATCAATAATTTTTGCTATGCATTTTTCTTTCTTTTTTTTTGGACACCCTGAAGACCTCTTTTCGGACGCCATTTCCAAGAAAATTCCATTAAAAAAATCAAAAAAATTCATTTTTCTTAAAACCGTTTCAACCAATTTCAAAAAAACTCAAAATCTCACAGGTTCAGCAATGCCCCAAAAGCGCGACTTTTTCAGATTTTTCTCAAATCTCACAGTTTCGGAGTTTAATCGAGCTTGAAGAAGTCCATCTCGAGTGGGTCCTGTTATTCTACGATTATGTATATTCGAATGATGCCAGACTTGAAATTTTTCGATCAATTTGATTGGAGAATTTTTGCTATGCATTTTTATTGTGAGCTTTTTCGGATATCCTGAAGACCTCCTTTCTTCCAACATTGATGGAAACCAGAAACAATGAATTCATCACCTAAAGAAGACCATCATTATCGTGAGGGTCCTGTTATTCTACCATCATGTACATTCGAATGGTAATAGACCAAGACTGACGACAGATTTAAAATTTTACAATTAAGTTGGTTACAAAATTTTTGCCAAGCATTTTAATTGTAATTTTTTTTGGACACCCTGAAGACCTCTTTTTTTTCTTCAAAGTTGATGGTAACCGGAAATGATGAATTTGTAACCTGAAGAAGCCCATCTCGAATGGATCCTTCTTACTATCATGTACATTCGAATGGTATTAGAACAGGACTGATGCCAGATTTAAAATTTGTCAATTAAGTTGGTTAAATGATTTTTGCTATGCATTTTTATTGCAAGCTTTTTTTCGGATACCCTGAAGACCTCTTTTTCTCCAAAGTTGATGGAAACCAGTAACAATGAATTCATCATCTAAAGAAGGCCATAGTTATCATGGGAGTCTTGTTATTCTACCATCATGTACAGTTTGAATGGTGATAGACCACGAATGACACTAGATTTGAAATTTTTCAATTAAGTTGGTTAAATAATTTTTCCTAAGCATTTTTATTTATTTTTTTTTTGGACACCCTGAAGACCACTTCTTGGACGCTATTTTCAGGCAAATTCCATGAAAAAAAATCACAAAAATTCATTTTTCTCAAAAACGTTTCAACCGATTTTGATAAAACTTAAAATCTCACAGGTTCACCAATGCCCCAACAGCTCGACGTTTTCAGATTTTTCTCAGACCTTATAGTTTCGGAGTTTAATCCAGGACAAATTTCATACATATATATATATACAGGCATGCTGCAGCCTTACGAGACCCGTTTTGGATATCTCGCTATCCTTATTAGGCCTGATTTTACCTTGCGAGGCCCGAAATCGGGTCTCGCAACGTCATGCCATATAAAGTGGTTTTTCATGATGTATGCATACTCAGGAGTCTGTAGGCAGAGGGTCTCGCAAGGTCGTTTGTATATCTTTATATACAAATTACCTCGCCTCTCTGCACACAGCAACATTTGGAAACTTTAACCATGCGCCATTCATAAGCATAAAGAGATACAAATATGACGCTAGCGCCATTAGACTCGTCTCATTTTCTACTATTTTTTTGGTTACATACATTGGCATTTTTACCAGACCCTTTATTTATGCCTATTTTTAAAGTTTTGGGCCTCACAGTGTCTGTATGATCTCTTTTTGCAAAGTGGGTCTCGCAAGGTTAGTATGATCCATATATATATATATATATAAGGAAAGGTGAAAATGAACCAATGGTACAGTTGTGTTCCAAATGACCCAAAACGCAAAGAAAACTCACCCCCGACCCCAAGTCTCACCGCGGCAACAAATTTAGTACCTGACTTTTCAAGAAAAGTCGGTAAAAAGGTGGGAATTTTAGAAATTTCAATCAAATGAAGTAAAAGTTGCAGAACGCTTTAAATTTTTATTTTTCAAGAACCCCTGAACCAATTGAGCTGAAATTTTCAGAAGTGACAGAGGAAAGTTGGAAGGTGATACAGTAAAAATTTCAGTTCAATCGGTTCAGGTATGCCATCCACCAGGTAGCTGAAAATTGATTAACAGTTTTTTTGAAGCCCACTCAAAAAAATGTGATGACACACTGACGAAAGTAAATTTAATTCTCTACAACGTCCTTCACTGACTTTTTTGCGGGACGCCTCCTTTACTCAAAAAACGGTCACTAAAGGGCGTAATGAGAGGTTCAAAACTCACATTTTGCATTTTGGCATTCAAAATTCGGTAAAAGGGCACATTCTGACACATTGTGGGTCGCGGATTCCGAATTTGTCTTTGTTTTACCGATTCGAATCTCCTAGATGTCCCTAGGGACTTGAGGATGCCTGAGGGGATGGAGGAGGGAAAGGCTGAAATTTCAATTTCGGCAATTACTTTAAAATTATACATACAGCTTTTATGTAATTTGGGGTTATGTTTCAAATTAGGCTTTGGTTTTTCGATTTCAGCCCCCTAGGTTCCCCTATGTACATTAGACAGCTTAGAGGTCAAAATTTTGGAATTGGGTACTGGGCAAAAATTTTAATTTCGAGTAATAACTTGAAACTGATTTCAAAGGCCTTAGTTTTTCGATTTGAATTTCCCTAGATGTCATAAGGGGTATCGAAGTTCAAAATTTTGAACTTAACTTGAAAAGAAGCAATATAAATTATGTAAAAAGGATTGTTGATTTCAAATTTGGCCTTAATTTTTCGAGTTGAATCATCCTTCGATGCTAATAAATTTACATTACGTTGTATGTGAAAACCGAAAAGTCGGTTACCTTACGCGACTGCGTAAGGTTTTTTTCTATATGTCCTATTTGCTGTGACACGTTCAAGTAAATGAAATGGGGACCGTTTTTCCAAACCGTGATATCTTCAAAAAAGCCATTTTTTTATAGATTAAAAAAAAGCTGTGCCACGGAAAAAGTTATGCTTGTTGAAATCTGTCACAAAAGAAAATGTATTCGGACTATCGTTACGAAACACGTGGGACAAGTAGCATACCAAAATATTCATCTCAGGCGCAGCTGCAGGAACGGAACGAAAATGAAATAAATTGAAGTTATCACGGTTTGGAAAAACGATTTTCATTTATTGCTCTTTCAGAGCCACATAAACATCGGAAAAAAATTTTCTTCGCGGCTTTTTTTGTACCTACCTACATTCCATGGACACATTTCAACTATTGAAAAAATTTTATCACTCAACGTTTCCTTATTGTACTCAAAAAATTTAATTCTGTTGTAATTTTTTATTTTCAAAAAATTTTTAAAACCCTGTCAGGTGACACTCTTACAGTCTGTCGGAAAAATTGTTCGGCTCATTTAATTGAGTAGGTATTTTTTTACCTTTCAAATGATGAAAAAATCTCGGGAAAAAGTTGAAACCTCTTCCTGAAAATGATTTTAATGTTTGAGCTTTCACGTATCTAAAAAATTAAAAAGTGTCTAAGTTTTTTTGTACTATTCTTCAATTTTATGTATAAATATGTAAGATACCACAGTTTGGAAAAACGATTTAGAACACTCAAAACGGTTTTTGTCACATGACGTGGAAGGTAATACCTATAGTTAGCTAAATTCTACTAACGTCATTTGGTGACGGACCATTTCAAGTACCCAAATCCGTCGATAAGTCAAAAACACCAAAAATGAAGATATCACGGTTTGGAAAAACGGTCCTCAAATGGAAACGAATTCTGGATTAGAAGTTTATTTAAAAATTGATGTGCCAATACTACAATTTTGCATTCGTCTGCGATCATTATTTTTTAAAAAAGGCGAGTAAAGTTTAAAATTTTGAAATTCACACATGCAGGTATACATTTGAGGAAATTTTTCCAACATTTTTAGTTTATTCCTATTCTCTTTGTTCTTGTACCTATTTGAAAACACTTTTTCAAACACCTCAAAATTAACATAACAGATTGATATTTTTTTTCAGCACGAACATTTTACAGAAGCTTTGTTGGAATTCCCTTGGTATGAACGAAATGTGAAATTTCAAAAATACTATCTTATGGTGTGGACAATCTATCAAAAAAGTTACCCATTCACTGTGCATGATTTATGCGAATTAAATCTTTATTTTTTTTCGGAAAACGTGAAACGTCTTTATTCACTGGTAAACGTATTGTTATTAATGTATAAATAGGTAGTAGATCAACATTAGATTATCAAAGAACAAACTATAATCTTTAAAATAAGTACATTTCGATTAAAACCGACATCTGCATATTTTTACCTACGTATCTGTTGAATAATAATTGTAAAATGTAGATTGTGATCTTTTTTTTACCTCTTGAAACGATAAAAGTGACTGTTTGAAAAGGTATTGAAATTCGTATGAAAAATTCCTACGTGACGAGTAATGGTCCTAGATTGGATGAAAAAATCAAAATTTCACTTTCATTCATCGATTAAAAAAATTGTAAAATTAATAGGTAATCAAAATCATTAATAATCACTCTTTGCTAAAGTGAATTTTTATTTCAATTTTTTCTTACCTACTGGGAAAGAAAATTTTGAAATTTTGGAAAAAGACTAATAAAAAACTCCCATAATCGAAATTTAATCCGCCCATGAAATGGATGAAAATTCGACAGTAGGCGGCATAACTGCGAAGCATTTTAAATTTTACTCAGATATTTGAAGGGCAAAAAGTTTCCACGTGTTTGTAAAACTATAAGCCACTCATTTTGACATTTGCAAAAACATAATCATTTTCATCGCGACATAAAAAAAAAAAAACGAGAAAAACATGTCTACTGCATATAATTACGAATGGGTTTTCGTAAAAAATTGCACCACCCAATTTCGTAAAAATGAAATAAAAAATTATTGTGAATGCGCAAGAAAATTTTGCAGTATAATAACTCACCTCACCAGAGAAAAAGCGGATTCAAACGATAACGGTAGCAGTAAATTTTGAGGAAATAATCAATCATGCTTACTTCAACCCAAAAAGTGAAATTTTTTCGCGAATTTAGACACTACGGACTTTTTATTATTGGAATGACTTTAAAAACTAACGAAAAGTTGAGTTTCTGGTTCCACACGTTTGCATTATCGTTCGATTTCTTTCTAATTCTAGGAAATTTCATCACCTTTATCAACATTTCGACAAACCTATATAAACTGCAGGCATTCATAAGATTGAATTTTAGTATCGGTGTTGTACTTATTTATCCGTATATTCGCTTCTATCGACATGAATTCGATGATTTATTTTCCAAATACGATGACAATTCGCCTAATTATATGGGAGACAAAGAAATGAAAATAGCAGCGAAAATATTTCTCAAAACTTTCAACGATCAGTGGAAAATCTTTGTTGGAATATTGGTAGTCGGTCCATTTCTTGCGAGAGTATTTTTATGGAATCGGAATGAAATCGATGCGTATGAATTTCTATACTTTTATTCGTGCGGATCGACTGGTGTGCAGCCAACGATAGGACTTTGCTTAAAGCGAGAAAGTTTTGGTCATTTCATATTGAACGATATTATGGAAATTGGTTTTCTCGGTTATCAGGCCTGTATTACAAACATCGGTCATTTGATGATCATATCCGCATTAACAGGCGTTGAAGCAAAATTACAAGTGTATGATGATCGAATATCCGAATTCATTAAAAGAGTCAAGATTTTGAGACGATCTGATACAAAAGATATTCTTCAATTTGCATCCGTCGTCAGATACCAGCAAAATATTTCCATGTATGCCAATGAAATCATTACCTATCAATGCATATAGTTTAATTGTCAGTCCATAAATAACATTCATTTTTATATTGTTCTTAGGCATTTTAAAGATCTAGCATCAATTTCAGGAATGCCTATCTTGATTCATGTGGTTTTCCTCTACATATTAATATTGTTAAGTACTCTGGCAATTGGTGGTCAGGTAAAATTGACAAATGTAAAATTTCTCGCCTCTCGTTTCATCATACTGATAAATATTTTTATATTTTTGTTAGAAATTCAACTCGATGTACTTGAATGCAAGATTCATTACCGCCTCTGTTTATTTATTCTACTTACATTACACGTTCTGCAAGACTGCATTAGTTGTTGGCTATGCGGTAGGTATCGGTAATTTTAATACGAAAAATAATTTTTTTAACAAAAATACAATGTGTCTGTTGATGTTGAGTATACATGATTATGAGTCCGAAGAAATTTCCTCCGACATCATAAATGTGATCTACAGTGAAAAACAGAAGTCTTGCCAACTTGAAATACTCCTTAATTACTCAGAACTGAAAAAGTGAAAACAGAAACTGAGACAGTTCAAACGGCAATGTGTTCCCGGCGACGAGGACATTGAAGATCGATAATCAAACTTTATAGTCCTACATATTGGGTGTCCACAAACTGAGAAACCGGTTTGGGTCAAAAAATAAGGGTCCGGTTTTTTCATTGAAATAAGGTCTACACACTAGCGCGATCAAAATGTGCTATGTTTTTTTGAAACCGGCTCAGTAGTTTCGAACCAGTTGTCAATAATGTTCAATGAAGTGAAAATATCAAAAAAAGTTTAAAACAAAAGTTGTAAAGAATTGAAGAATTGAAAAACAATCATTTTTTGTTCTATAACTTTTTTTCCATCTTGCAATGTAAATGGGTTATCGTACAAAAAGTTGGAGTATAATTGTTTCTTTGAAAGTCAATAACCAGTTATCAAAAAGTAGATATATCGAAAAAAAGTGTGAAATAAAATTCGTAGAGAACTGAAAACGGAACTTTTTACGTTCTGCAATTTTTTTTTCATCTAGCAATGAAGAAGAGTTATGGTTTGAAAAATAAAAAATATTCCAACCTTTTGTACGACAACTTCTTTCCATTACAAGATGAAAAAAAAATTATAGAACAAAAAATGATTGTTTTTTAATTCTCTACAACTATTGTATCAAACTTTTTTTCTTATCTCTACTTTTTTGGATATTATTGACAACTGTTACGAAACTGCTGAACCGGTTTTTAAAAAACATAGCATATTTCGATCTCGCCAGTGTGTAGACTCTATTTCAAGAGAAAAATAAAAGTTGTAGAGAATGGAAAGCTGAACATTTCACATTCTGTAATTTTTTTTTTTCATCTAACGATGGAGAAGAGTTATGGTTTGAAAAATGAAAAATATTCCAACCTTTTTTGTACAACTTCTTCCCATTACAAGATGGAAAAAAATTTATGGAACAAAAAATGATTGTTTTTTAATTCTCTACAACTTTTGTGTCAAGCTTTTTTTCATCGTCACTGTTTTGGGTTTTATTGACAATTGTTTCGAAACTGGTGAACCGGTTTCAAAAAAACATAGCACATTTTGATCTCGCCGGTGTGTAGACTCTATTTCAAGAAAAAACCGGACCCCCCTTTTGTTTTTTACCCAAACCGGATTCTCAATTTCCGGACACCCAATGGGTAGGGCTAGAAGTTTGATTATCGATCTTCAATGTCTACGTTGCCAGGAACACGTCGCGTCGCGTCGCCGTTTGAACTGATATCAGTACTGAAATATTGAAGAGTGTTTTAAGTTGACAAGACTTCTGTGTAATACTGTATACGTTGGGACCCTTTTTTATTATGAGATTCAACGTAGAGTAACACGCTTATACAAAAGAAAAATTGGTGAAAATTATGCAAAATTTCCAAAAAATTTACTTAGGTATTAAAAATTATGAAAATTTTGATTTGAGTTATGAAATTTGGACTTCAGGGATCATTCTAAGATTATTTAGGGGTCCCTCAAATGAGGTTAAAATTGTTACGATGCAATGTTTCACAAATACTGATTATTTTAAGGGTTTTTAGTGCTAATCTAAAAAGTGTTGGAGTTTCCAAATTTTAAATATGCGCTAAATTCGTTTTTTTAGGGGGGGGGGGGCTTATGAGTTATATGCGTAAATGGACGAAAATTCGACAATTTCATTGACAAACAAAATTGAAACGTATTGAAAAATAGAAGAGTAATTCTTTAGGAGAAAGAGTCAATTCGCGTGTTGAGATTTGAAAGAAAAAGCTGATTCGTACTTTCAAAAGCATTTAAATTTTTATATTTTCAACCCCTTCAGCGCTAACACGGTTATGAACGGTTTTTTTTTACAGCACCAACACTTTACCGACCGTTTATTGGAATTTCCTTGGTACGAACGAAGCGTGAAACTTCAAAAAGACTATCTTATGGTGTGGAACCTCTATCAGAAAAATTATCCACTCACCGTGCACGATTTATATGAAGTAAATCTTGAGTTTTTTGCAGCAAACGCGAAACGTATATATTCACTAGTGAACGTATTGTTATTGTTGTATAGAAAGTAAGCAGATATCCATGAACAAGCATTTGTAAAAAATGAATTTCTCAAACAGAATACATTTTGCTTGAAATCAATGAATTATCATACAATTTTTAAAGAGGACATAGATTCTTTCAATTGAATGTGTCACAATTAAAAGGACATATAGAAAAAATGTAATTTTTGGAAAATCGCGATTGAAGCTCGAGTGTAATTTTTTTCATACCAAATTATGGAATTCAGCTGGAAAAACATTTTTACCTTAAAATTTCATCATTTTGCTACAAAAAAAAAGCTCGCCCATCACTTGATATCTTTTATATATTTTTCTATAATTGAAAACAAAAAGTTGAGTTATATGTCCTTTTTAATGTGACAAAATTTAAATTTTGACTTTTCTACCTTTGATGACATATAATTTTGCCGGAAGTGAAAATTAAAAAAAAATCTTCATATGTGTCATGCTCTACGGAAACCTACCTCTGGGACAAAATCAACTTTTCGAGAAAACGCATTTGAAGATTGCACTTCGTTTTGCTGCGTTTTAAGGGTCGATAGGCAACTATTCTTTCACTACATTATTTCTGGTGATCATTTTCGACATTTTGGTGATTTGGACAATTTTCACCATGCATCAGTGTTGCCACTCTGAGCACTTTTTCTAAGCTGAAAAAACGTTCTAGCAAATTTTTCGTTGCGCAATGACAAGAGTTGTTTCATTTTTTATCAGTGATTAATTAATTTCGTAAATAATTGATTAATTGAAGCTCCGGTCAAAACGATTACCAAGGATGCTTTGAACGGCAAAGAAGCAAAAAAAACGCAAAAAAATTGCAATAAAAAATGAATTTTAAGCCAAATTTTTGTAAAATGAGCTAGTTTTAGATTTTTTTTGTATTTTGTATCTTTTTATGCATTTTTATGTCAGAATTAAATTTTTCGACTTTTTTTGAATTTCTTGGCCATTTTTTGATTTTTTCTCAATTTTTAAACACGAGTTGTGAGGAGAGAGAGCGAAATCAGAATTTGGGGTTTGCGCCATTCGAAAGAGCGTGAAATTTTATATCAGAATCGACAATAAAACAAAAATCCATTTTTTGACCCAGAGGTAGGTTTCCGTAGAGCATGACACATATAAAAGTTGGAGAGGATGAAAAAGGGAACATTTTCGTGGAATAATTTTTAAATTATCTTTTCATGGAACGGATATATCGAACATTGAAAAATGACAACTTTTTTTTGCCATCATGATTTTTCAGTTTTTGGTATCAAAAAAAAAAGCTAAACATTCATTTTGGACGAATTTTATCTTTTTTTTTTTCAAATTTATGTTAATAAATTAACGAAGGAAACGTTTTATAAAAATTTTAAAATTTTATAATCTAATCATCTGCACAATGAAAAAATTAAACATTATAAAATTAAACACGACACGGTGCATATCTGCTCCATAAAGAGGTAATTTAAAATTTTTTCATGAAAATGTTCCTTTTTTCATCCTTTTCAACCTTTTTTGCTCCTGGGTTGTCTCAAAAATTTTTTCAAATTAGAATTTCTCAATGTACATACTTCACACTCCTGAAAATTTTTTCAAATTTTTTCAAGTGGTGGAAAGTGGTCAAATATTCAAACATTAATGTAGGTACCTAATTCATCATTTTTGTTGCTTAAAATCATTGTATTTCATCAATTATTCATTTTTTATAGTTTCTTGCTGAAAATATCATCATTCACTCGCCGTGTCCCATTTCGACCTTTATTCATTAATTTCTTGCGACTATGATGTTTTGAGCGAATTTAATGCTTACACCACTGCAGTAGTCCAATGTTGTCCCTGCGGTTAGCTCAGGCATACTTACTGTACCTTTTGAACACGAGTTGAATAGTGGTTTTTGTATTAGTGTGTGACCCATAAGGAAATTTTTAAGAAGTATAGTTATCAAATATTTCTCTTAGGGGGTAAGCGTGAGGGAGTTTTAGGTGTGGGTTAACCCCGATTTTTCCACATAAAAGGGTCGGTGTAAGTTTGGTGTCATTTTCATATAATTCGACCCACTTGAACTCTATCTGTGATTAGTTTTTCGATCAAATACGTAGAACTCGCTTAACCGTACAATTTGTGTCGCGAATAGTGGCCGATTTTGAGAAAAAAGAGGTAAAGTTTGATTTTTTTCATTAAAGTTTGAAACCAGTTTGTATTAGAATCCGAATCATTTGAATTCGAATTTGTTATTGATGGTTTCTAGATAGAAAGTGAAATACCTTCTTGATCGTCGATTTTTCGTGGCGAAAAACATCCGATTTTCACTGAAATCGACCCGAATTCGCAATTTCCCATTTTCTCGACCATATACCGGGAAGAAAAACTTTTTTCAAAACTGACTCGAAATTGCGATTTTCAATTTTCTCAAACCTACCTATCTAAAGTCCAACTAAGGCGTCTTAAAGTAGTAGCTAGGGAGTTCCTCAAGAAAAAATTAACTTTTGTCTTTCGCCACCAAAATTTGGTTGGTAACAATGATTTGAGAGAAAAAAGAAAAAATACGATGATTGAATTCCCTTTCCTTCCTGCTAAATATTAGGGTGGAGCGCGAAAAAAAAACATACCTCGGATTTTGACCAAACTCGGTAGGGTTGTTGGGTCATCATCGGAGACTACCCAAAAAAAATTGGAGCCCCCTAGGTGGCGGTGGAGGGGAGCTGGGGGTTCCCAAAGGGCACCTCCTTTTGAAAAAAACGTGGTTTTTTGTGTTTTTTAGCTACTTAAAGTGGCTGGAGAATTATGGAACAGCACTAAAAAGGTGCGATTTGAATTTCTACATCTCCCTGAACCATTTCCATTTTTCTCGGATCAAAACTCAGACTGCTACCAGGGGGTCGAAAAGTTGCAGATCGCGAAATTTCAATATTGCGAAATTTCTGCTGGCTTTGAATTCTTTATTTTTGCGCCGGATAATTTTACTTTTTTTTTGGAATAAACTTTTGAAGAAAATTTTCAAAATTTCCTCGATCAGTGTAGCCAATTGCAAATTGTGATAGTCAAATTAATGGAATTCGCGTTGATCTGAACATGTAGTACCTAACTATATCTTATCCCTGGAAAATTTCACAATTTTTTTGTTTTTTTCAATAATTTGAAAACAAATTGAGAAGAAAATTTTTCGTACCAGTGCAGTCACTTGCAAACCACGAAACTCCGAATTTTTCATTACGAAAAAATGAATTTTGAGGCTTGAAGTAAAATGATCGCGAAAAGAGTGTTTATCGAGGTATTTTGGTTCGCTGAACACGAATCTCCCGTTAGTTTCGTGATTTAGTATTGCCTATCCGCATAAAACGCTCAAAATTTGAAAATTGTGCTGAAATAACGACATTTTTGTATGGTTTTTCGCAATTTTCAATATGTAAATTTTTTTTTTATTAAAAAACTCGATTTCATAACGTAGGTACAGTTTTTTTTTTCAAATGATTTTCAATTATTGGAGTATCGTGGTTTACAAGTGACTGCACTGATACGATGAAATTTTCTTCATAATTTGTTTCTAATTATTGAAAAAACAAAAAAAATGCTGAAAATTGCGAAAAACCATACAAAAATGTCGTTATTTCAGCACAATTTTCAAATTTTGAGCGTTTTATGCGGATAGGCAATACTAAATCACGAAACTAACGGGAGATTCGTGTTCAGCGAACCAAAATACCTCGATTAACACTCTTTTCGCGATCATTTTACTTCAAGCCTCAAAATTCATTTTTTCGTAATGAAAAATTCGGAGTTTCGTGGTTTGCAAGTGACTGCACTGGTACGAAAAATTTTCTTCTCAATTTGTTTTCAAATTATTGAAAAAAACAAAAAAATTGTGAAATTTTCCAGGGATAAGATATAGTTAGGTACTACATGTTCAGATCAACGCGAATTCCATTAATTTGACTATCACAATTTGCAATTGGCTACACTGATCGAGGAAATTTTGAAAATTTTCTTCAAAAGTTTATTCCAAAAAAAAAAGTAAAATTATCCGGCGCAAAAATAAAGAATTCAAAGCCAGCAGAAATTTCGCGATCTGCAACTTTTCGACCCCCTGGTAGCAGCCTGAGTTTTGATCCGAGAAAAATGGAAATGGTTCAGGGAGATGTAGTAATTCAAATCGCACCTTTTTAGTGCTGTTCCATAATTCTCCAGCCACTTTAAGTAGCTAAAAAACACAAAAAACCACGTTTTTCTCAAAAGGAGGTGCCCTTTGGGAACCCCCAGCTCCCCTCCACCTCCACCTAGGGGGCTCAAATTTTTTTTGGGTAGTCTCCGATGATGACCCAACAACCCTACCGAGTTTGGTCAAAATCCGAGGTATGTTTTTCTTTTTCGCGCTCCACCCTACTAAATATGTCCCAAAAATCATCCACTTTCATATCATTGCTTTGTCAACCCTTCAGTTTAAAACTTGAAACTGCTCTCCTGCAAAAACCACCTTTTGGATCTATGCCACTTTTTCTGATGACTGGTTACAATTTTTGTTTACCTACTGGGAATGAAAATTCGGAAATTTTGGAAAAAGAATATTGAGAAACTCCCATAATCGAAATTTAATCCGCCCATGTTCTTTTCTCGATTTTTAACCAGTTTTTCAAATTAATATCAAATGGATGAAAATTCGACAGTAGGCGGCATCACTGCGAAGCATTTGAAATTTTACTCAGATATTTGAAGGGCCAAAACTGGCGACATTATTTGTAAAATTATAAACCACTAATTTTAACATTTGCAAAACATACTCATTTTCATCGTGACATAAAAAAAACGAGAAAAAATATGTATACTATAATTACGAATAAGTTTTCTTAAAAAATTGTACCATCCAATTTCGTAAAAATGATAATAAAAAAATTATTATGAATACATAAGAAAATTTTACAGTAGGTATATAGCTCACAAGAGAAGAAAACTAATAAGTGGTGTAAACGACAACAGTAGCAGGAAATTTTGAGAAAATAATCAATCATGCATCAACCCAAGAAGTGAAATTTTTTCGCGAATTTACACACTACGGACTTTTTATTAGGGGAATACCTTTAAAAAATAACAAAAAATTGAGTTTCTGGTTTCACACGTTTGCACTATCGTTTGATTTCTTTCTAATTCTAGGAAATTTCATCACCTTTATTAACATTTCGACAAACTTATATAAACTGCAGGCATTCATGAGATTGACTTTTAGTATCGCAGTAGTATTTTTTTATCCGTATTATCGCTTCTATCGACATGAATTAGATGATTTATTTTCCAAATACGATGAAAATTCGTCTAATTATATGGGAGACAAAGAAATGAAAATAGCTGCGAAAATATTTCTCAAAATTTTTAACGATCAATGGAAAATCTTCGCTGGAATTTCGGTAGTCGGTCCATTTCTTGCGAGAGTATTTTTATGGAATAAGAATGAAATCGATGCGTATGAATTTTTATACTTTTATTCGTGCGGATCGACTGGTGTGCAGCCAACGATAGGACTTTGCCTAAAGCGAGGAAGTTTTGGTTATTTCATATTGAACGATATTATGGAAATTGGTTTTCTCGGTTATCAGGGATGTATTACAAACATCGGTCAATTGATGATCACATCCGCATTTGTAGTAGTTGAAGCGAAATTACAAGTGTATGATGATCGTATATCCGAATTCATTAAAAGAGTAAAGATTATGAGACGATCTGATACAAAAGATATTCTTCAACTTGTATCCGTTGTCAGATACCAGCAAAATATTTCCAGGTATGCCAATTAAATCATTAAATTATCTATGCATATAGTTTAATTGTTAGTCCATAAATAACAGTCATTTTTATATTGTTCTTAGGCATTTTAAAGATCTAGCATCAATTTCAGCATTGCCTTTCTTGATTCATGTGGTTTTCCTCTACATATTAATTTTGTCAAGTACTCTATCAATTGGTGGTCAGGTAAAATTGACAAATGTAAAATTTCTCGCCTCTCGTTTCATCATACTGATCAGTATTTTTATATTTTTGTTAGAAATTCAACTCGATGTACTTGAATGCAAGATTCATTGCCTCCTCGGTTTATGTATTCTACACACATTACACATTCTGCAAGATTGCATTAATTGTTGGATATGCGGTACGTATCGGTAATTTTAATACGAAAAATAATTTTTTTAACAAAAATACAATGTGTCTGTTGATGTTGAGTATACATAATTATGAGTCCGTAGAAATTTTACCCGACATCATAAACGGGATCTACAGTATGAAACAGAAGTCTTGCCAACTTGAAATACTCCTCAATTACTCAGAACTGAAAACAGATACCGAGACGGGTCAAACGGCAATTTGTCCCTGGCGACGAGGACATTGAAGATCGATAATTAAACTTATAGTCCTACTCATTGGGTGTCGGCAAATTGAGAACCCGGTTTGGGTCAAAAAAAAGGGGCTCCGGTTTTTTCATTGAAATAAAGTTTACACACTAGCGCGATCAAAATGTGCTATGTTTTTTTGAAACTGGTTCAGGAGTTTCGAACCAGTTGTCAATAATATCCAAAGAAGTGGAAATATCAAAAAAAAAAAAAAAAATTAAAACAAAAGTTGTAAAAAACTAAAAAACAATTACTTTTTGTTCTATAGCTTTTTTTTTCATTTTTCAATGTAAAGAAGTTATCGTACAAGAAGTTGGAGTATAATTCTTTCTTTGAAAGTCAATAACCAGTTATCACTAATTAGGTATATCAAAAAAAGTGTGAAATCAAAGTTGTAGAAAATTGAAAGCTGAAGATTTTACGTTCTGCAACTTTTTTTCCATATTATAATGTAAAGAAGTTATGGTACAAAGAACTCGAGTATAATTTTTTTTTATGCCATAACTCTTTTCCATTGGTAGATGGAAAAAAGTTACAGAACATTATGTTCTGTTTTCAATTCTCAACAACTTTTATTTCAAACTTGTTTTGATATCTCCTCCTTTTGAAACCGGTGCAAGATGAACCCTGTTTTTTCAAGTTTTTTGGTTGTTTTTTTTTCAAGTCGAAATCCAGTTATAAAATAGTGATTTTATCAAAAAGAGTTTGAAATAAAAGCTGTAGAGAATGGAAAACTGAACATTTCACATTCTGTAATTTTTTTTTTCATCTAACGATGGAGAAGAGTTATGGTTTGAAAAATAAAAAATATTCCAACCTTTTGTACAACTTCTTCCCATTACATGATGGAAAAAAAGTTATGGAACAAAAAATGATTGGTTTTTAATTTTCTACAACTTTTGTATCAAACTTTTTTTCTAATCTCCACTTTTTTGGATATTATTGACAACTGTTACGAAACTGCTGAACTGGTTTCAAACAAACATAGCACAGACTCCATTTGAAGACCACACGGGAAGAACGGGTTAACTGAAATTTTAGAAATTTTGCAGGAGAACGTTTTAAAAATAATGTTGAAGTGGAACTGAAAAAAATGGGTTTTAAAATTTTGTTTTGATTTTATTTCTTTCAAAATATCAGTTAGAATCATTTTACATCGGCAAATATTGCTCCAAAAGTTTTTTAAAAGCTTCAAAGTCACTCAACACACGAAAGGGTAACACACTTATACAAAAAAAATTGGGGGAAATTATGCAAAATTTCTAAAAAATTTACTTAATTATGACAATTTTGATTTGAATTATGAAATTTGGACTTCAGGGATCATTCTAAGATTATTTAGGGGGTCCCTCAAATGAGTTTAAAATTGTTACGATGCAATTTTTCACGAATACTGAGTATGATAAGGATTTGTAGTGCTAATCTAAGAAGTGTTGGAGTTTCCAAATTTTAATTATGCGCTCAATTCGTTTTTTTTGAAGGGGGGGGGGAGACTTATGAGTTACCTACATGCGTAAATGAACGAAAATTCGACGATTTCATTTACAAACAAAATCGAAAGGTGTTGCAAAGTGGCGGAAAAGAGTGGAACAGAAGTGTAATTGTTTAGGAGAAAGAGTCAATTCGCATGTTGGGATTTGAAAGAAAAAGCTGATTCGTACTTTCAAAAGCATTTAATTTTTTATATTTTCAATCCCTTCAGAGCTAACACGGTTATGAACTTTTTTTTTACAGCACCAACACTTTACCGACCGTTTATTGGAATTTCCTTGGTACGAACGAAGCGTGAAACTTCAAAAAGACTACCTTATGGTGTGGAACCTCTATCAGAAAAATTATCCACTCACCGTGTACGATTTATATGAAGTAAATCTTGAGTTTTTTGCAGCAAACGCGAAACGTATGTATTCACTAGTGAACGTATTGTTATTGTTGTATAAAAAGTAAGCAGATATCCATAAACAAGCATTTGTAAAAAAAATTAAATTCTCCAACAAAAAACATTTTGCTTTAAATCAATGAATTGTCATTTTCAAATGTATTTTCAACAGAACTGGAATAATCGTAATAGACTTTTTCAATTCGAAAAAACGGCAAAAAATTATACTGAAAAAAGTTTTTCAATAATGTAATAAATCTACTTGGTGCGTCAGATTCCAACTTGAACGGGAGTGAGACTTCCGGAACAAGAATTTTCCGAACCCTATGTAAAAGGTCAACTTTTCAACTCCCCAAGTCGAGTTTTCAATTTTTGTCGAAAAATTGAAATTTCATTTTTCCAAGTAAGTAATTCATTTTTTAGCAAGCTATTTTTACCAATGAAAAAGTACTTTTATAAAAGAAAAGTTGGTGAAAACATAAGGACTCGCCCATATGTCAAACTCTTGAAACTTAATTTTACCATTTCCAGCTATTCTGGCACCTCCGATAAGATTTCGATTGTTTCCCATATTTTCGAATTTTCCGAAAGACGTAGGTAATAATTATTCATCTCTCCTATCTAGTAATAAACGAGGATATCCAACTTTTGCTTGCTTTTGCGACGATTTCAGCAGATTTGAATCGAAGAAAAAAAAATGTTAATAGAATTGCCTAACCGATTTGCCGTAAATACGCGACACGTATGTATTTACGGCAAATCGGTTAGGCAATTCTATTTACATGATTTATTTTCATCAAAGCAAATCTAATAAAATCGCAAGTAAAGTTCGATTTTCCAGTTGAACTACTTGAAAAGAATTAAATTTCATGTTTTCCGGGGAATCGATATTATTAAGTAATGAACATATGTATTTTCGCCAAATTTATCAAAAAATTATGTACTTTCTATAAGAATAATATTACTACGAGGGCCGTTTCATAAGTAACGTCACTACCCTTGTAACTCAAAAACGAAGAAAGGTAGAAAGCTCAACTAAAAAGCAATTTGTTCGTTAGGAAATTCTCTATTTTTTAACGCAAACCCCATTCAAATCCAAATTTTTGTTCCAAACTTATACCAATTTTTCGATCTTTGTGTGGTACCAACCGTCGTCCATTTTTGGCAATAATGATTCGTTGGTATAACTCAACTCATCATCTTTCATGAATTTTTTTCTCCCTAAATTGTGTTTTATTCCCAAAAATAGATAGAATTCAGATGCGGCGAGGTCAAGGGAACACAAAGAATGTGAGAAAACATCTCATTTCAATGAGTTGAGTAGAATGTTGAGTAAGGAAGGATTCACGATAACACATGTCCTCACTCGGCTTTCTTAATCAACATTCTACACAACTCATTTATGTGGTTTTTCCCCCATATTTTCTGTGGGTGTTCCCCTAACCTCGCTGCATGCGAATGATATCCATTTTTGGGGATAAAACTCGCGATTCAGGATGAAAAAGATTCCCGCGGGATGAAACATTCACAATAACGCACGTCTTCAATTCTTCAAGTTGCTTCTTTAATCAACATTCTACTCAACTCATTGAAATGAGATGTTTTCTCACATTCTTTGTGTTCCCTTGACCTCGCCGCATCTGAATTTTATCTATTTTTGGGAATAAAACACAATTTAGGGAGAAAAAAATTCATGAAAGATGATGAGTTGAGTTATACCAACGAATCATTATTGCCAAAAATGGACGACGGTTGGTACCACACAAAGATCGAAAAATTGGTATAACTTTGGAACAAAAATTTGGATTTGAATGGGGTTTGCGTTAAAAAATAGAGAATTTCCTAACGAACAAATTGCTTTTTAGTTGAGCTTTCTACCTTTCTTCGTTTTTGAGTTATAAGGGTAGTGACGTTACTTATGAAACGGCCCTCGTATATTATTTTCTTTTCGTTTTGAAAGCATTATGGAACATCCCTGAACCGTTTTTCGTGATTGTGAAACTACAAAGTCTCCTCTATCCAATGAGACCACTCCCACTTCATGATCTTAAAAACTCGCCCAGTTATAGTGAATTTAAGATGGGGGAATCGAAAAATTTTTGCACTGTTTGGCAACCTCGTGTAACTTCTACCGCGTTGATGCGCGATGCGCCCGTCTTTTTATTGTTATCTTGTTCCCTGGGGGATCCACTGCTACTTGTTGTTGTTATTTTGATTTTTTATGAAAAATTCGAAACTTTTTATTAAATTTTTATTTAAAGTGTATTTAAAATACTTAGTTGCGAGCATGAGAACTTAAAAATTTTCTAACCACAAAAAAAAAATTCTGGAACGTATATCTCTGTTCCTGAGCAACCTTGGAAAAAAAGTTGAATACAAAAAATGTTCCTTTTTTTGTCCTCTACAACTTTGTTAAAAAGAGTTTTTAAAAATGTTTTGAATTGAAAGAGTTATAAGCTAAAATGACAGCAAAGTGGGGAGCGAAAAAAAGTGCGATAAAAAGGGCATATAACTCGTCACTTCAAAACAGGTATATTTAAAATATTTCAAGGTGTACAATGAAGATAGCGCTGTTTTCTTGTAGTGGAAGGTTGATATTTCATTATCCTTAAGTTTCTCAACCGCACCTTGACATTTAATTACTGAGAAATCATTCCAAAACTTCAATCGACGATTCCCAGAAACGCCATTTTTATTATATGCCCATTTTGTTCCGACGTATTCAATTTCAATTTAATTCACCCGTGTTCATTTCTCGATTTTCAACCAATTTATCAAATTAATATCAAATGGATGAAAATTCGACAGTAGGCGTCATAACTGCGAAGCATTTTAAATTTTACGCAGATATTTGAAGGGCAAAAACTTTCCACGTGTTTGTAAAACTATAAACCACTCATTTTGACATTTGCAAAACATACTCATTTCCATCGCAACATGAAAAAAAAAAAACGAGATAAATTATGTCCACTATAATTACGAATGGGTTTTCTTAAAAAATTGCACTACCCAATTTCGTGAAAATCATACAAAAAATTATTGTGAATGCGCAAGAAAATTTTACAGCATACAACTCACCTCACCAGAGAAAAACGGGTTTAAACGACAACGGTGGCAGAAAATTTTGAGAAAATAATCAATCATGCTTACTTCAACCCAAAAAGTGAAATTTTTTCGCGAATTTAGACACTACGGACATTTTATTACTGGAATGCCTTTAAAAACTAACAAAAAGTTGAGTTTCTGGTTCCACACGTTTGCATTATCGTTCGATTTCTTTCTAATTCTAGGAAATTTCATCACCTTTATCAACATTTCGACAAACTTATATAAACTGCAGGCATTCATAAGATTGAATTTTAGTATCGGTGTTGTACTTATTTATCCGTATTATCGCTTCTATCGACATGAATTAGATGACTTATTTTCCAAATACGATGACAATTCGCCTAATTATATGGGAGACAAAGAAATGAAAATAGCAGCGAAAATATTTCTCAAAACTTTCAACGATCAATGGAAAATCTTCTCAGGAATATTGATAATTGGTCCATTTCTTGCGAGAGTATTTTTATGGAATCGGAATGAAATCGATGCGTATGAATTTCTATACTTTTATTCGTGCGGATCGACTGGTGTGCAGCCAACGATAAGACTTTGCTTAAAGCGAGAAAGTTTTGGTCATTTCATATTGAACGATATTATGGAAATTGGTTTTCTCGGTTATCAGGCCTGTATTACAAATATCGGTCAGTTGATGATCATATCCGCATTAACAGGCGTTGAAGCAAAATTACAAGCGTATGATGATCGTTTATCCGAATTCATTAAAAGAGTCAAGATTTCGAGACGAACTGATACAAATGATATTCTTCAATTTGCATCCGCTGTCAGATACCAGCAAAATATTTCCAGGTATGCCAATGAAATCATTACCTAATTAAACTATATTATAGTTTAATTGTCAGTTCATAAATAACATTCATTTTTATATTGTTCTTAGGCATTTTAAAGATCTAGCATCAATTTCAGGAATGCCTATCTTGATTCATGTGGTTTTCCTCTACATATTAATATTGTTAAGTACTCTGGCAATTGGTGGTCAGGTAAAATTGACAAATGTAAAATTTCTCGCCTCTCGTTTCATCATACTGATCAGTATTTTTATATTTTTGTTAGAAATTCAACTCGATGTACTTGAATGCAAGATTTATTACCGCCTCTGTTTATTTATTCTACATACATTACACATTCTGCAAGACTGCATTAGTTGTTGGCTATGCGGTACGTATCGGTAATTTTAATAGGAAAAATAATTTTTTAAACAAAAATACAATGTGCCTGTTGATGTTGGTTGAGTATACATAATTATGAGTCCGAAGAAATTTCCTCCGACATCATAAATGGGATCTACAGTAGGAAACAGAAGTCTTGCCAACTTGAAATACTCCTCAATTACTCAGAACTGAAAACAGATACAGAGACGGTTCAAACGGCAATGTGATCCTGGCGGCGAGGACATTGAAGATTGATAATCAAACTTCTAGTCCTACTCATTGGGTGTCCGCAAACAGGGAACCCGGTTTGGGTCAAAAATAGGGGTCCGGTTTTTTCATTGAAACGCGATCAAAATGTGCTATGTTTTTTTGAAACCGGTTCAACAGTTTCGAACCAGTTGTCAATAATATCCAAAGAAGTGGAAATATCAAAAAAAGTTCGAAACAAAAGTTGTAAAGAATTGAAAAACAATCATTTTTTGTTCTATAACTTTTTTTCCATCTTGCAATGTGAAGTAGTTATCGTACAAAAAGATGGAGTATAATCGTTTCTTTGAAAGTCAATAACCAGTTATCAAAAAGTAGATATATCGAAAAAAGTGTGAAATAAAAGTTGTGGAGAATTGAAAGCGGAACTTTTTACGTTCTGCAACTTTTTTTCCATATTGTAAAGGAAAGAAGTTATGAGACAAAGAACTCGAGTATAATATTCTCTTTTTCCAGCCACAACTCTTCTACATTGCTAGATGGGAAAAAAGTTACAGAATGTGAAATGTTCTGTTTTCAATTCTCTACAACTTTTATTTCAAACTTGCTTTGATATCTCTCCTTTTTGAAACCGGTGCAAGATGAACCCAATTTTTCCAAGTTTTTTTGGTGTGTTTTTTTTTCAAGTCGAAAACCAGTTATAAAAAAGTGGTAGTATCAAAAAAAGTTATAAATAAAAGTTGTAGAGAATGGAAAACTGAACATTTCACATTCTGTAATTTTTTTTTCATCCAACGATGGAGAAGAGTTATGGTTTGGAAAATAAAAAATATTCCAACCTTTTGTACAACTTCTTCCCATTACAAGATGGAAAAAAATTTATGGAACAAAAAATGATTGTTTTTTAATTCTCTACAACTTTTGTATCAAGCATTTTTTTCATCGTCACTGTTTTGGGTTTTATTGACAATTGTTTCGAAACTGGTGAACCGGTTTCAAAAAAACATAGCACATTTTGATCTCGCCGGTGTGTAGACTCTATTTCAAGAAAAAACCGGACCCCCATTTTTTCGACCCAAACCGGTTTCTCAATTTCCGGACACTCATTGGGTAGGACTAGAAGTTTGATTATCGATTTTCAATGTTTTCGTCGCCAATAACACGTCGTTGTTTGAACCGTCTCGGTATCTGTTTTCAGTTCAGAGTAATTGAGGAGCGTTTCAAGTTGACAAGACTTCTGTGTCATACTGTATACGTTGGGACCCTTTCTTATCATGAGATGTAACATAGGGGAAACACGCTTATACAAAAAAAAATTTGGGGAAAATTATGCAAAATTTCCAAAAAATTTACTTAGGAATTTAAAATTATGACAATTTTGATTTGAGTTATGAAATTTGGACTTCAGGGGTCATTGTAAGATTATTTAGGGGTCCCTCAAACGAGGTTAAAATTGTTACGATGCAATTTTTCACGAATACTGGGTATTGTAAGGATTTTTAGTGCTAATCTAAGAAGTGTTGGATTTTGCAAATTTTAAATATGCGTTCAATTCGTTTTTTGGGGGGCGGGGGGAGACTTATGAGTTACCTACATGCGTAAATGAACGAAAATTCGACAATTTCATTGACAAACAAAATCGAAAGGTGTTGCAAAGTGGGGGAAAAGAGTTGAACAGAAGTGTAATTGTTTAGGAGAAAGAGTCAATTCGCATGTTGAGATTTGAAAGCAAAAACTTTCGCTGATTCGAAAACTTTCAAAAGCATTTGAATTTTTATATTTTCAACCCCTTCAAAGCTAACACGAATATGAACGTTTTTTTTTTTTTACAGCACCAACACTTTACCGACAGTTTATTGGAATTTCCTTGGTACGAACGAAGCGTTAAACTTCAAAAAGACTATCTTATGGTGTGGAACCTCTATCAGAAAAATTATCCACTCACCGTGTACGATTTATATGAAGTAAATCTTGAGTTTTTTGCAGCAAACGCGAAACGTATATATTCACTAGTGAACGTATTGTTATTGTTGTATAAAAAGTAAGCAGATATCCAGAAACAAGCATTTGCAAAAAAAATTAAATTCTCAAACAAAATACATTTTGCTTAAAATCAATGAATTATCATCTAATTTTTAAAGAGAACTGGAATGAACCGTGATATATTTTTTCAATTGAATGTGTCACAATAAAAAAGACATAAGGTGCAGTGGGGTAATTGCGAAATCGGGGTATTTGCAAAATCAGCTTCTGGAGGTCAGTTAACATAATTTTTGATCGCGCCATCTTTTGGTAGGTTAAGGCACATCTATTACCTATATACTCACTCAGTTTGAACGAAAACGGTGCACGCATTTGCTTTGTGGAAATGTTTTTATCAACTTGTGTCAAAATCACTCATAAGTAAAGTTGAATCAGTTTTTTTCAAAATGGTCAAAAACGTACAAAGTAAAATTTTTTTGAACTGATTTTTGTTGATTAATTATACTAATAGATCTAAGTTAAAGCTATGACTATCAGTTTTGAAAAATTTTCATTGCATTAGCGGAAAAATGCGTTTTTGCATTTACCCCGAAAAAGGTCATGCGGGGGCAATTGCAAAATCGAAAATATTTATCATTTTATTTATACTCTCAGAATTTTTTTTAACGATTTTTAGATGTAAAATGGGTCGAAAATACAAAAAAAGGAATACTAGTCCTTCAAAAGTGTGAAAATTTATATTAAATTTTTGATATTTACTTACAAAATTTTGCCATTTTTTGTGTTTTTGGGAGTTTTTATAAAAATATTGTTCAAATTTCATCAAAATTTTGTGTTTTCCAATAAAATACGTCATACTTATCACAAGTGATCATTTGTTTTCAATTTTTAGCTCATTTAAAAAAAATAAAAATAAAAATGAAAATGAGATTTTTTCATTTCCTTAAAAAATTCTTTCTTTCGCGGATTTCTCCGACAAATTTTGATCAAACGAAGGTTATGAGTATATTAAAAGGTAGTAAATTTTACGTAGATTCCGATTTGACCATCAAAACTGAAAAAAAATGAGCACCTTCAGAAATAATTTACGATTTGGCATTTGCCCCATGGCGGGGTAAATGCAAAAACGCAATTGAAAAATTTTAAAAGTTTATTTTCTCATAAATTTATGAACTAAATGATACGAAATTTTTCCCACCAATAGAGAACCCCTTGAAGTTTGTGTGACAGAAATTTCAGGTTGATTGGTGCCATAGAACCGGCACAGTGAACCGGCAAAATGTCACTAATCAAAACGTGGTTTGCAATTGCCCCACTGCACCTTATAGAAAAACATGGAGTTTTTGGGAAATCGCGATTGAAGTTCGAGTGTAATTTTTTTCATACAAAATTAAGGAATTCAGCTGGAAAAACATTTTCACCTTAAAATTTCAACATTTTGCTATATACCTTCTTGATTGTCGATTTTTGGTGGCCAAAAACAGATAATTTTCTCACTGAAATCGACTCGAATTCGCAATTTCCCATTTTCTCGACCATATACCTGGAAGAAATCCTTTTTTCAAAACTGACTCGAAATTGCGATTTTCAATTTTCTCAAACCTATCGAAAGTCCAACTAAGGCTTCTTAAAACCCCCTTGTACCTGAGACATCCTATACAAGTTATGGGGGAATGCTTTACGTTTTCTAGTGTAGAAAAAATTGGGAAGCTTTGAACCAAAAGTTAGCCTAACTACTCCTTGAAATCGAGTCGGAAATTGAAAGGTTAACAAAATGAAAATTTCCCAATTCCGACTAGGTTTTAAGAGATATGTGATGAATTCAAATATAACATGATTTATTAGTGGTTATTTCAAATTGTTGATAAAAGCAATAGACCCTTTTGCGTATTTGTTGAAACCAGTTTGAAATAAAAGCCATTTTAAAAGAGGAAAACGACGGGCCGACATGGTCTGGCCACAAAACATCTCCTAAAATTTTTTGCTCGCATTTCAGAGACTGATAACAAGTAAATCTAGCGTAGTACAGAACGAAAATTTACGTAAATTAAAAATTGAAGTCGGAATGCATATCTACTAATTTTATAAGCATTCCAATCAATGTCAATCATTAATGCTTTCCGACTTCAAAAGTAGTTGGATGGTATTTTGCTTTGTTGAAAGTTTTTACTTGTTGACCAATAAAAGTAACTACATAAAGCAAAAGAATTCTAGTCAATTTTTGGAGTCAGATTTGGAAAATTTCTCAGAAGACGCATAATAGGTACTATGAAAGTTTACTGATACCGAGTAAAACAAAATCATATCATCACAGACTTTCCGATTGCAAAAGTTCGGAATTGAAAGTTTGCTTGGTTGAGCGCTTTCATTTGATGACTGAAAAAACTAGGAGTTTAAAGCAAAAGATTTCCCGTCAATTATCGGAGTCAGATTTGGCTGATTTCTAAGAAAACAATACATTTAGAGAACGTTCCAAGTTGAAAAATTGCTTGGCAGAGGGTTCTCATATGAAGAGTGAAAACTAAGTCGAATCCGACTCTAAAAATTAACTGGAAATCTTTTGCTTTATGTTGTTACTTTTATTAGTCAGCAAGTAAAAACTTTCAAAGAAGCAAAACCATCCAACTACTTTTGAAGTCGGAAAACATTAATGATTGGCACTGATTGGTATGCTTATAAAATTAGGAGATAAATGCATTCCGACTTCAATTTTTAATTTACGTTAATTTTCGTTCTGTACTACGCTAAATTTACTTGTTATCAATCTCTGAAATGTGAGCAAAAAATTTTAGGAGATGTTTTGCGGCCAGACCATGTCGGTCTGTCGTTTTCCTCTTTTAAAATGGCTTTTATTTCAAACTGGTTTCAACAAATACGCAAAAGGTCTATTGGTTTTATCAACAATTTGAAATAACCACTAATAAATCATATTATATTTGAATTCATCACATATCTCTTAAAACCTAGTCGGAATTGGGAAATTTTCATTTTGTTAACCTATCAATTTCCGACTCGATTTCAAGGAATAGTTAGGCTAACTTTTGGTTCAAAGCTTCCCAATTTTTTCTACACTAGAAAACGTAAAGCATTCCCCCATAACTTGTATAGAATGTCTCAGGTACAAGGGGGTTAAAGTAGGGAGTTCCTCAAAAAAAATTAACTTATGTCTTTCGCCACCAAAATTTGGTTGGTAACACTGATTTGAGAGAAAAATGAAAAAATATGATGATTGAATTCCCTTTCCTTCCTGCTAAACATGTCCCAAAAATCACCCACCATCATATCATTGGTTGGTCAACCCTTCAGTTTGAAACTTGAAACTGCTCTCCTGCAAAAACCACTTTTTGGATCCATGCCACTTTTTCTAATGACTGGTTACAATTTTTGTTTACCTACTGGGAATGAAAATTCGGAAATTTTGGAAAAATAATATTTATTATAAAACCCTCATAATCGAAATTTAATCCGCCCTTGTTCTTTTCTCGATTTTCAACCAATTTTTCAAATTAATATAAAATGGATGAAAATTCGACAGTAGGCGGCATAACTGCGAAACATTTAAAATTTTACTCAGGTATTTGAAGGGCCAAAACTTGCGACGGGTTTGTAAAATTATAAACCACTCATTTTGACATTTGCAAAACATACTCATTTTCATCGCGACATAAAAAAAAGAGAAAAAATATGCCTACTATAATTACGAATAGGTCTTCTTAAAAAATTGTACTACCCAATTTCGTAAAAATGATACTAAAAAAATTATTGCGAGTGCATAAGAAAATTTTACAGTATATAACTCACCAGAGAAAAATGGAAACTAATAAGTGGTTTAAACGACAACGGTAGCAGTACATTTCGAGGAAAAAATCAATCATGCTTACTTCAACCCAAAAAGTGAAATTTGTTCGCGAATTTATACACTACGGATTTTTTATTACTGGAATGCCTTTAAGAAACAACAAAAAATTGAGTTTCTGGTTTCACACGTTTGCACTATCGTTCGATTTCTTTCTAATTCTAGGAAATTTCATCACCTTTATCAACATTTCGACAAACTTATATAAACTGCAGGCATTCATAAGATTGATTCTTAGTATCGGTGTTGTATTTATTTATCCGTATTGTCGCTTCTATCGACATGAAATAGATGATTTATTTTCCAAATACGATGAAAATTCGTCTAATTATATGGGAGACAAAGAAATGATAATTGCTGCGAAAACATTTCTCAAAACTTTCAACAATCAATGGCCAATCTTCGCTGGAATATTGATAGTCAGTCCATTTATTGCGAGAGTATTTTTATGGAATCGGAATGAAATCGATGCGTATGAATTTCTATACTTTTATTCGTGCGGATCGACTGGTGCGCAGCCAACGATAGGACTTTGCTTAAAGCGAGAAAGTTTTGGTCATTTCATATTGAACGATATTATGGAAATTGGTTTTTTCTGTTATCAAGCCTGTATTGTAAATATCGGCCAGTTGTTGATCATATCCGCATTAATAGCAGTTGAAGCGAAATTACGTGTATATGATGATCTTTTATCCAAATGCATTAAGAGAGTCAAGATTATGAAACGGTCTGATACGAAGGATATTTCTCAACTAGCATCCATCGTCAGATACCAGCAAAATATTTCTTTGTATGCCAACGATATTATTACCTAATGCAGACCTGCGTTCCAAAGTGGCCTAAGTCACTTTTTGAAAAAAATTTCTTAGTCAATTTTGAAAGGTCATAGCTCGTAAAGATCAAATTTTTGGAAATCGGGACTTTCATCACATTTTTGTTATACCACTGTACAATACATTTAGTTTGGTAGCAGAAAAAATGCTTCTAAGGCATACAGCACAAACGTATTTTTCGGTTTCTGAAAAAAATTTATATCGTTTTGACTTGGGCCACTTTGGAGAGCACGTCATTGTCAGTCCATAATTCCGTTAATTTTTACATTGTTCTTAGGCATAATAAAGATCTAGCATCAATTTCAGCATTGCCTTTCTTGATTCATGTGGTTTTCCTCTATATATTAATTTTGTCAAATACTCTATCAATTGGTGGTCAGGTAAAATTGGCAAATATAAAATTTCTCGCCTCTCGTTTCATCATACTGATCAGTATTTTTATATTTTTGTTAGAACTTCAAATCGATGTACTTGAATGCAAGATTTATTACCTCCGCTGTTTATTTATTCTACATACATTACACATTCTGCAAGACTGCATTAATTGTTGGCTATGCGGTACGTATCGGTAATTTTAATACGAAAAATGTTTTAAACAAAATTACAATGTGTCTGTTGATGATTTTCCCCCGACAACAAATGGAATCAACAGTATGAAATTGGGTAACCGAAAATTGAGAAACCGGTTTCGGTCAAAAAATGGAGGTCTGGTCTTACCGACTTTTCCATTAAGGAAAAGTCGAGTAATAAATTGTTTAGGGGAATGTAAAACTGCACGACAAATAAAAGGTTTTGCACGACGAGATTGGCGCAACTGAATCACGACCAAATAATGGGAATTCACGACACAAAAAATGATAATTGCACGACGAACTATGAACGACGAATTAATGTGAATGAACGATAATTTAGAGATAAAAATAATTCTTTCCACGACGAAATAATGTTTTCACGTCAAAATAAAGTTTTGCACGACGAGATATGTACCTAAAAGTCTTAAAACTAATTTGAACATGGATATTGGATATAGTGTTCCAAAAGTCCCAATCTGAATAACTGGGACTTATTGTCCTGAACCCGAAATCCTCAATTTGGACAGAATACCCCAAAACCTTGTAATTTGGGCATCCCAAATACCTCAATTTAAAAATAATATCCCAAAAACTTGACCGGGACATAGTGTCCTAAAACTAATTTTTACATGGATATATTGTCCCAAAACTTTCAATTTAGACGTCTCGAATTCCTCAATTTAGAAGTACTTACTATCCCAAAAAACTGAATTGGGACATAGTGTCCTAAAACTAATTTTGGGAATAGACAATGGACAAAGTGTCTGAAAACCCTCAATTTGGATGGAATTTCCAAAAACTTTCCATCTGGATGTTTCAAATACCTCAACTACCTCAAAAAACTCAACTGGACATGGTGTCCTGAAACTAATTTTGACATGGACATAGTGTTCAATGGTTTTTTAAGCACAATGTCGTCGTGAGTTACATTTTAATTTCGTCACGGATTTCATTTTATCTGCCGTTACAAAAGTAGTCGTTGGAAAATTATTTTTATTGTTCATTAAATTTTTTTGTTTCGTCGCTAGAATAGATTATTTTGACGTGCGATCTTATTTTCTGTCGTTCAATCATTTGTTTTGATGTGATAACTGAATACGTCAGAACAAAAAGGGGTATAAGTTCACATATGCCCTTTTTTATACCACAAGTGATTGTGAAACTACAAAGTCTCCTCTATCCAATGAGACCACTCCCACTTCATGATCTTAAAAACTCACCGAGTTATAGTTAATTTTTTTTTTAAATTAAATTTTTATTATACTGGGCGTGTGTAATTGCCAAGATTTTTACGCCCAGTGTGGAGAGAGGTTGGGAAGAGGGGGTTGGAAAGAGGGGGTTATATTTGGTGTTGGAGTTTAAGTTCTTTTATCAAGAGGATGATTTTTTGCATTTCTGTTTTTGAGTCTGGTATTGTTGGGTTGTTTTCAGAGATGTTTAGGTTCTGTCTCGGTTGTTTTAAATTAGGGCAGTGAAAGAGGAGATGTTGAGTGTCAAAGGGTTCTGAGTTGCAAAAAGGGCAATTGGGTTTGGGGGCTCGAAGGTATAAATAGTTATGGGTGAGTTTTGTGTGTCCAATTCTGAGGCGAGTGATTATTATTTCGTCTGATCGATTGAGGAGTGAGAGTTTTTTCCAAGGGTGGATGGATTTTTTATGAATATGGAGTTTATTGTCAGTTTTTGTATTCCATAGATTTTGCCAAGTTGTAAGTTGGGATTTAGTGAGCATATTTTTTATGTCATTTGGATTTAGGAGGTTCAGGGGGGAGGGTAATTCGGCTAGTTTTGCGGCTCTATCTATTTCTTCGTTTCCTTCGATGCCTACATGACTGGGAACATACAGAAATTTAATTTTCATGTTGGAAGATTGGATATCAGAGATTACTTGATGGATTTTTTGAATTATGTATAGATCTGAAAATTTATTTTGGATTGCTAGTAGGGAAGATAGTGAGTCTGTTATAATGAGAAATTTTTTATGTGGGGGGTTTGTTTCAAATATAACTTTTAGGCAATGGAAAATAGCTGTAATTTCTATAGTGAAGATAGATGAATGTTTGTTGGTTGTATAGTTTTGTAGGTTTCCATCTATTGAGAAAGCATAGCTAGAAGACTGGGATTTAGTTTTTGAGCCATCTGTGTAGCATAATCTGTAATTGTTATAACTGTTAATTACTTGGAGGGATTTATTTCTTATTGTAGTTAGAGTGTGTTCTCCTTTTTTATAGTCAGTCATTGTTAAATCAATTTTGGGTATGTTTATTTTCCAAGGAGGATATTTGGTATGCTCATGGAGTAGGTTTAAAACGTCAGTGTTGTAGTTTTTGAGAGTGTTGTATAAAAGTGAGGTTTGATTATCTTCTTTGGGGATGGATTTTTCATATTGGTTAATTATTATATTTCGAACTGGGTTTGATGGGTTAAGGACTGCAGTTAATAGGAATTTATTAAGGATTAAAGGGAGTCTGAGTTCAGGGGGCATTTCACCGGCTTCACAATAGATACTATCTATGGGTGAGGAGGGAAGAGCACCAATACATAACCTTAAAGCAGCATTTTGGGTAGTTTTGAGGATTGCTAGGTTTGATTTGGTTGCATTGAGAAAAGCAGGACATCCGTATTCAAGTTTACTTCTTATTAAGGATCTATAAAGCTGAAGGAGAAGGGTCCTGGAGGGGTTATATTTGGGGTTTTTTATTACTTTTAGAAGGTTAAGGGACTTCATGAGGTCCTTTTTAGTGTTTAGAAAGTGTGTGGTCCATTTTAGGTTTTTATCAAAAGTTAGCCCGAGAAATTTGGTAGAGGATTCAAATTTAAGGTTTTGGTCTTTCAAGTGTAAGTATTGGTGGTTGTATTTTCCTTTTGTTAGAGAAGAGGATACAATGTGTTTTTGTTTTTGAGAAAGTGAGTCCGTTTAAGTCAGCCCATTTCTGAATTTTGTCTAAGGTGTCCTGTAAAATTAATTGAGCTAATTTCATATCCTTTACTCGAAGTGAGATGTTTAAATCGTCTGCAAAAATCCTCAATGTAAGAGGCCATAAGATAATGTTTTGAATTTCATCCATTAGTAGAATAAAAAGTGTAGTGCTTAACACTGATCCTTGGGGGACCCCATTTTGTATTGGATAGGATTTGGAGAAGGTGTTATTTATTCAAACATTGAAGTATCTATCTTTGAGAAAATTTGTAACGAAGTGAGCTAAATGACCTCTTATTCCTATCAAATGGAGTTTTTGTAGGATTTTATAGCGCCAGGCTTTATCGTAAGCTTTTTCCAAGTCAAAGAAGATGGAGATTACACTATCTTTCTCAAGTAGAGCAGATGTAATTTCTTTTTGAAGGGTGTAGAGATGGTCATTTGTTGATCTCTTCTTTCTGAACCCACTTTGGTGATTTTTGATAGAGTTTGTTGATTCAATACACCAGATTAATCTTTTATTGACCATTTTTTCTAAGAGTTTGCAAGGGACTGAGGTTAAGGAAATAGGACGATAACTAGATGGGACTGAAGGGTCTTTGTTTGGTTTTAAAATTGGGATTATAGTAGCGATTTTCCAGGATTTAGGAAAGGAATCAGAAGTCCAGATTTCATTAAAGAGATTTAAAAGTTGTTCTTTAGCTAAATCTGGTAGGTGTTTGATCATAAATGGGTGGATTTCATCAGGGCCAGGGGAAGAATTTTTTATGTTGTGTTTTAATACGTAATCAAGTTCATCAAATGTAAAAGGGTGATTGTAGTCTTCTAGGTTATCAGATTGGAAATTTAGGGTTATTTTTTCAGTATCAGATTTGAGTTTGTGAAAGGTTGGATCATAGGAGTCATCTGCAGAGACTATTGCAAAATTTTGAGCCAAGATGTCTGCAATGTCTTGTTGAGTATCATAAATGATGTTGTTATTTATTATATATGGTATAGAGAATGATGTAAGTGTCCCTTTTAAGGATTGAATGCTTTTCCACATATGTTTAGTTGAAGTTGATTGGGTTATTGTCAGCATAAATTTTTTCCAGCTCTCTCTTTGTTTTGTGAGGTTGAGGCGGCGGGCAAAGGCTCTTTTCTTTTTAAAGTTAATCAGATTTTCTTGAGTAGGATTTTTCTTAAATTTACGGAGCGCTTTTTTCCTCGAGGTAATAGCTTGTTTTAATTCGTCGCACCACCAAGGCACAACTTTTTTGGGTAGTTTACTTGAGGATTTTGGGATACTTTTTTGTGCTGCTGAAATAATGGCTTCAGTGAATTTTTGGACTTTAGAGTCTAGGTCAAGATCTGTGTAGTCATTAATTTGGATGAGTTCACTAAAAAGTAACCAGTGTGCTTTTCCTATTTGCCAATTTGGAAATTTTTCGGAGAGTACATTTTTTGAAGAAGTTAAGATTTGGATATTTATAGGGAAATGATCACTAAAGTAAAGATCATCTTGTGGGGACCAATTTAGTGTATGAGCAATAGTGGGTGAGCAAAATGAGAGGTCGATCTGTGAAAAAGATCCATTTGAATTATTAAAGTGGGTAGGTGAACCATTATTTAAAAGGAACGTATTATTATTAGTGAGAAATTTATCAATAATGTTACCTCGATTATTTACTGAGGAAGATCCCCAGGTGGGCGAGTGCGCGTTAAAGTCACCTACAACTATGTATGGGTTTGGGAGTTGATTAAAAATGTCTTGGATTTCTTCTACTGATATGTTTTGGTGAGGTGGGATGTAAATGTTACAGATTGTAAGTTTCTTAAACGGTAAGTTTGGTGTGTTTATAGTTGTAGCAATACATTGTATGTTCCCTATAGCAAGATTGAGGAGATTGGAAGAAATGTTCTTTTTAATAAAGGTTGATACACCACCACATGATTTTTCGCCACCTAAGAAATCAAATCTAAAAATTTCGTAATTTTTAAGATGGTAAGTGATATTTGGGCGTAAATGGGTTTCTTGAAGGCAGATTATAGAGGGATCAAATTTTGATATTGAAGTTTTAATTGAAGATGGGGAAATCGAAAAAATTTTGCACTGTTTGGCAACCTCATGTAACTTCTACCGCGTTGATGCGCGCGTCTCTTTATTGTTATCTTGTTCCCTGGGGTATTCACTGCTACTTGTTGTTGTTATTTTGATTTTTTATTAAAAATTCTAAACTTTTTATTAAATTTTTATTTAAAGTGTATTTAAAATAGTTACGAGCATGAGAAATTAAAAATTTTCTAACCATGTATCATCAACCAAATACAACTTATGAAAGTTGAATTACAGTCTTAAATATCTAAAAGGCATGAGCGCAAGCAGAAATTATTCAAGGTATGATGAGCTGAAAATTCGAAAAAATATAGGGGTCAAATTTGAATGAAAAATCAACTAACCTATTATTTCAATGGCACTCGTGATCAAGGTATTTTCAGTAGGTTGATGAAATGTAAACAGATTTTAGCAATGAGAAAACTTGAAAATTACAGAATTTTTTGGAACAAACCACTAATACACTTTTTAGTAAAATTTACGTGTTTCAATCAGTGAACAAAATTTAACTGAAAATCAGTGATTTTATTGATTTTTCCTGACAAATTGGGAATTGATTGAGAAATCTGTGATTTTTGACTATCATTGATTTTCAAGGAATGAAAATCATTCCACTGATTCTAAAACACAGATTTTCATCAAAGACTGATTCAGATTCACTTTCACAGTTATAAATTTTTATTTAAGAAATAAATAAATGACTAAAATACTCCCTGAGCGAAGGGAAAGCAAAAATTTTAAAAAATCCTGTTTGAAGAGTAAAAAAATGCACTTTTTACACATTTTTGTATAAAAAGCTCGAGTTCCCTGAGCCCCCTCCTTGGAACGCTTATGCTAAAAGGTTTATCAGAATGTTTTCGATCTATGGTTGAATTCCTCAGAAAATTGTACAATTTTAATCAGTAGCGCATTTCAAATTGTTTTTTTTTTTCAAGAGAAAAAATTATGACAGCATCGAAACGCTATCCTACAATTAAGGGGCTTGGTTCCAAAACTCACTTTTGCCAAAAAGGTACCTACTTTTTGAGAAAACAACGGAAAACGATTAGACAAAAGTGAGTTTTAACACCAGTGTCACTTTTCTTACGTCTATTATAGCAACGTCGAAGCGTTAACATGAAAATGGAGATTGTAGAGTCATGAAGCATTAAAAACGGAACCCAAATCCGCAAAGAAAACGTAGTAAATTTTCGTGGCAAAAGTGAGTTTTGGAACCAAGCCCCTCAATTGTCCCCTTTCATAAGCGTCGTTGTTGACTTGTTGCCCATATCGCTTCATAAAATTCCAGACGTAATAGAAGTTCAAGCAATAGGGGAGTGAATATCTCTGAGTTTGGGCCGCCATGAGGGGGGGGAGTAATTTGGTGAAATGTAATATGGAAAACATTTCTGTACCCTATGTAGCATAACTTCACCAAATTTCAGCCTTGGACCTTCATTTTTTTGGGACCCCACATTTTAGGAATCTGCCCCCTCAAAGAGGTGGGGGTTAGGCGACAATTCTAACAATTCAAACGGAATGTATCGATCAATAATGAACAGAAAATGTCATAATATTTCGATTTCAATGTGATTTTGAACAGCAAAAAATTTTCGTAGTTGGGAGCTCTGAGGGAGCGCGCTGGGGGGAGGGGGTCAGAGGCACCAACATTTTCACATCCTGTTTTGGTTTGAAAAAATATTTCCAACAAGAATTACCTTTTGGATCGCAATTCCTGTCGTATTTCGGCGTTACAACGACATTTTTGAGCGTTTTTCAAGTTTTAAGGGTCCACAGGGGGCAGGAGGGGGTGCGAATCGAAAAACGGACTACGGCAGTGATTTGTACACCTTACGTAATATATTTTCACAAAATTTCGGTTTCGAGTGTTCACTTCCACAAAATCCACATTTTGGGGGGTTGTGCCCCCTCAGGAAGGTGGGGGAGGAAAAATGATTTTGATAGTGAAAATGGAATCTACAGATCAATATCTAACATTAGACATCAAGATATTTCATTTCTAACAAAAAATCGATTTTTAGGAATTTTTTCAAAATTGCGAGCCCCACCCCCCTCGAAGAGGAGGGGAGCGCGGATGGCTCCCGGTCTCAAAACCTTTGTTTGGGCCCCAAGATTCATCATACCAAAGTTCACGCTTCTTTCATTAAATGCAGTTTTTTTGCAGTTTGCCTCCCAACTATACCTTACGCATCCTGCGTTAGGTGTTTTTTTTTTTTATTGAAATCTATGCACGAAAGCGATTAAAATGACGGGGTATTTTTTTTGAAACTGGTTCGCAGTTTCGAACCAGTTGTCAATAATAACCAAAAAGGTGGAAATATGAAAAAAAGTTTGAAACAAAAGTTGTGAAGAATTAAAAAGACAACTATTTATTGTACTATAACTTTTTTTCCAACTTGCAATGTAAATCAGTCGTCAAAAAGTGGATATATCGAAAAACGTGTGAAATAAAAGTTGTAGAGAATTGAAAAATAAACATTTAACGTTCTGTAATTTTTTCCCATCTAGCAATGGAGAAGAGTTATACTTTAAAAAAGAAAAAAATTATACTCCAACCTTTTGCACGACAACTTCTTTTCATTACAAACTGGAAAAAAGTTACAGAACAAAAAATGATTGCTTTTTCATTTTCTAAAACATTAGCTTCAAACTTTTTTCATGTCTCCACTTTTTTGAATATTATTGACAACTGTTCCTATACTGCTGAACCGGTTTCAAAAAAACATAATACATTATGATCTCGCCAGTGTTGTAGAATTTATTTCAACAAAAAACAGGACCCGCCTTTTTTTTTTTTTTTACAAAAATTGGTTTTTCAATTTGCGGACACCCAATTGGTAGGGCTGGAAGTTTGATTATCGATCTTCAATGTTCTCGTCGCCAGGAACACGGGAAGACTTGTTGAAAAACAAAATTGAAACGTGCCGCAAAGTGGCGGAAAAAAGTTGAAAGAAAAAACATTTGCTGATTCCTAATTTCACAAGCATTCAAATTTTCATTTTTTTTGATGCTTCAAAGCTAACGTATTTTTTTTTTGTTTTTTTTTTACAGCACCGACACTTTACCGACAGTTTATTGCAATTTTCTTGGTACGAACGAAGCGTGAAACTTCAAAAATACTATCTCATGGTGTGGAACCTCTATCAGAAAAATTATCCATTCACCGTGTACGATTTATATGAAATAAATCTTGAGTTTTTTGCAGCAAACCCGAAACGTATATATTCACTAGTGAACGTATTGTTATTGTTGTATAAAAAGTAAGCAGATATCCATAAACAAGCATTTGTAAAAAAAATTAAATTCTCAAACAAAATACATTTTGCTTAAAATCAATGAATTATCATCTAATTTTTAAAGAGAACTGGAATGAACCGTGATAGATTTTTTCAATTGAATGTGGTTTTCCTCTACATATTAATATTGTTAAGTACTCTGGCAATTGGTGGTCAGGTAAAATTGACAAATGTAAAATTTCTCGCCTCTCGTTTCATCATACTGATCAGGATTTTTATATTTTTGTTAGAAATTCAAATCGATGTACTTGAATGCAAGATTCATTACCGCCTCTGTTTATTTATTCTACATACATTACACATTCTGCAAGACTGCATTAATTGTTGGCTATGCGGTACGTATCGGTAATTTTAATACGAAAAAGAATTTTTTAAACAAAAATACAATGTGTCTGTTGATGTTGAGTATACATAATTATGAGTCCGAAGAAATTTCCCCCGACATCATAAATGGGATCTACAGTATGAAACAGAAGTATAATTTTCTCTTTTTCAAGCCTTAACTCTTCCACATTGCTAGATGGGGAAAAAGTTACAGAACGTGAAATGTTCAGTTTTTAATTCTCTTTAATTGTTGTTTCAAACTTTTTTTGATAGGTATCTTCCATTTTTGAAACCAGTCCAAGATGAACCCAATTTCTCCAAGTGTCTTAGGTGTTTTTTTTTCAAGTCGATAATCAGTAATCAAAAAGTGCGTATATCAAAAAAAGTTGGAAATAAAAGTTATAGAAAATTGAAAACCGAACATTTCACATTCCGTAATTTTTTTTTCATCTAGAAGTGGAGAAGAGTTAGGGCTTGAAAAAGAAAAAATTATACTCCAACCTTTTGCACAACAACTTCATTCCATTACAAGATGGAAAAAAGTTATGGAACAAAATATGATTATTTTTTAAATTAATTCTCCACAACTTTTGTTTAAAAATTTTTTTCATATCTCCACTTTTTCGGATATTATTGACAACTGTTCCGAAACCGCTGAACCGGTTTCAAAAAAACATAGTACATTTTGATCTCGTTAGTATTATAGTCTTTATTTCAATAAAAAATCAGTCCCTCATTTTTTGACCCGAACCGGTTTTTCAATTTGCGGACACCCAATGGGTAGGACTAGCAGTTTGATAATCGATCTTCAATGTTCTCGTCGCCAGGAACACGTTGCTGTTTGAACCGGCACGGCATCTCTCTTTTCAGTTCTGAGATATTGAGGAGTGTTTCAAGCTGACAAGACTTTTGTGTCATACTGTATACGTTGGGACCCATTTTTATTATGAGATTTAACGTAGGGTGACACGCTTACACAAAAGAAAAATTGGGAAAAATTATGCAAAATTTCCAAAAATTTTACTTGGGAATTAAAAATTATGACAATTTTGATTTGAGTTATGAAATTCGGACTTCAGGGATCATTCTAGGATTATTTAGGGGCTCCTCAAATGGGATTAAAATTGTTAAGATGCGAGTTTTCACGAATACTGGGTACCTATTTTAAGGGTTTTTAGGGCTAATCTAAAAAGTGCTGAAGTTTTCAAATTTCAAATATGCACCCAATTTGTTTTTTGGGGGGAGGGGAAGACTTATGGGTTACCTATATGCGTAAATGGACATAAATTCGGAAATTTCATTGACAAACAAAAGGGAAACGTGTTGCAAAGTGGAGGAAAAGAATTGAAAAAAAAAAACATTAGCTGATTCCTAATTTCAGAAGCATTCACATTTTCATTTTTTTAGACGCTTCAAAGCTACCGCGGTTATAAACGTTTTTTTTTGTTTTTTTTTTACAGCACCGACACTTTACCGACAGTTTATTGCAATTTCCTTGGTACGAACGAAGCGTGAAACTTCAAAAATACTATCTCATGGTGTGGAACCTCTATCAGAAAAATTATCCATTCACTGTGTACGATTTATATGAAGTAAATCTTGAGTTTTTCGCAGCAAACGCGAAACGTATATATTCACTAGTTAACATGTTGTTATTGTTGTATAAAAAGTAAGCAGATATCCATGAACAAGCATTTGTAAAAACTGAATTTCTCAAACAAAATACATTTCGCTTGAAATCAATGAATTGTCATTTTCAAATGTATTTTCAAGAGAACTGGAATGAATCGTGATCGATTTTTTCAATTTGAAAAAACAACAATAAATTATATTGAAAAAAGTTTTTCAACAATGTGAAAAATCCACTCGGTGCGTCAGGTTCCAACTTGAACGGGAGTGAGACTTCTGGAAGCAGCATTTTCCGAAACCTATGTAAAAGGCCAACTTTTTAACTCCTCAATTCGAGTTTTCAATTTTTGTCGAAAAATTGAAATTTCATTTCCAAGTAAGTATTGATTTTTTAGCAAAAAAATTTTTACCCATAAAAAAGTACTTCTATAAAAGAAAAGTTGATGAAAACATAAAGACTCGCCCATATGTCAAACTCTTGAAACCTAAGTTTACCATTTCCAGCTATTCTGGCACCTCCGATAAGATTTTGATTGTTTCCCATATTTTCGAATTTTCCGGAAGACGTAGATAATAATTATTCATCTCTCCTAACAAGTAATGAACGAGGATATCCAACTTTTGCTGCGATTTCAATGGATCTGAATTGAAGAAAAAATAGTGTTAATAAAGTTGCCTAACCGATTTGCCGTAAATACACGACACTTGTGTACTTACGGCAAATCGGTTAGGCAATTCTATTTTCATGATTTATTTTCTTCAAGACAAATCTAATAAAATCGCAGCCAAAGTTTGATTTTCCAGTTGGACTACTCGAAAATAATTGAATTTCATGTTTTCTGGAAAAATTCTAAAATCTTGGAATGTGTTAGTCTCTCCTTGTAGTAGGCTATTTTCAATATATTTCCCCCACTCTATTGGTGCTGAGTAACCCTCAAAAAAAAAAAAAAAAAAAACTTCAAAATGACTATTTAAAATGGAAAAATCCAGTTTCAAGAGATCGATATTATCAAGTAATAACCATATTTTCGCCAAATCTATCAAAAAATTATGTACTTTTTAAAAGAATATTACTATTATATTAACATGAATATGTTTTTTCTGCTGGGGGGTTTGGTCGACGCTATTTTGCGCGACGTTTTTTGCGCGACGCTAACTTTTAAAAACATAAATTTTTATATTTTCTTATTTAACATAATATCAGAAAGTCATGGATATGGTTTTTTTTTTGGTTGATTTTCGAATATTAAGTTAATTTTGAAAATATAAAAATTTATAAACGCTATTTTGGTCGACACTATTTTTCGCGATGGTGATTTAAAAACTTATAAATTTTTATTTTTTCGAAATTAACTTAAAATGAGTAAACTTTTTTATGAAAGGAAATGTTGATAACATGGATATTTTTTTCCAGTAAAAATTGGCGAAGGAAGATATATGATTTATATTTCTGACTTTCTGATATCAAATTAATTTGGAAAATATAAAAATTTGTAAAATATAAATATTTTGGGGTGGGGAGGGGGGGTGTCCAAAATTGAGCGAGAGTTAATTTCGAAAGTATAAAAATTTGTGTTTTTAAAAGACGCCGATATTTCTGATTTTCTGATAATAAGTTAATTTCAGAGATATAAAAATTTGTTTTTAAAAGTTAGATGGATAAGGGTCAGAAATACCAATCATAAAGTTTCCTCCACTAATGCTGACAGAAAAAAACATATCCATATTAACAACATTTCTTTTCAGTGGAAACTTTACTTCATTTTTTCTTTTCATTTTGAAAACATTATGGAACGCCCCCGAACCGTTTTTTCTTTTTCAATTTCAAGTAAGTATTTTCAAGTTTCTCTGAAACGATGTCATTAAACAACATTGTCTTGAAATTTAACTTTATTCCTCGAAAATTTAAGAACTTCTGAAAAACGGGTCAAAGGTGGTAAAATATAATTATGTATTATTAGAGTAAAAATTAAACACCTGATACCGAGGAAACAGGTTTTAATTATTTGTTTTGTTAATCATCAAAACATTTTCTAAAATGACGTTTTTGACCATCATGTGAATTCCACTTCTTGAAAAAACCGAGGAAAAAAATTATCAATAGTAATAAAACAACCAGCTATAAATAAAATCGCCCCAAAAATCAAAAAATTGTTTGATAATTTCAAAATTTTAAACCCCATCCGGGTACATTTTTCATGATTCATAAAGAACATTTTTAAAAAGTGAATTAATAATTAGAAAAATATAATGATGGTGAAGAAATGCGTATACAAACAAATTAGGTATATTTTTTGGAAAAAACATCGATATCAATACTTGCATTACTTCAAACTTGAGCTTTTGCGTAGAACATAATCGATACGTACGATTTTCTCAAACACTCGCCAAACATATCTTATAATAAAAAAAAAATTAAACCCCATAATTATAGAGCTGAAATTGTAAATATCACGACAGTTTTCGAAACGTACCAAGTTTACTTTACCTAAAAGAAAATTCGAAAAATATACCTTCATGTAACCATTACGTTAGGAAAATGTACCTGACTATTAGTTGGGAGGCAAACTGCAAAAAAACTGCATTTAATGAAAGAAGCGTGAATTTTGGTATGATGAATCTTGGGGCCCAAACAAAGGTTTTGAGACCGGGAGCCATCCGCGCTCCCCTCCTCTTCGAGGGGGGTGGGGCTCGCAATTTTGAAAAAATTCCTAAAAATCGATTTTTTGTTAGAAATGAAATATCTTGATGTCTAATGTTAGATATTGATCTGTAGATTCCATTTTCACTATCAAAATCATTTTTCCTCCCCCACCTTCCTGAGGGGGCACAACCCCCCAAAATGTGGATTTTGTGGAAGTGAACACTCGAAACCGAAATTTTGTGAAAATATATTACGTAAGGTGTACAAATCACTGCCGTAGTCCGTTTTTCGATTCGCACCCCTCCTGCCCCCTGTGGACCCTTAAAACTTTAAAAACGCTCAAAATTGTCGTTGTAACGCCGAAATACGACAGGAATTGCGATCCAAAAGGTAATTCTTGTTGGAAATATTTTTTCAAACCAAAACAGGATGTGAAAATGTTGGTGCCTCTGACCCCCCTCCCCCCAGCGCGCTCCCTCAGAGCTCCCAACTACGAAAATTTTTTGCTGTTCAAAATCACATTGAAATCGAAATATTATGACATTTTCTGTTCATTATTGATCGATACATTCCGTTTGAATTGTTAGAATTGTCGCCTAACCCGCTCCTCTTTGAGGGGGCAGATCCCTAAAATGTGGGGTCCCAAAAAAATGAAGGTCCAAGGCTGAAATTTGGTGAAGTTATGCTACATAGGGTACAGAAATGTTTTCCATATTACATTTCACCAAATTACTCCCCCCCCCCCATGACGGCCCAAACTCAGAGATATTCACTCCCCTATTGCTTGAACTTCTATTAGGTACGTCTGGAATTTTATGAAGCGATATGGGCAACAAGTCAACAACGACGCTTATGAAAGGGGACAATTGTAGGATAGCGTTTCGATGCTGTCATAATTGTTTCTCTTGAAAAAAAAAACAATTTGAAATGCGCTACTGATTAAAATTGTACAATTTTCTGAGGAATTCAACCATAGATCGAAAACATTCTGATAAACCTTTTAGCATAAGCGTTCCAAGGAGGGGGCTCAGGGAACTCGAGCTTTTTATACAAAAATGTGTAAAAAGTGCCTTTTTTACTCTTCAAACAGGATTTTTTTAAATTTTTGCTTTCCCTTCGCTCAGGGAGTATTTTAGTCATTTATTTATTTCTTAAATAAAAATTTATAACTGTGAAAGTAAATCTGAATCAGTCTTTGATGAAAATCTGTGTTTTAGAATCAGTGGAATGATTTTCATTCCTTGAAAATCAATGATAGTCAAAAATCACAGATTTCTCAATCAATTCCCAATTTGTCAGGTAAAATCAATAAAATCACTGATTTTCAGTTAAATTTTGTTCACTGATTGAAACACGTAAATTTTACTAAAAAGTGTATTAGTGGTTTGTTCCAAAAAATTCTGTAATTTTCAAGTTTTCTCATTGCTAAAATCTGTTTACATTTCATCAACCTACTGAAAATACCTTGATCACGAGTGCCATTGAAATAATAGGTTAGTTGATTTTTCATTCAAATTTGACCCCTATATTTTTTCGAATTTTCAGCTCATCATACCTTGAATAATTTCTGCTTGCGCTCATGCCTTTTAGATATTTAAGACTGTAATTCAACTTTCATAATTGTTGTATTTGGTTGATGATACATTTTTTGAACTTGAATCATTTTGTTTGGAAGTTATCTTAAATAATTTTCCTTACTACCGTTGAATTTTCAACAAAATGAGATGGGTTTTAAAATTTTACCACCAGCGAAATGAAAGTTGTGAAAGCTTAAAGTATAAGAAACATATTCGAATTGCATCAGATATGGTAATTTTTAAATTTTCATTGAAATTACTCATAAATTCTAGTGAGCACATAGATGTCAAAGATGAAAAAAAAAAGGATCTATAATAAATTTTCTACAGGATTGTACAAGTTTGAAAGTTCCTGGTAAAATTTTCACAATTGTCCCATTTTATGGAGGATTAAACATCCGAAAAATTTCTTGGCTTGTTTCACACTGATGGTTAAAAAAGTTTTCAGACAAATTGAGAATGTTTGTTTCGAGACAAGACGAGACAATAAGCAAAATTAATATCTAATACACAGGTAACTATTACCTATTCTATGGAGAATTTTCTGAGTTTGGGCCACCATAAGGGGGGAGGGGGAGGGAAAGTAATTTGGTGAAATGTAATATGGAAAACATTTCTGTACCCTATGTAGCATAACTTCACCAAATTTCAGCCTTGGACCTTCATTTTTTTGGGACCCCACATTTTAGGGATCTGCCCCCTCAAAGAGGTGCGGGTTAGGCGACAATTCTAACAATTCAAACGGAATGTATCGATCAATAATGAACAGAAAATGTCATAATATTTCGATTTCAATGTGATTTTAAACAGCAAAACATTTTCGTAGTTGGGAGCTCTGAGGGAGCGCGCTGGGGGGAGGGGGTCAGAGGCACCAACATTTTCACATCCTGTTTTGGTTTGAAAAAATATTTCCAACAAGAATTACCTTTTGGATCGCAATTCCTGTCGTATTTCGGCGTTACAACGACAATTTTGAGCGTTTTTCAAGTTTTAAGGGTCCACAGGGGGCAGGAGGGGGTGCGAATCGAAAAACGGACTACGGCAGTGATTTGTACATCTTACGTAATATATTTTCACAAAATTTCGGTTTCGAGTGTTCACTTCCACAAAATCCACATTTTGGGGGGTTGTGCCCCCTCAAGAAGGTGGGGGAGGAAAAATGATTTTGATAGTGAAAATGTAATCTGCGGATCAGTATCAAACAGTAGACATCAAAATATTTCATTTCTAATCAAAACTCGATTTTTAGGAATTTTTTGAAAATTGCGAGCCCCACCCCCCTCGAATCGGGGGGGAGCGCGAATGGCTCCCGGTCTCAAAAACTTCGTTTGGGTCCCAAAATTCATCATACCAAAATTCACATTTCTTTCATTAAATGCAGTTTTTCTTGGAAATAATGCAGTTTGCCTCCCAACTATATCAATTTTGGTGGAAAAAATATTCTAAAAAATTTACAGACCTTGAACATCAAAATTTATAAGAACAAAACTCTTCCAGACCAGTCAACTAATAATGCCATATCCGCATAGAAGATAAAATTTTGGGCAAGAATTATTGTCATGTATACTTTAACTACTTCAACGAATGAAGTGAAATTTTTACGGAAATTCGTATACTACGGATTTTTCATTATCGGCATGGCTATGAAAATTGACAGAAGAGTGTATTTCTGGTATCATACGTTATCCCTGGCGTACAACTTCTTCCTGATTTTTGGAAATTTCGTCACATTTATCAATATTACGGAAAACTTGTACAATCTAGAAGCATTTATCAGATTGATTACAAGCATTGGCATCGTAATGATTTTCTACTGTCAAGCCTATAAACAAGAGCTAAGAGACATTATTTCCAAATTCGACGAAAAATCGCTCAATTACATGGGCGACGAGGAAATGAAAATAACCGCGAAAATATTTCTCGAAACTTTCAAACAGCAGTGTTTTGCTTTGGTTGGAATTATGGTAGGAGGAGCATTAATTGCTGGAATATTTTTCAAAAATCCAGAAGAAATCGAGGCCTATGAATTTTTATACTTTTATTCGTGCGGACCAATTGAACGACTGCCCAAGATTGGGCTGTGCCTGCAGAGAGGAAGTTTTGGTTATTATGTAATGAACGACATCATGGAGATTTTTTTCATTACTTATCAAGCTTGCATTCTAAATACGGGGAATTTATTAATAGCTGCAGTAATGAAAACAGCTGAAGCGAAATTGCGAGTGTATGATGATCGTTTATCTACCTGCAGGGAGAAATTCAAGAATATGAATCGATCTGATACGAAAGATTTATTACATTTAATACCTCTCATTAGATACCAGCAGAGTATTTTTGCGTATGTAATTGGAAATTTTTTATGATTTGTGATTGGCAGTTCATATAAGTCTGATACACTTTTATACGGTTTTTTTTTTTTGCTTATAGGCATAATCAGGCTTTAGAGTCATTTGCAAAGATGCCCATCTTGATGCACTTGGTTTTCTTTTATTTACTGGCTTTGCTTACTATGTTGGCAGTTGGTGGTCAGGTAAAATTTGTTTTTCAAGTTTCAATAAATGTGGCGTTCCGCTAGCATAGGACCCATTTGGTCGGTACCGAATTTCAAAGAAAACGCAGTTTTAGTCAAACATGGTAAAATTTAGCAACTTTTTCGTGGAATTTTATTCCTTGGACTGTCTATCATCATATTATGGAAAAGGTGTGCAGCCGTGCACGCACTGTAGGTGGCAGAAAACAGAACTAACATTTTCTGTGAAAAGGGGTCTATTTAGTCAATTTCACGTTTTCTACCTTAGTTAGTCCCGGCAAATAAGAGAAAAAATGTACCAAACCCCCCAAAAATTAAAGTCTGATTTTTTTTCGCGTTTTACGTTCGTAATGGTCCACTACATGAAATACTAAAATGGACACCCCCACAACCCTCCGCTACCCCCAGGGGTGGGATAAACGTCCGTTGAAAACCGGGTTTTCGTGAATATCTCCTCAAATAAGCCTCAAAATTAAAAAGTAGTTATGAACAATCTTGTTCTACGCGTAATTTCCTATCGGAAGGGTTTTTTTTTTCAAAAACACTCACTTCCTTGACCAAAAACTAAGGGTAAAAAACACCTATTTTTCAACAATTTACAGCATTTTTGGAAAAAATCGAAACTTTTGGGAATATCTCCTCAAAAAAGCCTCAAAATGGAAAAACGGTTATAAACAATCATGTTCTACGTGTAATTTCCTATCAGACAGGTTCGTTTTTTTCGAAAACACCCGCTTCTTTGCCCAAAAATTAAGGGTGAAAAACACCTATTTTTCCAATATTCACAGTATTTTTGGAAATTATGGAAATACGAAGCTAAAAGTAACCAAAATGAGAATTTTTTTAAACATGCTGCTAGGGTATTCCAAAAAAAGTCACCGCAAAAATTTCAACCCCCACCGTTAATTATAAGGGAAGTTATTGAAATTCAATACTGCATTTAAAAAATCAAAGTTGTAAAAAGAAAAAGTACTATAAACGCGATGTTATTGCTGATTATTGGTGATACAAAACATTTCTTTGCGTCGTAAGAATTCAAAAACGATATTTTCAGCTTCGTATTTCCATAATTTCCAAAAATACTGTAAATATTGGAAAAATAGGCGTTTTTCACCCTTAATTTTTGGGCAAAGAAGTGGGCATTTTCGAAAAAAAACGAACCTGTCTGATAGGAAATTACAAGTAGAACACGATGGTTCATAACCATTTTTCCATTTTGAGGCTTTTTTGAGAAGATATTCCCAAACGTTTTGATGTTTTCCAAAAATGCTGTAAATGATTGAAAAATAGGTGTTTTTACCCTCAATTTTTGGCCAAGGAAGTGAGTGTTTTTGAAAAAGAAAACCCCCTTTCGATAGAAAATTACGCGTAGAACAAGATTGTTCATAACTGCTTTTCAATTTTGAGGCTTATTTGAGGATATATTCACGAGAAACCGGTTTTCAGCGGACGTTTACCCCTCCCCTAGGGGTAGCGGAGGGTTGAAGGAATGCCCATTTTAGTATGTTGTGTAGTGGACCATTACGAACGTAAAACGCAGGGGAAAAAATCAGGCTTCAATTTTTTGGGGGTCAACTCCTAAAATCCCTGGACTACTTATTTTCATGAAATTTTCTCGTTTTCAGAACTTGAATGAATTTTATGTATTTGGAATTCGAAAAAAAGAAAATTTGGATAATGAAAATTGAATAGTCAAAATTCAAATCAGTTTACTGTTTTTTCAAAACTTGAATGAATTTTATCCAGAACTAAGGAAGTGTTTTTTTTCGGCCATCTTGGTGTAAAAAATCATAAATAATTGGCTGGAAATGGTTTTAGGACCTACAAATCGAAACGTAACCAAGAAAAAAATCGTCTTTACAACTTGATAATTATTTTTCATCATGGACTGACACTTTTTTTGTAAAAAGCCCATATCGTCGCGCTATAACTTAAACCAGCTAAGTGCCATTTTTTTCAAATTTGAGATTTTATTGTTTCGGATTCAGGGAATCAAACTGCACCGATTAAAAAAAAAAAGTAAAAAAATTGCTTTAAACTTTAATGCAGACGATTTTAAAATTTGCCAAGTTCATAAGCGAAATGTAAATTTTGTGACGTTTTTTGGCTCTCCTGTAAAAAATGAAAAATGGCACTTAGCTGGTTTTAGTTATAGCGCGACGATATGGTCGTATACTCTGCACAGGCTCATAAAAGGGGAAAAAATCGCCAAAATAGCAAAACGGTTGGAAATTACATGAAGAATAATACTTAGTTCAAAGTTTTGTGACAAAAAATTCATATGAGGAGCTTGGTTCCAAAGCGGGCTTTTTCCAAAAATCACTTTTCCGAGAAAAACGCGAAAAACTGCTAACTTCTGAACGGTAAACGATAGAGTACCGGCGACAACTTTAAAATAACCCTTCTAGGGTTAGAAAAACATTCGAAAAAAATTTTTCCCAAAATTGCCCCCTAGGGGGGAAATCTACCACATTGTTTGTTGGATGACTCGAAGGTAAGCTTTTTACGTAATTAAATGAAAGAAATGAGTGTTTCGAGACAATGTACGTACGTTTAATAAAATGTTTGAATAGTAAAAGAACATAGAATTACACTTCCGACACAACAATTTCTCTTATCACGATGTCATTCGTAAACAAATTACAGGCTTGGACTCAAAGCGGGCTTTTTCCAGTGGAAAAAGACCGCTTTGAGTCCAAGGTGGTTTTTCGACCTCGTTTTTCTCCATAAACGAGGCGTTTTTGGACAACGACGGTAGGTTCATTGGATAGCCCGTAACGAATACTATCCAAAACGACAATAATCTCATTTTTTTCAAAAATGCAAAAAGCCCGCTTTGGAACCAAGCTCCTCATATGCATAGAAAATATTGCAATTTCTTACTTTAAAAAATTTTAAAGTCGTTTTTCTCGAAATTTTTAACTTTGCGCTTTCAAAATTTCCGAACTTGAAAATGACTTTTCCTCACTTTTATTCGATTACTCAGAGTCTATATTACTCCCCCATGGAAATAACTCAGTTTCGACTATATGGGTCTTTTGCTACTGGAACATCGCAAATTTAGTTCAGTAAATTCAACAAAAAAATTAAAATGTTCCCATTAGAAATTCAAATCCATGAGCTTGTATGTACGATTCCTGTCCGGGGCTATTTACGTGTTATTTTTGCATTACTCATTTTGCAAGACTTTTTTCATCGTAGGCTACGCGGTACGTATTGTAATTTTGATGTTCCGACCGATATGTGTTTCAGAAAATTAAAGATGTTCACTGGGGAGCTTATTTGAAAGGACCACGAAGGTGAGTTGGTAACAAAACAGTCTTGAAAGAATTGATCTTGATGGAAATGAGTACGGATCGAAAACAAAATGTGTACATATTTTGTGACGAATATTTTTAGGGGTAGAACATTATTTAAAGGAAGAGAATCCGTAAAAAGTAAGAATTTTTGAAACTTATGAATGATTTTTGACTTCCTGAATCCATTTCTTGGGTCATTTTGACTCCAACCGAAAAAGTTCAAATTCTCAAATCAAAGGTACGGTTCAAAATTGAAAATTAATTTTCGAAAATTTTTAGATTTTGACCCTGTCTCTAACTTTAAAAGTCTATTTTTGCGTTTGGGGTCTAAATTAATCCGGAAAATGGATTCTGAGAATCAAAAAACTCATTTTTTCATTACCCTAATCGATATTATAAAAAAATGTAATTTAGCCTTTCCTAAAATCGTACAAAAATTGGGTTCAGTGAGTCAAACAATTTGGATTCAGCTGCCTCACTCAGAGTTTTTGAATTTTGGTCCCAATTTCCCACTTTGAGGATCGACTTTAGAGTTTGGGGTGAAAATAACACCTGAATAGATTTATAACCTTTAAAAGGCCTCTTACAATCATTTTAAAAAATTGTAGGGCAAATGTTTTCAAATTTTTTCCTTTATGTTTTTTGCTGTGATTTGCAATTTAATTAGGCTCACTTCCCTGGGGACCAAAAAATTTGAAAAAAAATTTCAACTCAAAAAATTGAGGAATCTAATGGCACAATTTTGAACGCTCCTACTTTTTTGGTAGCCCTTAAGCGGGACTTTAAAGTTAAGGTGACACTGTGCAGGTTTATCCTATGGTTCAGTTTTCAATGAACCGTCAATCTCTCTCTAATGATTGAAAAGATAATGTTTTCATACAATTTTTCACAATGGTTTTTATCAAATGCCCCAACAGAACATCTACTCACCAGATCAGAAGCTGCGTGGAGGGAAAATGATTTTTCAAATGTGTAAATAATTAGATAAGAATCATAAATTCTAACCTTTGAAAGAATTTGTTTCAACTTTTCACGACTAAAAATGTTTAAAAACTATTCTAGAACGAACATTTTACTGATGCTTTGCTGGAGCTTCCTTGGTATGAACGAAATGTGATATTCCAAAAATATTATCTCATGGTATGGACCCTTTATCAAAAAGATTATCCTCACACCGTGTACGGTTTGTACGAAGTGAATTTGCAACTTTTTGCAGCCAATGTGAAACGTCTGTATTCAATAGTGAATCTGCTCTTATTAATGTATAAATAATGAACTTTAAATACTAAGAAATTTGTTAAATGGAATAGAGACATTTCACTCAACTGATGTGGCACAATTTTTTCTAATATCGCTCAACATCCGACAAAAGAACCTTCGTGGTATTCGCCATCAATTTGAATGAATGTGAAATTTTCCAAAAAGCATTTTTCAACTTGACCTTTTGACTTCAGGCGAGTTTCTTAAAATTTATAATTATTTTTGAAAGAAGAATTCGAGCAAAACTGATGAAAATATAGTTTATAATCGACCTTCCTCTTCAACCGAATTTCATCATTTTCAAACATCCTAAACTCAGAAGCTTGTTCATGACTTGTTTAATCTCTCCAGTCTTTAGTAACCTCAATTTCATCTAAATTCTAACATTTCTAGTAATCACAATTTTTATCACTCTTTGCTGAAACCGCTTATGACCCAATCCAAATTTCATTCGAAACAATTAACTTCGAATTTGTTACCAATATTCGCATTCACATCCATAACATTTTATTTCAACATGTAGACCCTCTCAGACCCGGACTGCTCTTCAATAATTTCCATATTTTCTAACACCTTGCTTTGATTCCTCTTCACTTACTCCTCATTTTTCCAAGAAAATTTTTCATGGAAATATGAATAGGTAACTATTGAAATATACAATTAGACAAATATCTAGACCTGATGAAATCATTAAAATATTAAAATCATTGAAACCTTTTAAAAGAATATTCGATTTTTGACACTTTTGGACCAGGCATATACATTAGGGTGGAGTGAAAAAAAAAACATATCTTGGATTTCGACCAAATTTGGTGAGGTGGTTTACTTTGAGTGGGAGACCTTCCAAAAAAAAATTGAGCCGCAGGGGGCAAGTGGAGGGGAGCTGGGGGGGCTCAAAGTGCACCTCCTTTTGAAAAAAACGCTGTTTTTTGCGTTTTTTTAGTAGAAAAAAATTGTGCGAGAAGCTGTCGTAGCACTTAAAAGTTGCAATTTGAGTTTCTACGTCTCCCTAAACCATCGCCATCCTTCTCCGATCAAAACTCAGAGCGCTACCAGGGGGTTGAAAAGTTGCAGATTGCAATATTCCAATAATACGAAATTTTCGCGAAGCTGGAATGATTTTTTTTCCGTCGAGTAATTGAATGAAATTTTTTTTTCGACCACTCAAGTGAATATTGAAGAGAAAATTTGAAAATTTTATACACCAGTGCAGCCAACAGCGAATCGTAAAATTCCCAAATACGAAATTGCTATAAATGTAGACTTTGAATTGATTATTTTTTCGTCGGAAAATATTATGTAGGGCTACCTATTTTTTGTTTCAATCACCAGAAGTATATTTCAGAAATTTTTTGAAAAATTTTATATGTCAGTGCAGCCAGTTACAAATTGTGACGTGCTACACTATGGAATTTACGTTTTATCGTTTGAAAAATTCACAATAATTTTGATTTCAACCATCAGAAATTAAAAGTTCAAAATTTTTTGTTGAAAATTTTATACACCAGTGCAGCCAGATTTTTTGTATTTTATTTTCAAGATTTCTTGAAAGCTCAATCATTTGATAAAAAATTTTAGCCCCATCCGTTATATTTTACTTATGGCTTCAAAACATATTTACTTCTATTTACTGGGAGAAAAAAATGGATCCAATCACTTGACAGAAAATTCATTCGAGTTCAAAAAATCAGAATATTGTAATTAGCAACTGGCTGCACTGTCGTATAAAATTTTCAACAAAAAATTTTGAACTTTTAATTTCTGATGATTGAAATCAAAATTATTGTGAATTTTTCAAACGATAAAACGTAAATTCCATAGTGTAGCACGTCACAATTTGTCACTGGCTGCACTGACATATAAAATTTTTCAAAAAATTTCCGAAATATACTTCTGGTGATTGAAACAAAAAATAGGTACATAATATTTTCCGACGAAAAAATAATCAATTCAAAGTCTACATATAGCAATTTCGTATTTGGGAATTTTACGATTCGCTGTTGGCTGCACTGGTGTATAAAATTTTCAAATTTTCTCTTCAATATTCACTTGAGTGGTCGAAAAAAAATTTCATTCAATTACTCGACGGAAAAAAATCATTCCAGCTTCGCGAAAATTTCGTATTATTGGAATATTGCAATCTGCAACTTTTCAACCCCCTGGTAGCGCTCTGAGTTTTGATCAGAGAAGAATGGCGATGGTTTAGGGAGACGTAGAAACTCAAATTGCAACTTTTAAGTGCTACGACAGCTTCTCGCACAATTTTTTTCTACTAAAAAAACACAAAAAACAGTGTTTTTTTCAAAAGGAGGTGCACTTTGAGCCCCTCCAGCTCCCCTCCACTTGCCCCCTGGGGGCTCAAATTTTTTTGGGGAGGTCTCCCACTCAAAGTAAACCACCTCACCAAATTTGGTCGAAATCCAAGATATGTTTTTTTTTTCACTCCACCCTAATATACATGTACGTATCAGAAAAGTCCATCAAAATTGTTCAACATTCGATCAGACGACCATGAAAAATATTGTACGTTAATAAAATTCACTCACCAATCAAAGATAGAAAACGTTCGAAGGAGGAATAATTTTACAGCAACTAACCTGAAAGCAAAAAAACAAATAGTTTAAATTAAATTATGATGAAAAGTTAAACACGTAATTCAAACAGCAAAAATCTATTAAACAAATATATCTAAGTGGTAGAAAATATTCCGACAGCATATCATCATGGAGAGTTGGAGACGTTATAGTGAAAGGAGGGATTGTGAATCTCGAAATTATGTGACCAAAAAAATGTCATATTCAGTAGTGAATCTGACATTATACTCTCTTATTCCGAATCAGTGAAAAATCACTGATAAACAATCAGAATTGAAGGCCAGGGAAAATCAATGAAATTTACCAATTTTCAGCGATTTTTCACTGATTATTCAAAGAATTTCACAGATTTTTCAGCGAATTTCATAAATATCACTCAGTTTTCAGTGAATTTTTACTGATTTCCAGTGATTTCCTTTCACTGATTTGCTTTCATCACTGAGAAAAAAAAGTGTGGCGATATTGACCACAAATTGTGAAAATACTTATCCAGTCCGAGTTTATGATGCTTTTCACCACAACTGTGGTACTTTTTCAAGTTTTAATCACAACTGTTGTGGCAAAAAAAGTACCACAACTGTGGTAAAAAGCATCATAAACTCGGACTGGATAAGTTTTTCCACAAATTGTAGTCAATATTACCACAAATTTTTCTCAGTGCAGTGAAATTTTTTTTACTGATTTATTACTGTGTTGCAATTCTGACCGTTTTTCAGTGATTTTTGATAAATTTTACTGATTCAGAAGTAAGAGAGTAGGCTCTTTATATTGTTCGTAAATTTTTAATTTTTCAAAAAAAACTTTTAAAATTTCCAAAAATTATAGATTTTAGAGGAAATAGACGCGATTAGGTACCTATCAATGTAGTTTTGCAAAAATTGTGACATTTCAGACATTTTGTTAATTTACAAAAAATTGTCAATTTTTCAAGAAAAAATTCAAATATTTTTCAAAAATTGAAGAATTTTGCGTGAAAAGCCAACTAAGAGATTTTTTTAAATTGTTATACTGAAAAATTAGAGATTCTATCGAAAAATAAATGAAGTACAAAAAGTGAGTAGAGATTCGTTACCATATTTTCCCCAAATTTCAGACATGAAATGAAAAATTTTCAATTTATGCATCACGCTATTTGATAAATTTTAAATCTTTTTATAGCACTACTCGACAAATTTTCAAGTTTCGCCCTCCTCCCCGCCTTCTCATATTTAGAACTTGATTGCGTAACTATTTATTGAAGGGCACCAATTCTTCTGTAGGCAGTAATTGCACAGTGCATTTTACGTGTTACATAATAAAAAAATCTTCATACTTTAACATTATTATAAACTTTAAAAAATACACCGCCTCTGATCCTGAATGTAAAAATACTTCAGCGCCTAATATTTGTATGTTTGAAAAATAAAGAGAAAATAAAATAAAATAAATTGAATTCAAGTTGCAAAAATTTAGTTGATAAAGTTTCAAAAATTTATAATTTCGAGAAGAAAGAAAATGTGTAATAATATTACAAAAATAATTTTTGTCACGCAACTTGAATCGCACAAGTCAAACGTAACCGATCAAAATGAACCATCTGGATTGGAAATAGTCATGGATACCTCAACCAAACAAGTGCGATTTCTACGCGGATTTCTACGCTACGCCTTCTTCATCAATGGCATTCCTTTGAAAAATAATGAAAAATTGAGTTCCTGGTATTACACGTTCGCGTTATCGTTATATTTTTTTCTGATTTTTGGAAGTTTCGTTACTCTCGTTAACATTTCGGAAAATTTATACAAAGTAGAGACACTGATAAGATTGCTTCTCAGTGTCGACGTTGCATTTCTTTTCGCGTATTATCGCGTTTATCGACATCACGTTGAAGATTTTTTTTCCCAATTCGATGAAAATTCTCCCAATTATATCGACGACAGAGAAATGAAACTGAATGGGAAAATTTTTGTCGAAAATTTTAAACAACAAAGCATGGTGTTTTTGGGCGTGATGATAGTGGGCTCATCTATTGCGGAGATATTCTTTAAAAGTCCGAAGGAAATCGAAGCGTATGAATTTTTATATTTTTACTCGTGCGGATCTCCCAAAACGCTGCCAACGATAAGCCTCTGTCATCAGAGAGAAAGTCTTGGTTATTTTATTACGAACGGTATCATGGAGAGTTTTTTCATCATTTATCAAGGAATTATTTTAAACACAGGAAATTTGATAATGACAGCTTGTGCAAAAGTAGTTGAAGGGAAATTGCAAGCGTATGATGATCACCTATTAGCGTGCAGTGAGCGAATCAAGAATATGGATCGATTTGACACGAACGATTTACTTCATCTTACATCCGTCATCAGATACCATCACAATATTTTCATGTAAGTACTCTCTCAATTATAAATCAGTGAAAATTACCGAAAATCACTGAGAAACAGTCAGAATTGCATCACAGGAGAAAATCAGTGAAAATTTTTTCACTGAAAACAAATCAGTGAAAGAAAATCACTGGAAATCAGTGAAAATTCACTGAAAACTCAGTGATATTTATGAAATTCACTGAAAAATCTGGAAAATTCTTTGAATAATCAGTGAAAAATCACTGAAAATCGGTGAATTTCACTGATTTTTCCTGTGCTGCAATTCTGACTGTTTATCAGTGATTTTTCACTGATTCGGAATGAGAGAGTAGGTACTCTCTAAATCAGAATCAGTCAAAAATGCCAAAATTGACTGATGAAATAGTCTGGATCATGTCATTGATTATCAGTCAAATTCCACTGATTCCCCAGTTAATCAGTGACATTCTACTGCCAATCGGTGAAAAATTACTGATTCAACAATGAAAATTCACTGATTGAATCAGTTAATTTTTTTACTGATTTTACAGTGACATGATTGCGTCGATTTAAATCAGTCAATTTGACTTATTCAAATTTAGAGAGTAATTGATAATCCGCATTTTATGTCTTATTAATCAATCATAAACTTTTCCTATTTGAAATTTTTTATACTCTTCATAGGCATAATAAACATTTAGCACCAGTAGTGGGATTACCTAATACACATGGTTACCATCTATATATTGGTTTTACTAATGGCTCTAGCAATTGGTGGACAGGTAAAATTTATACATGTTTATGAAACCTCAATAGTTTTTCTCTTAATTTGAATCAGTTAATTTTCACTGGTTTAAAGTCAAAATTGAGTGAAAATGACTGAATGAAATGGTCAGAATCACGTTAATGCCAAATTCACTGGAAAAAAAATCCCTGATTCATCCAGTAAAAAAAAAATTACTTCGAATCAGTTAAAAAAAAACTACCAAAATTTCAGTTATTTTCACTGATTCAGCAGACATTTTTTTTTTCATTTAACGGATTCAACTGGTGTTTTTTTCCACTGTAAATGTTGTTCAGTCAATTTTCACTGGTTTGCAGTTAAAAATGACTGATTGAAATCTACAAAATTGAGTTACTGCCGAATCAGTAGAACTTCACTGATTCATTCAGTAAAAGAAAAAAATCATCTCTGAATCAGTAGAAAAACTACCAAAACTTCAGTAATTTGTCACTGATTCATTCAGTAAAATAAAAATAATACTTTTGAATCAGTTGAAAAACTACCAAAACTTCGGTAAATTTTACTGATTCAGTAGTAGATTTTGTAATGTACGAAATAAATCGGTGATATTTTACTGAATCATTCAGTTAAAATTGAAATTTTACTGATTCTACAGTATTATGCACGTTGAAAAACATCACTGATTAATCAGTTGTCTGAGAAATAATTTACTGTTACAAATTGAACCAGTGATATTTTGACTGATTCAGATTTAGAGAGTATGCCATTTCTATTTAGCCACCATACACAAATGATGAATTTTTTGCCCAGAACTTCAAGTCGATGTACCTGAATACGAGATTCTTGGCTACAACTGCGTATTTGTTCTACTTACATTACACAATGTGCGAGGCTTTTTTCATTGGTGGATATGTGGTACGAGTACGTTATTTACTTTTTAATTTTTATCAATCTTCGAAGTGAGATCATTTTTCAAATGGATCTGTGTGGTTTTTTTTCCAACTGATACCTCATATCATTATTTTCAATTAATTGGAACTTTTTTACACAAGTTTCGAGACGATCTGGTAACTAAAGAATATTTTAAAATTTTCCAGCTTAGAAAAATAGTTACAAACGCGGATTACCCGTACCTAATGACTATCGATTTTATCGATTAAAGCACAATACTCAAAAATTGTTCTCCAACAAAAATGTTCCGAAAAAAATTAAAAAATATGTAAGAGGGATAAGTGTATGGCCCTGTTCGTTCATTAGAGTGGTCCTTATTTTCAAGTTGGAGCAATTTACCGTACCCCCCCCCCCCCGCAGTGGGATAGAAAAAATTCTAGGCGGCAAAAAATTAAGAAACTTTATTTCCTGGGCAGAAAAAAATCTGAAACTCGGTAAGTAGGGGTTTTTTGACACGCTGAATTCATTATTGCAGGCATCGGACCGAAATTTCGAAAAAAAATAGTAACTTTAGTAACTTTTTTTCTGAAAAAAGTAACCAATTTTTTGTGAAAAAGTAACCAATTTTTCAATTTTTCGCCTTTAAAAAATTATTAATACCCCTCCTCCCCATTTTTTTTCAAACTTGTTTTTTCTCTGTAATTTTACTACCGAAGAGAGAGAAAAAAATTTCATCTAAGAATGAGTTTTATCAGTGGCGTAGCCAGGAATTTCTCATGGGGTGAGTCAGAACTTTCATGGAACTTTCATAAATTTTTGGAAAGTTCTAAGTTTACTTCCATGCCAATTATTTTGGCCTCAAAACTCCAAAATAATAAGAAATCTAAGCAGTAGGCGTCAAAATCTGTCTTTGGAGAGTACAAAATTGCCATTTCGAAAAAATTGGATTTTCAATACCTAAAACAGGCATTGGAAACCATTTTTTTCGTATAATTGCCTCAAATAATTCATTAAATTGTGATTTTGTTCATGCCCGAGCGAAGCGAGGGCGAAGATTTGAAAAATTTAATTTTGTATGTCCAAAAAAGACATTTTGCATGTAAGTAAATTTTATGATTTCGTTTTGCCATTTTTTTTTTGGCGAGTTGAGCGAAAAAAGTAACTTTTGGTCAAAAAAGTAACTAAAAGTAACTTTTAGTCAAAAAAGTAACTAAAAGTAACCGAGCTTGAAAAAAGTAACCAAGTTACTTTAAAGTAACCACGGTCCGATGCCTGTTATTGGGGAAAATTTGACCCTAAACCCTTCAGAGGAGGATGGGGGAGTGGGGTTGAAACCCAAAAATTTGGAATTTTTCGAGTAGGATGTTAAAATATATGTTTTCGGACCTCCTGAATTCGATTCCGAGAGTACTTTTTCAATTCAACCCCATGGGAGGGTGGGAGAGGGGGTTGAAATCCAAAATTTTGGAATTTTTCGAGTGGGGTCTGAAAATATATGTTTTCGGACCTCCTGAATTCGATTTCGAGATTACTTTTTCAATTCAACCCCATAAAAGGGTGAGGGAGGGGGTTGAAACCCAAAATTTTGGAATTTTTCGAGTGGGGTGTGAAAATATATGTTTTCGGACCTCCTGAATTCGATTCCGAGATTACTTTTTCAATTCAACCCCATAAAAGGGTGGGGAGGGGGTTGAAACCAGGGTCAAATAATAAAAAAGGATCGAATATTCGTAATCAGTGCCCCAAAAATCTATACAATGGACGCGTCACATGTAATTATTGTAATTATTGGTTTTTTTTCGAATTTTGACCCTATCAAAGGGGCTGGCTGATAGGGAGGTTCAGAGGGGTGGGATGAAAAAATGGAATACATATTCGGTGTCCGAACCTTTGAAATTGTAGAAATCGATATGCCATACACCACTTCCATCTCTTACATGCTTTTGTCCAAATGGGGAGGGGCTAGGGGGCTTCGAGGGGTCGAATACTTTTTAAATACTAATTAAGGAATTGAGCTGGGGAAAAATTTTACCTTAAAATTTCATCTTTTTGCTACAAGAAAACAGCTCGCCCATCACTTGATATCTTTTCTATTTTTTTCTATGTTGAAAACAAAAGGTTGAGTTATATGCCCTTTTTGCTGTGAAAAAATTTCATTTCGACCCTTCTCCGTTTGATGACGTATAATTTTTCCGGAAGTGAAAATTAAAAAAAAATCTTCATACAAAAGTTGAAGAGAACGAAAAAAGGAACATTTTCGTGAAAAAAATGTCAAATTATCTCTTCAGGGAGCGGATATATCGCACTTTGAAAAATTACAACTTTTTTTTCATTTTCTTTGTTACAAAAAAATGATAAAAATACATTCTGGACGAATTTTATTTTATTTTCAAAATGACGAAAAATTAACTAAAAATACACTTCATTAAAATTTTAAAATTTTACAATCATCTGCACTGTGAAAAAATTAAGCATTACGCAAATTCTCGAAAATCAAACATGTAATGTAGGTACCGAAATTGCGAACTTCGCATTTTAAAAACGCCATAACTCTTCGAGGAAAACATATCGGAAGGTGGGAGGGTGCTCATTGGATAGAGAAAACTTTAAAGAATACAAATCGCTTGTCGCATCAAAAAGGACATATGCTGAGTTACGCCCTTTTTGTTGTGACACTTTCAACTTCAATTTACATGGAATCGACACCCATAATGTTGAAATTTCCCCCAAAAGATGGTTAGAGGTCTGGCTTCCTTGCTGAAAAATTTGTAAAAATGTGTTTTGTAGATATTGAGGTGCATATTAAAAAGGTGCTGAGCTAATTTTACCCAAAAAATAATATTTTAGGAGTCACTGTCAAACGCCTACGAAAATGAAAATTCTTTAACCGTGGGGAATAATATGTATTTTGATGGAAAATAGGTACATATTTGTATGATCCACATCAGTCATTAAATTTATGAATGTATTATTCAAAATGCTCTTTTCATAATACGTACGCTGATATCGATAAATAGGTACCTAAACCTAAACACCTTTTTTTGAATCAAAATTCACATTCTCCGGCCTTAATTTTCCTCTTTGTAAATAATGAAATAAAATTCAAAAGATTTTCAATTTTTATGTATCATTCCATTGATTTTTCCACATTTTTTCAATTTCGCTTTCAATACAAGTAGGTAGCTAAATACTTAGTTGGAATTTTTAAAAACTAATAATGAATCGTTTGTTATTATTTCAGCATGATCATTTTACCGAAGCTTTGCTGGAATTTCCTTGGTACGAACGTGGCACAAAATTTCAGAAATCCTATCTCATAGCGTTGAATCTGTGTCAAAAAAATCATCCCTATACCTTTTCCGGTTTATACGAAATAAATTTGAATTTTTTTACGGCCAATGCCAAACGACTATATTCATTGGTAAGCCTCTTGTTACTAAAATATAGTTAGGTTATCGAAGAAAATAATTTTATAATAAAGTATCATTAACAACAGAGATGAGAATGTTATTATTGACGATTTGCATGTAAACATTACTTTTGGCCAACTGAATTTCTTGTAATTTTTTGTCATTTTGCTACATTCAATTAAAAAAATTTCTTAAAAATATCACTGACCTTAAAAATTTTGTCTCGAAAAAGTCGAATTTCCAAAATTTTTAAAATTTGTATAAAAAAATTGTATTTTTGTAACTTTTTATAGCATTTTGCCAGACTTCGGAAAACAAAAAAACTTATTTTCCAAACACGTCCTGGAAAAATTTCACTGGTCTTAAAAATTTTATCTGCAAAAAATTCGGAACTGTTTTCAAAATTTTCAGATTTACCTTTCTCCCCCTCTTCTGTCTAGCTACACACGAGAACCTCAATATTCGAAGAAATAAGTCTAAAAATCGAAACAATATTAAATTTTTTAAAGTTTTTGTAAAAAATTATATAGGTACTTATATTCATTTTTTGAATAATTTTTTAATTTTACGTATGGAATTTTAGACGTAAGTATTTTAATTTTTTTGAAGTTAATTTCGAACCGATTTCACGAATTTTTCTCAATACTGTTTTTTCACGACCTGTTGAAAAAATTTTATTGGAAATTTTCCGGCAACTACGAAGAATACTGTGTTTGTGAAGAAAATTAAAGATAAAGAACGAGTCGAGCGAGTTTCAACTAAGTATTTAAACACATTGCCAAAAATAAGACCAACCTTTTGAACATTTCACGAAATCTCGTGGGAAAGGACGAAAGGAGATTTACACTTCCGTCTTCCGACAACATCACTCTGTTTGCGATGAAGAATTTTTTTTTGTTTTACTCCAGTTACTTTGGATTTCTACAGTGGATGGCAAATCCACGAAGTAAAAAAGTATCATCTTCAAATTTTAAATCAAAATTTTCCAATCTTTTTGGAAAAAGAAATGAGAAAGAACCTTGACAGTTTTATACAGAAAAACGTCCAAGATCACGCGAAATGCGTAGACATTTTTTTGCAAGGTCAAATCTCTCTGGAGAGGGATGATGATGCCATTCTTGAGGCACAAATCATCACTATGACAAATCGGTGTGGAGTAGTGGCGTTTTGAAAAACTGGGGATTTCGATTTTTTTGAAAAGAAAAAGTAAAATAATTTCTCGAGTTGAATTTAATTGTTGTACCCAACGAAACGTTCTCTTTGATGTCTAGAAAATGTGGTAAAAATACATGACACCAACACTGGTAGTTTCTGCTGAAGAGGCAACCCTCGCCCTTTTTTCCACAACGAGGTGAAAATTTTTCGAAGTATTTTAGGAGGTAACGACTTAAACTTTTTTTGGACCGATTTCAACTCCGGAATAACCTCCTACCTCAATTTAAGCGAAATCCTAACAGAAAATTTTTCACCACCTCATGAAAATGGTGATGGTGCCTTACCAACAAAATTGCTCGGCCAATAAAAACTTCTCAGGTTTTTTTTGTGTAACTTGTGGTACTTTTCCAAGTTTTTTTTTCAGTTGAACAATTTCTAACCCACCACAAACCTTATAACAAATCAATGTTAAAATTTCATCTGTTTCAAAATTTGATAAATCGCAAGAACTCGAGAACTTAAAAAATTGCCCTCATCATAACTTCTTCATTACTTTCAAAACCAATTGACAGTCTGGAGGCTTACAAATTTTCGGAAAATGGGGTGAAAAAATGTTTTCATGTTGTAACTACGATATTACACACATTGCTTGAAGAATATTGCTAATAGGTATAATTAAGCGAATTTACAATACGTAGGTACATGATACGGTTGAAAAATAAAGAGAAAATAAAATAAACTGAATTTAGGGCTGAAAAATTATGTTGATAAAGTTTCAAAAATTTATGATTTCGAGAAGAAAGAAGGTGTGGAATAATATTCCAAAAATAATTTTTGTCACGCAAGTCCACCTTTGACTAACCAAAATGAACCATCTGGATTATAAATAGTCATGGGTACCTCAACCAAACAAGTGCGATTTCTACGCGGATTTCTACGCTACGCCTTCTTCATCAATGGCATTCCTTTGAAAAATAATGAAAAATTGAGTTCCTGGTATTACACGTTCGCGTTATCGTTAAATTTTTTTCTGATTTTCGGAAGTTTCGTTACCCTCGTTAACATTTCGGAAAATTTGTACAAAGTAGAGACACTGATAAGATTGCTTTTCAGTGTCGACGTTGCATTTATTTTCGCGTATTATCGCGTTTATCGACATCACGTTGAAGATTTTTTTTCCCAATTCGATGAAAATTCGCCCAATTATATCGGCGACAGAGAAATGAAACTGAATGGGAAAATTTTTGTTGAAAATTTTAAACAACAAAGCTTGGTGTTTTTGGGCGTGATGATAGTGGGCTCATCTATTGCGGAGATATTCTTTAAAAATCCGAAGGAAATCGAAGCGTATGAATTTTTATATTTTTACTCGTGCGGATCTCCCAATACGCTGCCAACGATAAGCCTCTGTCATCAGAGAGAAAGTCTTGATTATTTTATTACGAACGGTATCATGGAGAGTTTTTTCATCATTTATCAAGGAATTGTTTTAAACACAGGAAATTTGATACTGACAGCTTGTGCAAGAGTAGTTGAAGGGAAATTGCAAGCGTATGATAATCAACTATTAGCGTGCAGTGAGCGAATCAAAAATATGGATCGATTTGACACGAACGATTTACTTCATCTTACATCCGTCATCAAATATCATCACAATATTTTCATGTAAGTTATTGATAATCCTCATTTTATGTGCTGTTAATCAATCATAAACTTATACTATTTGAGATTTTATAGGCATAATAAACATCTGGTACCAATAGTGAGATTACCTATCATAATACACATGGTTACCATCTATATATTAGTTTTACTAATGGCTCTAGCAATTGGTGGTCAGGTAAAATTTATACATATTTATGAAACCTCAATAGCTATACCATTTCTATATTTAGCCACCATACACAAATGATGAATTTTTTTGCCCAGAACTTCAAGTCGATGTACCTGAATACGAGATTCTTGGCTACAACTGCGTATTTGTTCTACTTACATTACACAATGTGTAAGGCTTTTCTCATTGGTGGATATGTGGTACGAGTACGTTATTTACTTTTTAATTTTCATCAATCTTCGAAGTGAGATCATTTTTGAAACGAATCGGTATGGGTTTTTTTTCAACTGATACCACATAGAAAAATGAAAAATAAATGAAGTGTTTAAAAAATGATAAATTTTATCCAAAAAAAATAAATTTTGTCCAAAAAAATAATAACGGAACACCATTCACAAAATTGGCGAAATTTATTCTAAACAAATAATAATATTTGTCGCAAAATTTGGTAAAATTTATTGCATGAAAATAAATTTTACCAAAGGCTCTGGTGCAAAGGGGGGTCATTTGGCCTCAACAGGGTATCCACTATATTTCAGAAATGATTTTCCCTGACTTTTCCAGGTTTTCCAGACCACTTTTTCAAAATTTTCCAGACCTTTGAAATGTGATATTCGTACACCGAGGGGAGGGGGAGGGGTAATTTTTCACGTGATGTACTTACATCCAGAAATTTTGCATGGGTAAGAATGATATAAAATTCATGGGGATCTAACGATTTTTTTTTCAAAATCACTATTAGATACTTTTTACGAGATCTTTTGATTTCCTCTAGCTAAAACTCGTGTTTGAAAAATTCAAATCGAATTTTCTACATGATGGTTCAAAGGCGCAATTATGAAAAAAATACATTTCATGTACGTAGTCGCTATGTACTTACAACGTGATATTTTTTTCAGAATTTTCCAGGTGGTAGAACATCTTGAAAAATGCGAAAAAAACATTTTTCCACGTCGTTTTTCACCCATGAAGTGGTAATTTTTGGTCGAAATTTTTTTTTTGTGTAATTATACCCCAAAATACGTATTTATACACCACTTTTCTGATTTTCATTTCATTTCATTCCTTTTTTGCGATTTTTATAATTTCAAGTACAAATTAGTACAGCAGAAGGCTCAGAATTGAACGTGTCAATTTCTTTGTACGCGAATTTGGCAAATGAAAAAAATTGCAACAGATCTGTGTTCAGCAGCTCAAACATGGTGTCCACTATTATTTCAGAAATGATTTTCCCTGACTTTTCCTGGTTTTCCAGACCAATTTTTCGAATTTTTCCAGACCTTATAAATGATATTCGTAAACCAGGGAGGGGGGGGGGGGGGTAATTTTTTCGCGTGATGTACTTACATCCCGAATTTTGTATAAAAATGATATAAAATGCATAGGGTCTTACGATTTTTTTTTTCAAAATCACTAAATACTTTTTACGAGATCTTTAGATGCCCTTCTTCGGGTCAAAAAAAATATTCAAATTCAATTCTGAAAATTTTTCCACCCATCCAACTCCCCCTCGCCACAAAAATTTGAAAATTTGAATTTATTACCTACAGAAAAAATTTAAATAAAAAGGAAAAACCAAGTATTCCCACGCAAAATTAAGTTTTGAAACATGAAAAAAATTATGCCAGGGTGTTTATCACATTGAGCGAATAAAAATTCGGATTTTCCGGGCTAAAAATCCAAAATTTTCTTCACATTTCATTCCCCCCTTCCCCTCCAAAATGAAAAACACTTGTCTCAATATTTATAAATTCACGTAATCCCTTGCAATTTTTTAGTTTGTACCAATAAATGAAAAAGTGAATGAGAAGGTAAAATATAAATCATTTTATGAAAATATATAAATGTGTTGAGCCCGAGCGAAGCGAGGGCGAAAATTTTTGCGAAAAAAGATCTTCAAAAGATGAAAATTCACCACTTTTCCCTCATTCATGTTTTCTAAAACATGGCCAATAATTTCGATTTTTGTTCCATTCCCTCCCTTTTTTTTCAACATCGTGGTCAAGGGCATCATGACGTTTCTTTCTCATTACAGCTCATTAAAAAGTAAGTTTTCAAGAAACTTCAGATTAAAAATAAATTCTGTAGAAAGAAAAAGTGTAAATTACCCTGAGCGTAGCGAGGAGGGAATTTTTTTTTTGATAATTCATAATTCAATGGACAAAGACATGTATTTTAAATATGTATCAATTTTATTATACATTACGACCGACAAAAAATGATGAATAAGACAATAACCGGATAAAAGATGTAATAATTTGGCCCGAGCGGAGCGAGGGCGAAATTTTTTGAAAAATTTATAATAAAATAAGCAAAAAAACATTTTTCTAAATGATTTACATTTTTTGGGATTTTCGAAAAATTCCAGAGAAAATTCCAAAATTCCCTGACTTTTCCCTGACTTTTCCAGACCACCAAAATTCCCTGACTTTTCCCGGTTTTCCCGGTTTTCCAGAGAATGGACACCATGTCAAACTACTTGCATATTAGCCCCGGAGAAATGTACTTTGAAAAAAGAAAAAAATGTTAATCGAAATTTTATTGCGGAAAAAGCTTCAATATGATGTCCAGAGTCTGTGGTAAAGTCGCACGCCCCCACCCCTATTGATTTTTGTGAGGGTGGAGCCGGTGGACTCCTTATAGGGGAGAAAATTGTTTTGCACCGATTTCGGTCAAATGCACTGGGTTGGTTATTCGGGTGAAGTAGTATTCCCCGAAAAAATTCCAGTCCCCTCACACATCAGGGGGGGCGAACCATTGTTTCTCAAAGTTGAGCAGTTTTGTGAAAAATTACAAATTTCGCTAGAAAGTAAAAATTTTCTACTATAAAATGTTCCATATGATGTCTAACACGTAATTAATCCCCCCTTTAAGAATTTGAGCAGAATTGGTTAACTTCACTCTCCTTCAGAAGCCACGAGGGGTAGGGGCGGTGCGTTTTCACCACACATTATAGACATCATATGGAACATTTTATAGTAAAAAATGTTTACTTTCTCGCGAAATTTGTAATTTTTCACAAAACGGCTCAACTTTGGAAAACAATGGCTCGGCCCCCCTGATCTGTGGGGGGACTGAAATTTTTTCGGGGAATACTACTTCACCCCAATAACCTATCTAGTGAATTTGACCGAAATTGATGCGAAAAAAAAATTGTTTGGAACAAGCCCCCTCCATTTCATTCCCCCCCCCCACCCACGGAAAGCACGAGGGGTAGAGGTGTGCGTTTTCACCACACATTATAGACATCATATGGAACATTTTATAGTAAAAAATGTTTACTTTCTCGCGAAATTTGTAATTTTTCACAAAAGGCTCAACTTCGGAAAACAATGGCTCGGCCCCACTGATCTGTGGGGGGACTGAAATTTTTTCGGGGAATACTACTTCACCCCAATAACCTATCTAGTGAATTTGACCGAAATTGATGCGAAAAAAAAATTGTTTGGAACAAGCCCCCTCCATTTCATCCCCCCCGCCCACCCACGGAAAGCACGAGGGGTAGAGGTGTGCGTTTTCACCACTCATTGCGGACGTCATATGGAACATTTCAAGTCATAAAATTTTCACTTTCCAGGGTGGAGAACAAACTTTCTTCAAAGAAATGCATTACTTTTACATTACCTTTTGCATTACCATATCAATATTTCTATTTAACTTACACTCCCCCCCCCCCCCCAACAAAAATCTCCCTTCTCCTAACAAAAAAAAACTATATTTTTGAAACAGTTGGAATTTTATAAATTTCAACCAAAAAAATGAAAATTCAACAAAATGAAAAATCTAGATACTCATGTATGTATTCTCAATAGGGTTGGTGCCAAAAATTTAGATTTGGCTGAAATTAATATATGTTATAAAATACGCGATTATAACTTCAACGGAACAAACCGCATCCAAATTGGTCCATTAGGATCGAAGAAATTGACCATTGAATTCCGCAGATTAAGCGGGTCGCGAAAAAGAATCGCACCGAGGGTTACGTTGTTGTGACGTCAGTTCCTCGGATTCAAACGGGAACGAAACAGCCGGCGCGTCGCGTCGCGTCGCGTGAATTATATTGTGATTTTTCGATAACTTAATGATTAATCGTACTTTTTTCGTTGATTTTTCAATGCGTACTTGATAATTTATTTTATCAAGGATTAAGGACATAAAATTAGTTAATAAAATTGGAAAAAATGAATTGAGTAGATTGAAAAAAATTGAGTTGAGAAAATTAGAGGAGAAAAAATGATTTGAGAAAATTGAAAGAAAAAATCTGAGCTGAGAAAATTACTTTTGAAAAAATTTGAGTTGAGAAAATTACGTCTGAACAAATTTGATTTGAGAAAATTATTAAGAAAAAATCCGGGTTGAGAAAATTACGTTTGAAAAAATTTGAGTTGATGAAATTGGAAAAAAATAAGTTGAGAAGATTGAAAAAAAATTATTTGAATTGAAAGAAAAATTCTGAGTTGAGAAAATTACTTCTAAAAAAATTTGAGTTGAGAAAATTACGTTTGAACAAATTTGATTTGAGAAAATTATTTTTAAAAAATTCGAGTTGATAAAATTTTAAAAAAACAAATTTGACTTGGGAAAATTGAAAGAAGAAAGAAAAAAATTGATTGAGAAAATTATAAGAAAAAAATTCGAGTTGAGATAATTGAGAAAAAAAATTAGTTGAGAAAATTACGTTTGAAAAATTTTGAGTGGATGAAATTGGAAAAAAATAAGTTGAGAAGATTGAAAAAAAAATTGAGTTGAGAAAATTAGAAGAAAAAAAATGATTTGAGAAAATTGAAAGAAAAAATCTGAGTTGAGAAAATTACTTCTGAAAAAATTTGAGTTGATGAAATTATGTTCGAAAAAATTTGAGTTGAGAAAATTACGTCTGAACAAATTTGATTTGAGAAAACTATTAAGAAAAAAATTCGAGTTGATAAAATTGAAAAAAAAACAAATTTGACTTGGGAAAATTGAAAGAAAAAAATTGATTTGAGAAAATTATAAGAGAAAAATTCGAGTTGAGAAAATTGAAAAAAAACAAATCTGTGCTCGGAAAATTGAAAGAAAAAAAGTTGAGTTGAGAAAATTGGAAGAAAAAAATCTAAGTTTTGAAAATTACGTCTGAAAAAATTTGATCGGAGAAAGTTATAAGAAAAAAATTCGAGTTGAGAATTGAAAGAAACGAATTTGAGTTGAGAATATTGCAAGAAAAAAAATCTAAGTTTAAAAAGTTTGAGTTGAAAAAATGATAAGAAAAAAATTCGAGTTGAGAAAATGGAAAGAAAAAATTCAAGTTTTGAAAATTACGTCTGAAAAAATTTGAGTTGAGGAAATTATAGGAAAAAAATTAGGTTGCAAAAATTTGAAGAAAAAAATTCGAGTTGAGAAAATTATAAGAAAAAAATTTGAGTTGAGAAACTTGAAATAATTAAATTTGAGTGGGGAAAATTAGAAGAAATGATTGATAATTTACTTTACCACATCATGGAAAAAAACTTGTAAAAAAAAATCAGCAAAATCGATAAAGTCAACTTCGAAATCAACGAAAAATTGAAATTGCGCGTTGAAATCCGTTATGTTCGCGACGCCAATACGAGGAACTGACGTCACAGGGCATATTTTCGTTGAGGCGGTCGTTTTTCGAACGAGTTCAAAAATCGGAACTTTAAAATTTTTTTTCTCGAGTTCTACTCAACCGATTTGAGTGCGGTTTGTTTTGTTGACTTTAAAATTGTATATTGTATAACATATTTCAATTTCAGCCAAATCTAAATTTTTGGCACCAACCCTATTGATCCAATTTATTTATATCAAAAATAAAAAAGAGAAAAGAGGCACAAGCAATATGAAATTAGGTATACTGTAGTAAATTGATTAAAATATGAATATAATGTAATATGATTTTGAGAAAAAATACATTACTTTTCAGCAAAAATGCATTACTTTACATTACTTACATTACCAAGAATTTCAATGCATTACTTTTACATTACTTACATTACCTACATTACCTGTTCTCCACCCTGCTTTCACGCGAAATATCATTTTTGGGACAGCTATGTAACGAGGTCACAAAATTTTTCAAAATTAAATTTTTGAGGCGGTTTTGTAATCGAAAAACTCTGTTTTTTGTCATTTCAGTCAAAAATGCCCATCTTTGGGAAGCGATGGCTCAGCCCCCTGAGGTCGAGGGGGGCTGAAATTTTCTGAGGGAGTACTTCTACACCTAAATAACCCTCAACGTGAATTTGAGCAAAATCGGTGCAAAACAATTTTCTCCCTATAAGGGGTCCACCCCCTCTAAAAACAATAGGGGTGGGGGCGGTACGACTTTACCACAGACTCTGGACATCATATAGAAGCTTTTTCCGCAATAAAATTACGATAACATTTTTTTCTTTTTGAAGCACTTTTTCGATGCTATTATTCCTGGGCTATATACCCCATTTATACAATCAAATCACCCAAATTTTGAAAATTCACCTTCCACCCAACGCATTATTTTTCATAATACGCCATGCGCCAATACTAAGGTTAAGTAGGATGATAATGAAAAGTATGGGTAATTTCTTTTTTTTGTGATTTTGAAATTGCTCACCCCCAGAATGGTTCATTTGTATGAAAAAAATTATTCCCAAAATTTCACTTATCTGAGTTGAGGTTAACCTGTGCCGCCGGGCTTCGAATTTGAGGATGCGACGCCCGAGCGCGAGTTTTTTGCATGGACTACGTTACAAAAATGTTCTTGGGTCGTTATGGTTGACAGGGGGGGAGGGAGTTTTAAAATTACTCAATAAGGAATCGTTTTAGGTTGCCTATCCAGAGAATACCCAGTCTGTTTCGAAATTTTTTTTGTGATTTTATGACTGTTGAAAAAACTTGTAATTACCTATGGCGATTTTTTTCCCATTGTTTCGAAGTTTTTAACACAAAAATCGATTTTCAACTATATGGTCTGCAAGTATTTCACACTTGAGTATTGTAAAGAAAAAAGAATGTAGAAAAAATATTCCAAAAACTTGGGGTTTTCAATTTTTGAGGGCTGATTTAAAGTGAAAAACATTGAAAACAATGGGGGAAATCGCTATACTTACACAAGTTTTTTCAACAGCCATAAAATCACAAAAAAATTTCGAACCAGACAATCGATGGAAGGTGACTCGTGCCTCCCCCTCCCCAATTTTAAAATTTCAACAACCAGCCGCACAATGTGGCAGAATGAAACTTAGCGCGTCAAAAATCTAATTTTTGGGTAATGTGGTGTTTTCTGAAGCGCTGAATCCATTTTTCACATCATTTTTTTTTCAAAAGTCATGCAATCCCCCTCCTACCCCAAGGGGTGAAAAATTCAAATTCCTTTATAAAATCGTGTTTGAACCCGCTGAATCCAATTTTCGCATTACTTTTTTTTCAAAGGTTCCGCAACCCCCTCTTCCGAGGATGAGATGATGAAAAATACCCCATTTTGCTGATAAAAATGGGCCAAATTCTTCCCAACCTGGACGTTGCTGGAAAAGTTGTTTATCAATACTTAAAGTACATTCCTAAAGTAGTTGAATGCCGCTAGAAACGTATTGGACAGTATTGGACAGAAAAAGTTTATGACCATAATTTATCGCAAATTTAACATAAAAGTGTTCTTACTTTTTCTGTATTTTACTCAAGTTCACATCACTCGTTGAAAAAAATTTAAAAAACCATGTGATAGCCTATGAAATTCTCTTTCCAACGATATATTGGAGTTTGGCAATAGAACAAAACCATCATGTGCTAATATTCGACAAGTAAAAACACAATATAATCCTGTTCACAATGTAACAGGCAATGTGTTATCTCTAGTGGCGCTATGCTAATAAGATGATGACGTACACTCGTGAAACTGTGGAGATTTAGTAGTGGGGATATTTTCAACATGTAGCCAAAATTTGGCCGCAATTGAGACTTTTTTTTTTATTTTTGACGTGATAAATTTCATTTTGCCCCACTGTGAGCCGGTTGGAAGGTCGAGGAATTTTTCTAATAATGCATCTGCCTCTGCACATTGAAAAAATATAAATGACAATCACCTCTGTTGGGAAGATTTCCTTTTTCAGTGTAGGTATAATAATATAATCCGTGTTTCAATTGTTTTGACTACCACTCTTGCAACAATGGTACTTCTTTGAAATTTTTAAAAACTAATAATGAATCTTCTGATATCATTTCAGCACGATCATTTTTCCGAAGCTTTACTGGAATTTCCTTGGTACGAACGTGGCGCAAAATTTCAGAAATCCTATCTCATAGTGTTGAATCTTTGTCAAAAAAATCATCCCTACACCTTTCTCGGTTTATACAAAATAAATTTGAATTTTTTTACGGCCAATGCCAAACGACTATATTCATTGGTAAGCCTCTTGTTATTAAAATACAGTTAGATTATCAAACAACATAATTGTATAATAAAGAAAGTATCTGTATCATTAACAACAGAGATGAGAATGTTATTACGCACAATTTGCATGCGAACATTATTTTTGGCCAACTAGAATTTTATAACTAGAAATTCCATAAGTGGCCCATTGCCAGTTTTTTTCTTTGTTTCAATAGTGTTTGTTTTCAAAAATAAATTTTACATAACAAAAGATTCCTAGTGTTGCATGTGACTGAGGTTTGGCGCATCTTGCCTCTGTGCGGGAGATAAAATAGGTAACAAAATAGGTGATAAAACATCTATGTAAATAAATCCAAATTGTGATACATTTTTAAATACTATAATCAGTGTTGCTCTTTACAAATTGTATGTACATCAGAAATGAAGGGCAGCTATTTTTGATTTAGTCTACAGTCCAACAAGCAAAAAGTGCTCTATAGAATCGAAATTAGTGTGTATTTTCGCTGGACAAAAAAATCAGTTGGTCTATTGTAGCTATGGGTCCCGTAGTCCCAAAAAACCGCTTTTTGGATTTTTACCCTGGCACAATAGGGACCTTTTTATTATTATTATTATTATTATTATTATTTCTTTAACCTAAGTACAATACCCAAATCTCTCACCACATACCAGAAGGTTTGTCGCGGTGAGAGAGTCTGGGGGAGGCTAACAATATGCGATATTCATATTACAGTAATTTATTAACGATACAGACAACATGTTAACGATTACAAGTAAAGGAAAAGAAGGAAAAATGTTTGACGATACAGTAAAATAATGATAAAATAATGCATACTGGTAATGTAAAACCATGATAATAACAATGAAAAACATGACATCTTTAATTAGGATAGAAGGAGAAGATAGGATTATAGTGCGCTTTGCGACTTACCATTCGAATTCTCGTCGCAGATGGGTTGGGGAAGAAAGGATAACATGGGTTTTTTAGGGAAAATGATAATTCACATATTGCTGTTCCATAACAAACTCTGAGTAATGTAAACATTCTATGGTATAAAAATAATCTTCAGGGTGTTCATTATTTGGGTCAAAAGAGTATAGCCGGTTAAGTATAGGGTTTTGGCCTTGGAAACAGATTTTGACCGTTCCTACCCTAAAATGTTCCCCTAATCTGGCAATTAAGTTTGACACCATTTTTGGACCCCAAGCTCAAGTATTTCGGGGGGGAGGGGCTAAAATGTGTGTTTTTATTCATAATTTTTTCATTTTTCGCCAAATGCAAGTAAAAATTTCGCGTTTTTTTAGATAGCTTCTAGAAGGTTAAGAGAACCCCAAAAAATTTTTTTCGAAATTTTTGGGCACTTTACCCTCAAGTTATGCCTTTTTCAAAATTTTGAACCCCCCTTTTGGGATGAAGGGTCAAAGGGGCAATGGAATTTTTTTCCTCAAAAGAAGTGTTGTTTACCCATAAGTATACCATAAAAATTTTGAAAATTTTGAACATGTGGAACATTGTCAAAAAAAATAAAAACTAACCCCCCGCGTGGTGAAATACTCAAAATTCACGTAAATAAATATCTCCAGCACAACAGCACAAGTAATTGGGAAACTATAGTTACCAATGTCGATCATCACGAAAATATTTCATTTTGAGGACCACAGAACATTGTGAAAAAGGGCCCACACCATTGGCCTCCCTTCCCCCTCCCTTCCCCCACCCCTGTGGTCGTTGTGATAAATAAAGTAATAACCGATATTGGTGTCGTTTTCATATGAATCAGACCTTCTGAAAACGATTTTGAAGTCCAATTCCCATTTGAACCACCACCACACCCCCCCCCTAATCGTCAAATTGGTATACCCAAGTATACATTACATAAGGGCTATTCTGTGCTAAAACAGACCAAAAGTGAAGTCGGGTCTTCCGATTTCGCTCAGATTTTTTTTATGAGTTTCTCTTGGTGGTCTATTCACGAAACCACAATTTTTTTTTTTCTAACCCTCAAAGGGGCTGGGGGGTAGGCTTCATAATTTTCATGCAATTGTGATTTTTCGCCAAACTACCCAACTTTGAAGGCTTATATCTTGAAATGGGATGTACTTTGGGGAAAACCGTTTGCGGGGCCTGAAAGAGAATTGAAAGTAGATTCAAAATTGATAATCACATTTTGGAAAGCTCAAAGTTGAACTTTGGTGGCGAAAGCTCAACTTTCATGATATGCACAAAATATGAAAGCTACCATTTAAAAATCTGAAAAAATTACAGTGAGTAGCCCTTTTTTACCCTTTTTTCAACTGAGAAATTTTCAAGATGGGATCTCCAGACCCCTGGGGGTACAGGGGTCCACAATTTTGACCGAAATTAAAAAAAAAATCGATAAAGTCGAGTAACACATCGATGACTACTAATTCGAAGGCGCTGAGTTCGAATATGTACTCAGTTTTTTCATCCGACCCCTCTGAACCCCCTTATTAGCCCCCTCGATAGGGCCAAAATTTGAAAAAATGAAAAATAACGTGCGACCAGTCGTTTGTTAGGTTTTTGAGGGCGCTGAGTTCGAATATACCGACTACTTCCCCTCAAATTCGTATTTTTTCATTACGTTAAAGCGCGAGGAATGGGGTCAAATCAAAAAGTAAGTTGACATTCGAATTCTATACGCACTCAAATTAGTGAGAATCGATATGCCACACGCCATTTAAATATTTTAACCCACTTTGGGGGCCAGGAGGGCACTCAGAGGTCAAATCCAAAAAATAATCAAATATTCAGACCCGACTTCACTTTTGGTCTGTTTTAGCACGGAATAGCCCTTATGTAATGTATACTTGGGTATACCAATTTGATGATTAGGGGGGGGGGGGGGTTGTGGTGATGGTTCAAATGGGAATTGGACTTCAAAATCGTTTTCAGAAGGTCTGATTCATATGAAAACGACACCAATATCGGTTATTACTTTATTTATCACAACGACCACAGGGGTGGGGGAAGGGAGGGGTAAGGGAGGCCAATGGTGTGGGCCCTTTTTCACAACGTTCTGTTGTCCTCAAAATGAAATATTTTCGTGATGATCGACATTGGTAACTATAGTTTCCCAATTACTTGTGCTGTTGTGCTGGAGGTATTTATTTACGTGAATTTTAAGTATTTCACCACGCGGGGGGTTAGTTTTTATTTTTTTTGACAATGTTCCACATGTTCAAAATTTTCAAAATTTTTATGGTATACTTATGGGTAAACAACACTTCTTTTGAGGAAAAAAATTCCATTGCCCCTTTGACCCTTCATCCCAAAAGGGGGGTTCAAAATTTTGAAAAGGGCATAACTTGGGTGAAAGTGCCCAAAAATTTCGAAAAAAATTTTTTGGGGTTCTCTTAACTTTCTACCGGCTATACTCTTTGGGGCAAGTTCTTCCCGAATTTCGCGTAAATGGTGACAGAAAAATAATAAGTGAAATGAATTTTGTTCGAGATGTGCGCAGGTGCAGAATTGATCGGGGGCTTTACCAATTTTGAAGAGATTTTAAATTTTTATATTTTTATTTTTATTTAAGTTTATTTTTATGAATTTTATTACCTTTATTAATTAATTTAAAATTTTTATTAATTTTATTAATAATATTTTTAATTAATAAAATTTTAATTTTTATTATTTTGATTTGATCAATTTTGAAAATTGCTGTGATTAGAGAAAATTTGGGTAGTATTATAATTTAGTACACAAACGGAATAGTAAAAGTTTTGCTACTGAGCTACCCCCTCTCTTTGCTTAGTTGTAACTCCAGCCTCCTTGGGTTTGTGCATATCATTCATAAATCATCTGATAGGAAATTTGACGTAGATTAAGTTTTGTAGACTTCATTTTTGCATTGGGATCGATATTTTAGCAGATATAGCTAAAAATCAGAATTTTTGGAGAAAACCCCTCTCTTTAATCAACTATAGCTCCAGCCCCCTTGAATTTTTGAATACCATTCAAAAGTAATTTGATAGGAAATTGGACGTAGAATAACTTTCATAGACCCCCATTTTTGCTCTAGAATTCATATTTCAGCAGATATGGGCCAAATACCTGATTTAGGGGGCAAAAATTCACAATTTCGGGGAACGCACAGGGTGACCGCGACCGGACACCTTAAATTCGTGTTCAGGACATGAAAATGGACAAGTATACCAAAATGCAGCTTGCCATCCCTATTTGCACTATAGGACCATTTTTTTGCTAATTTTACTGGACTACAATCCTAGAAGAAATCCATGTTAAAATGTCACCGGTTTCAGAATTTGATAAATCGCAAAAACTCAGACATGTGCAGTAAAATTTTAAAAAATGCTGACCCTTAAAAAATTGCCCTAATCATGACATTTTCACGACTTTCAAAACCAATCGACAGTCTTGAGGCTTACTATTTTTCGGAAAATTGTGCGAAAAAATGTTTTCACAACGAAAATACGCATATTACTTGAAGAATTGCTAATAGATATAATTATAAGCAAATTTACAATATAATAGTAGGTACATGATATGGTTGAAAAATAAAGAGAACAGAAAAAAAACTGAATTTAAGTTGCAAATGATGTTGATAGTTTCAAAAATTTATAATTTTGAACTGAAAGAAGGTGAGTGATATTTCAAAAATAATTTTTGTCACGCAACTTGAATCACACAAGTCAAACTTGACCGATCAAAATGAACCATTTGGGTTAGAAATAGTCATGGATACCTCTATCAAACAAGTGAAATCTTTACGCGAATTTCTCCGCTTCACATTCTTCATCAATGGCATTCCATTGAAAAATCATGAAAAATTGAGTTCTTTGTATTACACGTTTGTGTTATTGTTATATTTCTTCCTGATTCTCGGAAGTTTTGTTACTTTTGTTAACATTTCAGAAAATTTGTACAAAATACAGACACTGATAAGATTGCTATTCAGTGTCGACGTTGCATGTATTTTCGCGTATTATCGCGTTTATCCACATCTCGTTGAAGACTTTTTTTCCCAATTTGATGAAAATTCGCCCAATTATATCGGCGACAAAGAAATGAAACTGAATGGGAAAATTTTTGTCGAAACTTTCAAACAACAATGCATGGTCTTTGTGTGCGTGATGATAGTAGGTTCATCTATTGCGGAGATATTCTTTAAAAGTCCGAATGAAATCGAAGCGTATGAATTCTTATATTTTTACTCGTGCGGGTCGCCCGATACGCTGCCTGCGATAAGCCTCTGTCTTCAGAGAGAAATTTTTGGTTATTTTATTGTGAACGGTATCTTGGAGGGTTTTTTCATTACTTATCAAGGCCTTATTTTAAATACGGGAAATTTGCTACTTACTGCTTGTGCAAAAGGAGTTGAAGCGAAATTACAAGCTTACGATGATCACTTATTAGCATGCAGCGAGCAGGTCAAAATCATGGATCGATCTGATACAAACGATTTACTTCATCTTACATCTGTCATCAGATACCAACAAAATATTTTCGCGTAAGTAATAATTTATGATCTATCATTGCGAGTTAATGATCAAAAATTTCCCCATTTGAAATTTTTTATACTTTTTATAGACATAATAAACATGTAGCATCAGTAGTGGGAATACCTATCATAATGCACATGATTATCATCACAATATTAATTTTGCAAACTACACTGGCAGTTGGCGGTCAGGTAAAAATTGATACATGTTTATTGTACATGCCAGGGGTGGCAATCTTCATATAGGACGTGGTGCCAGTGGCAACACCCTGGAAGTGGCTGGCATGGCACCGCCCAAAAAAAATTCCTGATGTTTTTAAAAATCAGAAAAAATAAACAGAAATAATCTTTATTTCCTTATATTTTTTTTCTTTACTCTCGCTCTATTTCTGTTTTCGTTCTTTCGTTTTACAGTATTTTTTCTATTCGTTTTCATTTTATTTAAATTCTTGGTTTTGAGAATTTCAAATCCTATTCCCATGTCAACAAATATGTTTTTATTTTTCATTTGCTCCAACTCTTCATGTCCGTTCGCGAGGATTTAAGAATTTCTTTCCTCTCATTTCTTTTATCCATAGTTGACGGAAAATACCTACTTAAAAATTAAAAATTTGCGAAAACGTGTTTTTTTCCAAATTATACTACCAAAGTTGTACAAGCTTCGCTGCGAAATTTTAATCTCTGTCTCATCTCCCTTCATAATGTAAAAAACTGACTCGTTCCTACTTAAATCATGATACGTATTTTTCCAAAACTAGAGATGAATCTTTTTTGGCCTTCTTTTTCCCTCCTCTCTCACGACTAATTTTTACAGTAAAAAGTTAAATTGAATTCCAGATTTTGATTTAGGAAATTTTCAAATCTTCGGTCATTTTTATTTTCTGTCCGAATATGAGATTTTTCAATTTTCACTTTTTTATATTTTTCCTATATTTTTGTCAAGTTTTGCATAGCATTATCCTTTTAATTTAAGATGACGTCATTTTTTAAGAAAAAACATTGCAGAAAGTTTTAGAAAATTTAATATGAGGTGATATTTTCATCGATTTTTAGGATACCTCTTCAATCACATATACCTACTCTCTTATTTATGAATTAGTGGAAAATTTAAATTGTAGCACACGGAGAATTCAGTGAAAGTAAAATTAATAAGAAATGTGACTCAAAAAAATTATTGAAAGTTTTCATTAAAAGATCAATACAAATTTTTGCTAAGAAATTGGTGAAAAATTTCTAGACAAAAGATCAAACAAAAAATCAATGAAATTCACTTTAAAAAAAGATTTCTGCTAAAAAAAAAGTGAAAACTTGCAAAAAATCAGAACCCACTAATTTTAATGGGCGTCATTTTTTGGATAAACAAAGCAGTGTTACTCAAGCAACGAAATGCATACTGAGAATTGATGGAATTCAATTTGAAGAGGTTGTTACAACTATATCTTGATTGCTGGAGTTTCTCATTTTTCAATTTTGTCAGTTTTCTTAAAAGTCAGAATTATCCCATGACCCTGCGAAATAGTATGAAAAGATCTGGTCAAGATAAAGAGTTGAAAAGGGGTATCTCCCTTTCTAACCTCACAAATCTATTGGAAGAGATTTCGAACCGGTCACGAGCCTTCGGAAAATTGACTATTTTGGGGGGGGGGAGGACTAACGAATGACCTCTTTTTTAGCAGGATCGAACCTTGAAAATTCTTCTGAAAAAATTTAAGCTGCCACCCCACATCTACAATCGTTATATGTACTATTCATATCTGGCCATTACATACAACTAATCAATCTTTTATCCTAGAATTTCAAGTCGATGTACCTAAATACGAGATTCTTGGCTACGATTGCGTATTTATTTTACGTGCATTACACATTGTGCAAGGCTTTTCTCATTGGTGGCTATGTGGTACGTTGTCACTCTTTAATTTTTATCAATCTTCGGAGTGAAATAATTTTTGAAATGTACTTATTATGTACTTTTTTTTCACTACCTACTTATTATTAAGGCTGGGAATTTTATGCAAATACGTCATATTTTTCCTGGGTGGTAGTTGATAGGTATATTTACAATATCTTTACGAATCATAAAATTCTGAGAAAAATGAGCCCCATATTTCTAAGCATATTTTTGCATATTTTCATGTAAAACGCATAAAATGACATATTTTCGGTGATTTTACCCTTTATTTGACATATTTTGAGCATATTTTACCTGTTTTCACATTTATTACGACATATTTTGCAAAATACTCAAAAATCAACGTTTTCAAAGAAAAAAAATTTGAAAAATCGTATTTTTGCCAAAAAAAATTAAAAAATTGACTTTTTGCCGAAATTTTTTTCTAATGAAAAAACTCAGCGTGTACAAGAGTTTTCTACGAGAGAATCGTCTGTCTATGACCATCGAGACAATTAGAACGCATATGGTGATCGCTTATTATGCAAAATTATAATTTTAATCAAATATGATAATATTGATAATGTTTGAAATTCGAATAAATGAACGACGTTTCCGTTTTTATTTTGTTGTATTGTTGCTCTCCTTCAAGAACCCTGAATTTTGATACCCATATTACCCCCTTTTTTTGAGCATATTTTGATATATTTTCGGGTTTTTAAGCATATTTTTGACATATTTTCGACTCTCAAAAACATACCTATTTTATGCGCATAAAACTGATTTTTTTGACATATAATTCCCAGCCCTACTTATTATCAATAATTTATCAAAAGTGCATCATAAAAGAACCACATAATCATAAATTCTAAATACTTCGAGGTCATTTCTCGAAATTTGGCAAATTTTTGAAAACTCAAAATTATTCCATTGCATTGCCTCACGAAAGTGCAAAATATGAAAATTTCATCTCCCAAAATTTTATTTATACTCTACTTTCGACCTTTCAAATCTATTGAAAGCGACGTTCTGGAAGCTGTATAAAATTTTAGAATTCTCCACCTTTGAAAAATAGTCCATAAAGATGGACAATATGAACTTGAGCACTTATGAACGCGGATTTCCCATAGGTACCTGTTGACGACCGATTTAATTGATTAAAGAACAATTTTCCAAAATTCATAACTACCGTTTAATATCCCATTTTCGAAAAAAAAAAAAAAGTAGAATAATAACACCACCAAAAAACTTCAACACTTCCAAGTATTGAAAAAAAAATTGACAAAATTGGATTTGACCCAGCAGTAACAAATTTTGGAAAATTGTACTTCAATCGATCAACCTCACCAATATCTACTGAAAGTCTGAGTTTGAAAGCGCACAAGTTCACATATGGACCTATTCAAAGATATTTTTTAAAGTCGGGGCCTACAGAACGTCTCGAAACCACTTCTAATTGATTTTAGAGATCGAAAAAAGAGTATACACCTAATTAGAGCTTTTTTCGCTGATTAGATCAGATTTTCCATTACACTTTCAATACTAGTACTTCTTTGAACATTTTCAAAACTAATAACGAATTTTTTGATATTATTTCAGCACGATCATTTTTCCGAAGCTTTGCTGGAATTCCCTTGGTACGAACGTGGCTTAAAATTTCAGAAATCCTATCTCATAGTGTTGAATTTGTGTCAAAAAAATTATCCATGGACCATTTACGGTTTATACGAAGTAAATTTGCATTTTTTTACAGCCAATGCCAAACGTTTATATTCATTGGTTAGCCTTTTGTTATTAAAATATAGTTAGATTATTGAACAAAAGAATTTTATAATAAATGTGACCCGTGCAGGGAAAAGGTACCTAAAGTCGGATTTTTCAAAAATGAGTTTTTTGGCTTAAATGATAAGGGAGACTATGCGGAACATTTTAAGACCTGGATGAGCATCCTAAGTCAATTTTTCGGTGAGATAGAGACATTTAAAAATTAGAAAAAATCATGACTTTCAAAAAAAAAAAAATTGAAAAAACACGTTTAAAGCTGCGTAGAGGTCTGAACTACCTAAAAAAGCAAAAAAAAATTTTTTGAAAAAAATTGCCCATTTTTCATATTTTTGTCTCGAACTCAAAATTATGTTTTCCGACTTTAGGTACCCTGTCCCTGCACGGGTCACAAATGTCATTAAAAACAAAGGTGAGAATGTATTATGCACAATGTGAATATTATTTTTGGCCAACCGAAATTTTATAACGAGAACTTCTGAAAGTAGCTCGTTGACCCCTTCCCATTTTATGTTTTGAGAATTACTACCAATTTTTTCTAAATTACTATTTTAGCCGCAGGTAAGAAGGTATGTCAACAAAAATTATTGAACTGGTATTAAAAAAAAAAAAAAAAAAAAAAAAAAACGGTGACAAAAAACGCTGGACATATACACAACTTTAGACAACGCCTTTCATTTCGATCCAGAATTCATTACAGTGTGAAAGAATGGAAGGGGGAGGGGTTGTTCGAAAAATTATTCCTGAAAATTTTACAAATAAAATACTTTTTTTCGAGGAAACGATGTTTTTATCAATGCTATACAAACAAGAAAAAATTCGAAGTTCAAATCTATAATTTAATTCCAACTATATAAAATGTTCTAAATTTTATACAGAATATTTGTTGTTTTTGTTATTATAAAATTTGCCGTAAGTCGTACCGTTTCGGAATTAAAAGGAGAATATTGATTTTGAGGAGGTGGGGGTTTAACCCCCGCGTCCTCAAGGGGCTCGGACATTTTGAGATGCTGCTTGGAGAAGTGTCCGGTGTCAATTCATTCGAGAAAAAGACTTGGACACGAATTTTTACCCAACTTTGCAATTTTCTTGCCTTTTTTGAAAAGTACGCGCAACTTCACGCGCGTGTATCTCGCAAACGCCGCGACTTCACGCGTCCATAATAGAAGTAAAATGTTCTAAATTTTATGGAGAACATTTTTTGTCATGGTCATTTTGCCCCTAAGTCGTACCGTTTTGGAGTTAGAGGGGAAAATGTTGATTTTGAGGGGGTAGGTCAATGAAAATGGGCGCCATTTTGTTATTGGGGCCAGTTTTTTTTTTGAGGACAACCGCTAAAAATGTTCCCTAGGACCTCCCCTTCAAGAAAAAATATGTCCCGGAGGATCGGCGGGGGGGTGAAGTACCCTTCTATGCTGGCCCCTGGTCTAATACCTCAATTTCTACTGTAAATAGTGCCCATTCCTCATAATTCAAGTTATGAAACGGTTATCCAATAGAAATTTTCATTATTTCCCACTAATACGTATTTTCCGATATTATTTCAGCACGATCATTTTACGAAATCTCTGCTGGAATTTCCTTGGAACGAACGCAGTGTAAAATTTCAAAAAGTCTATCTCATGGCATTAAAACTGTGCCAAAAAAATTATCCATGGACCATTTACGGTTTGTACGAAGTAAATTTGAATTTATTTTCTGCCAACGTCAATCGACTATATTCACTGGTCAATCTGTTATTAGTAAAATATAAAAAGACAAATTAAATGATAAAATAGTTTTGTCAACAAAACAGTCATTATTCCCTCACTCACTCTTCAATATACTCGGATGGCAATTTTTTTCAAATTAACATATCAAGAAGTTGAAAATAGAAAACATTATTCACCATTTGTTACTTTTACCATATCCCAAGATTTCTTTAAATAATTCACGGAAATTTTTTTCTAAGGGAGGGGGCGGTAAAAGTAATTTTTACGATAATTTTGGCCTTAATATATTCAAAATACATTTGTTTCAGTTGGTATTGATTTCTTTAATTTTTCGAATACCTGCATTGAAAATAGAAGTGTGATTGACAAAATCGAGATCAACAAATAATTTTTTTTAGTCACGTAGGATGAATGGTATTTTTCATGATGAATTTTTGCGTAACTTCAGAATTATAGGAGTAGCGAGAATAGGATGAGAAAAAAAAAAGAAAAATGGAATAGGAAAGTTCTTCAAAACTATATAAAATTCGTAATTCTGAATCGAGGTGTTTCTTAAAACACAGTAAAGATTTTGTTGAATTTTGGACATCTCTCGTCCCCTCCCGAAGTGATTTATTTTCCCCTAAAAATGAAATTCGCCAAATTTTTGCCTCCTTCTTCATCTCGAGTTATTTGTAGTTTAAATCGTATAATGTTTGAATGTCCTCCTCTTTATTAAATTAAAAAAATAATTTTATAAAAAGTTTTGAAATTGGGCGTTCCCATTTCAGTTTCTGTCTTCTGAGCTACTCTAAAAATGATTTACATACCGTAATAATAGGTAATTTTTATAGAAAATTTTCATTCTCACTGACAATAGGATTAGTTTCTATCAAGTATTGAGCTGGGCTAATGGACCCGTTGTCCAAATCCACAAGGGAAAAAAAGCGCTAAGCCTCTTTCATCTCGTGGGATTTGACAGAAGATAGGTATAACAAACGAAAAACGAAAAACAAAATGGAGAAAATAATGCAATTTTTTCGAATAATACTTAAAAATATGACTCAAATTTGATTCGTAGTAAATTTCAGTCTATTATTACCTAAATTGAGAACGCTTGCACTCACTCTCAGGATGATTCCTCGGATCCAAAGTTCATGTCAAAAAATTAAAATTGAGTCACATTTTCAGGAATGGTGAAGTAAGTGCCTAATTTGAAAATATTTTAAATTCACAGAGATATCATTCAATAAGTTTTCATTTTATCTCCATTTTAAAAACAGACAACCCATACTATCAACATGAATGTAGATAGGGTTGCCAGCTCTGTAATTTTAAGGAGATAATGTTATAGCTGATCACCTCATTCAAAATATTTGTGAAGATCGTCAAATTTACAATTCCTACGTTGATAATGTTTTATTTTCATTTTCTGTACTAACAAGCCTTTTTAATTTCCTGAAAAAAAAACTATTTTGGAGTATATTTTTTCAACATCACACGAAAAGTGACTATTTGAGAGCAAAAAGAACATCGAAAATGAGTTCAGCGAGTAAAAATATCCCACAAATACTGATTTTTACAGTGTGGAAGCCGCTTTGTAGGAAATAGATGTGAGTAAGTTTTTTTTTTTTGATTTTCTAAAAACAAAAAATAAATTTTAAAGTAAGTTTTTTCAACTTGACACAAAAAGTAAGAACTTCACAGCAAAAATAACAGCGGAATCGAGTTCACCATGAAAAAATACCCCAGAAATACTCACTTTTATAATATTAAAGCCAGTTTTTGATACGAAATAATTTTGTCAAATAGAAAATACTCTCATTCTGGACCAGTGAAAAGTCACTGACAAATAGTCAGAATTGCAGCACAGGAAAAATCAGCAAAATTCACTTATTTTCAGCAAATTTTAGCTTTTTCGAAGATTTTCTCTGATTTTTCAAAAAATTTCATAAATCTCACTGACTTTTCCGTGAATTTTCACTGACTTCCAGTGATTTTTCTCACTGATTTGTTTTCAGTAAAAAATTTCCACTGATTTTCTTTTTTTTCAAAATGTACGTCAAAATCGGTTCCATGTACGAGGTGGTACGAAAATTTCATTTTTTACTTTTTTCAACTTTGTATGTTTTTCCCAGATCGCATTATTCTGCGACTTGAAGGAGTAAAATCACTTTGATTGTAAGCCCCATTTTTTTTTCAAAAATAATGTACCTGCCTAATTATGAAAATAAATTATCAGTTGATTATTAAAAAAATATATAAGCTTTATTATTCATTATTCTTATGAGGATATCTTTAACAAAACTGAATGAATAATTACATCGGAACATCCCATATTCAAAAAATTGAAGTTTTTACAACTAAAATGCTTTTTTTAAACAAAAAGATACTCATTCGCACAAGACAAGCATTCAACTGATAGTTTAGATTCAAAACAAAAATAAAAAAAAACATACAAAATCAAAACTTGATGAACTCGATCATCAAGATTTAAACGCACACGAACAAATCTTTCTACAAACGAAATTCGTACAAATGGATAAAAATTCGATAGAAAACGGTGACCTGAATTTCTTGACGACAGTCCTCCAATAATCACTCTTTTCAACGCACTCCCCTGTAAAATAATTTCACAGGTATATTAAAAAAATGTCACATCGAGCAACACAATTTAAAAAACTCACAGAAAAAAAACAACCATCTCAAAACAGAGAGTAAATTTCTCAATCCTATTTAAAAAAAGGTCAATTTAAAAAATCTTTCGAATAATTACGCATTCGTCTAAATTCTCGATTGAAAAAAAAAATCACATCAATTATACCGAATTTGCACACCTTCCTGTAGGCTGATTGCGAACTTCACGGCGATAAATTTATAGAAATCCATTAATAACTAGTTTTACATGTTCTATGACGCGAATACCTAATCACGAATGATTTTTAAGTGCGAAGAGTGGGAGATTTAGGTAAATCCAATAATTGATTTTTTTTTTCTTCGTTCAGTAAACTTGTCGATACTTTGCGGAGTGAAAACCAGTGTTATGGTAAAAAAATACGTCATGTTTGTCTATATTATTGTAATTATCGTCCAATTGGTCGTTTTGGATAAAGGTACGTAATTTACTGTTATTACGAATTATAATGTCACGATACGAAATTCATTGGGTATTGCTCGTTTGTAACCTTGAATGTGGCCAGAAGTTGAGGCGGCCAAAAAATATAATTATGTGGGCTGCTACGAAACTACAGACAGATCGAGAATACTATATCAACACGTGAAAAAATTCGATAAATTGACACCGAAGATGTGCGTAGATTGGTGTCATTCGATGCACTTGGCTTATGCCGGATTGCAAAAGTAAAATTTTCTGGTTTACTTCGTGAATAAAATATTTTTATAGAAATTATTGCGAGGATATTTCATGCAAAAAGGTATAAAACTCTAGAAATGAATGTCGGTGTGGTCAATACCAACCAAATGAAGTGATCAGAAGGAGTTTTAGAGATTGTGGCCATCCATGCCCCGGAGATCGAAATTCTAAATGTGGAGGAGAATATAGAAGCTCTATTTTTGAAACTGGTATTATTGGTGAGTCAAATTTGAATTTACATTTCAAATTTTGAAAAAAATTTCAACAAAAAAAAATGCAATCGAAGATCTGCCAATTTTTACCCACCTAATTTATTTAATATAATTTTGAAAATAGCCACAGGTGACGAAGCCATCCCAGCCAGAGCTTATTTAGGATGTTACTCGGATAATGACACCGAGCATCGAATACTCAAAGGTTTGGTTCACGAATTTCCAGACAATACACCGCCAAAATGCCATAAAATTTGTTACCAACAAGGATTCAGATATTTTGGATTAGCTGATGTGTGAGAAATTCGAATATCTATATGAGCACATGTTTGGCACAAAAATAACTGGAAAATGTCAACAATTTAGAAAATTTTGCTATTGTGGGGATACGCCGCCATTCAAAGACGATTCTATTCCCGGAGAAAACTGTCAATTAATTTGTAACGGCGATGAAAACAAATACTGCGGGGGGAATCAAAAACTAAGCTTATATGCGACAGGAATTACCAGTGAGTATGATTGAAGATTGGACGATGAGTTTGAAAAGCAATAAGATCGATTTTTCGATTCATTTTTTTTTACAGATTTTCCTGAATTTGGAAGATACGTCGGGTGCTATGATAATACCAATTTGAAAGATATTAAAGTAGAAATGATGCTGAATTTAACTCTGACGAATTCCCAAGGTCGTTGTTTCAATCTCTGCGATCAAAAAGGATTTAAATATGCGGGAGTACAAAAAGGGTACGTTATTTTACTTTAAACTGAGCATAAATTGGTAATTTTTTGTTTCTCATTTTAAAACCATTTCCACATAAATGCATCAAACTAAATTGCACATTTGTAAAAAGGTTTGCCTACTCAGGAAGTTACAGGAACCTAAAACGAGATTTAAAGACAATAATTTGATTACAATTCTGAGCAAGGGGAAGGAAGATGTAAATTATGAAATTTACGAAGGAAATTGTAAAAAGCTGAATAAAAAATTCAAAAGTTCTGAACAATTTCTAATTTTTAATTTTTTGATGAATTGGTAAAGGGGTACCGTAAAATGGGGCGAATCGGGAAGTTTTTTGCACTTTTTTCCTCATAACTTCGGCTGTATTATGTCTAGAATGCTCATTCTGGTGTCAAAATGTTCGCCCAACCTCCCTCTACAATTCTATTCTTAGTTCACATTTTCACCCCTCTTCCTTTCGGCGCTAGCATTGCGCAAAGTCATTCCAAAAATTACCCTGAAAATGGGGCTATTTGGGAATTCGAAAAGTATTGTGTTACATTGTGTAAAAAATGGCAGCTAAATGTGGAAAACAACAAATATTCATGATTAAGATATAAAAACAACAAATATCAATCTTTGATGTGGATTTAAAATTATTTAAAATTTATTTGTTTACATTTTGTATAATTTTGCCCTGTTTTTAGAAAAATCGTGATTATCTTGCAAATGGTAGAAGATGGCGTCTCAACAATGGCGCCAATCGATTCTACGTGAAATTTTACATATGAAACAATATATTTTTTATAATTTTGCCCGTTAAAATATATTAAAAATGGTTTTGTACATGTCTAAACATGACTTCCCGAATAACCCCATAGTGGTAAAATCGTGAATATCTCGCATACCTTTACATATTAGTTAGTGAATCTAACGGCAATCGATTCTACGGTGGATTTTACATAATATAAAATTTTATACTGATTTTTTACACCATCAGAATATAACTAGCCATACCAAATTTAGAAAGTCCTAAAAAATTGTCATTTTTTGCAATTTTTTTGTTTCTGGCACCACTGATGTAAATATTGGCGAGACACCGGGACAACACACAAAAAATGTTGGTACAGTGTTACCCTACCCAAAAAAACTTGAAACTGCCGTTATAAGTTACCTGAGTCACGCAGGGTTGCCATTGAACCGAACAAAACAAGCACTTCCCAAATAGCCCCCCATTCCCGATTCGCCCCGTTTTACGGTACAAAGAAATCGAATTTCAATTTTTTTAGAAGCATTGATCAGTTCTACCGAAAAAATGTAACTCGAAATTTTTTGCAGTTTTGCCAAATTCCAAATTTCCCAATATTTTTTTAAACGGAATTATTGAAACATTAAAAAATTACCAAAGATTTGTTGAGTTTTAAATTTTTCAAAAATTTTATTTTTGTAATAAAAAATGTTTTTGAATTGAAATTTTAAAAAAATTACCCAATTCGAAATTTTTCAACTCTGGTCCAATTTAAAATTTTCCCGAAGTAAGTAATTAAGTATATTGCTACATTTCAAGTATTAAATTTATTGTTAAAGATTTCATCAAATTCAAAAAATTATTTTTAAATTTAGCATTTTAGATTTTTTTTAAATTTTAAATTGCTTGAAATATTATTTAGACAGGTACCTACTAAAGTTGACTTCAAATTTTTTCAAAAGTATTTATATTAAACTTTGGATTTTCAAATTAAGTATCAATTTCTTAATACATATTTGGTACAATTTAAAATTTGGGTTGAAAAAAATTTCTTCATTACCCACGAAATTTTTAAAATACTTTTTCAAATTTGAAATAGCTTGGAATGTTGTTAAATTTCAAATTCAAAAATTTCAGTAAATTTGTCGCAATTTCAATTTTTAAAATTTAGTCAAATCAAAAATTTTTAGAAATGAGAAAAAATTCATTTTCTTTTTAAATGTGAGACCTAAAAATTTTCAACATTTTACCTGGTTTATTCAATTTACCAAGATTTTGTCACATTCAAGATTTTAAAAACAGGTTTACCAAATTCAGAACTTGACAAAAATTTTAATTATTGATGTATGGCTTGTTACGATATCAAATTTAAAATTCAAAATTTTTCAAATACTTATTAAATTTTGAATTTTTTAAAAATTAAGTATGTCAATTTCGAAATTTCTCAATATTTTTCCAATTTAAAATTTTTCAAAATTTTCAAGCATTTTTATCTCTTTGGTTTAAAATTTCTCAAATTATTACCAGATTTAATACAGGGTGTCTCTTCTCAATATGAACACCCTTCGGACCTTCACCCAGTAATAGTGCAACACATACTGAATCGATGTAAGTATATTTGCCTACCATTAGGATTGAAGGGGCTGAGTTATGCACATCGAAAAAAATTTCATTTTGAATTTTGCTTGGCATTTTCAACCGTGCGCTACTCAACAACCAAGATAGGTAAGAAGTTACGCTTTGCGGCCACGTATAACCCACTTAATTTCTCTAGAATTTTTATATGCGATTGATAATTTTTGTAGATGAACTAGGGTGGGTGTACCGCGTCAAATATTCGAAAAAAACGTGTAAAAAAATTGATTTTTTTTTCCTATTTTTGCTAATAACTACATATAAAAGTTATGCTCTTCTGCCACCATAATTAGCAGTGTTTCTAGAAGAAAAAACTACGATTTTTCCAATGCTGCAACCTCAATCAGCCTATCTCATTTTGCCACAAAGATATGAATTTTTGAATTTTGAAAAATCAAAAAAGTGAGTTTTTTCTTGTATTTTTATTAAAATTAGACGCTCGTAACTTTTGATTCGGGCATGATAGAGGAGTGAGGTTTGCGCCATGCGCCATTGGAATGATCGAAGTTTTTTATTCTAGAAACACTTCTAATAATGGTAGCAGAAGAGCACAACTTTTTTTAGTAATTCGCAAAAATAGAAAAAATCAACTTTTTACACGATTTTTTCGAATATTTGGCGCGGTACACCCACCCTAATTCATCTACAAAAATTATCAACCGCATAGAAAAATTCTAGAGAAAGTGGGCTATACGTGGCCGCAAAGCATAACTTCTTACCTATCTTGATTGCTGAGTAGCGCAGGGTTGAAAATGCCAAGCAAAATTCAAAAAGAAATTTTTTCGATGTGCATAACTCTGCCCCTTCAATCTCAATGGTACGCAAACCTACTTACACCGACTCAGGATGTGTTGCACTATTACTGGCTGAAGGGTGTTCGTATTGAGACAGGACACTCTGTATATAGGTATTCCGAAACTTTGCCAAATTTCTAATTTAAAATACCTTAACATTTTGACAAATTTGGATTATTAAAAATTTTGATTTACTTTTTGAACAAAAAATGATGACTGTGGCGTTTGCCACCACCTCCCCCAGGCATCATAGTGAAATTTGGTGGGAAAAAAGTAACTTTAGTAACCCAATTTGGGAAAAAAAGTAACCAATGTATTACCAAAAAGTAACCAAAAAACTCAATTTTTAATGGTAAAATTCTTAAAAAAAAAAAAACATGTATGTACTTAATGCAATTATTATAACTTATAAGCGCTCCCAGAAACTATGTAAGGGAGGGGCTGAGAATTGGAGGAAAATGGGGTGAGAGGGGGGTAAAAATTCGTAACAAAATTCAAAATCTATTTTTACAGTAGTGCTCGTAAAGTCAGGTTAATTTCAGTGGACAGATGAAAAAATGTAATACAGATAAAAGCGAAGAAAAACTGAAAAATTGCAAGAATTCTCTAAATCTGAATCAGTGAGATGAATATAAATGAAAATCAGTGATTCGCATTGATCGTTTAGTCAAAATTACTGATTTTTTTCTGGTTAATTGAAAATCGACCAAGAAATCAACGACTTTTGACTGCAATATCAATGAAAATTATTTTATTGGTTCAAAAAGGCAGAGTTTTTATAAAACTTGATTGATGTAGATTTAGAAAGTTTTATTCTAATGTAAGAAATAAGAAAAATTATTTTTGAAGAAAAAAAATGCACATCTTCGAATACTTTTGAGGTAAAATTTCATTTTTTTATTGAGCTTGGATTGAATCTGCTTGACTCCGGGACTTGATCAGACATTATGCAAGGGCGGGGAAGAATTTGAAAAAAAATGAGGGTGTGTCAAAATTTAGTAAAAAAAAGTGAGTATCTAGCCTACCTACCCTGTAAATTTATATGAAAATCAGTGATTTTTCATTGAAATATTAATCAAAATTACTGATTTTTATTTGACAAATTGGAAATTGATTGGAGTTTTGACTGAAATATGGGTGAAAATCTCTAGTTTTTGATGAAAATTATTTCACTATACTTAACCAAGAGAATGAAAATACACCAATTTTGACTGATTCAAATTTAGGGAATGATAGTGTATTGAAGAAACAGAGGTATTAATGTAATGCCCGAGCGGAGCGAGGGCGAAATTTTTTGAAACAAAAAAGTCTCCAAAACTCGACTAAACCGAAACTAACAGACACTTTACGCTTGAAAAAATCAATTTTTAGAGAAAAATTGTGAAAAAGGGTAAATTTTTTGAGAAATTTTGGAAAAAAGTAACTTTTAGAGGTAAAAAGTAACCAAAGTAACTTTTGAAGTGGAAATAGTAACCAAAAGTAACTTGTCTCGAAAAAAGTAACCAAGTTACTAAAAAGTAACCACGCTATGATGCCTGCTCCCCTGACCCCTCCTCTTCTCTCCTCATTACCCAGAGTGTTAAATCACAATGTAAGGTTAATTACCTAGCGACAATTAATTCCGCAGCTCATTATGCATGTGTATGAACAAAGCACCATCTGCTGCATTCGAAGACGGCTACGACGAATGTGAAGTTGCCGCGTGTCTCGGCGAACTCACGGACGAATACTGCGGTGCCAAAAATGCGATGAAAGTATTCAGAACCCGACGAACTGGTCAGGAATAAAAAAATTCAATTTGATAATTTAAAATTACACCCGTCCATTGAAATAAATTTAAACCGAGGAAGAATTTACAGACGAGATTCAACCAGTAGAAGTTGATTACCAGGGTTGCTATAAAGATCAAAAACACTATCCAACTTTGGACGGGTATAAAGAAATATTTGCCAAGAATCTTAGTCCAGGATTATGCATAGAAACGTGTAAATTCAAAGGATATGCTTTTTCTGGAGTCGAATCTGGGTAAAAACTGCAATAAAATCCATCATCAAAATGAAAAAAATTCGAACATATCTAGATACTTTTTTGGAAATTTTCAGAACAGAATGCTATTGTAGTCATTCATATCCATCGGTACATGCGAAAGTAACAAATGGAGAATGTAACCTGCCTTGCAGTGGAAATTCAAAAGAACGCTGCGGAGGGAAGCTCAGAATAGCAGTATACGACAATGGCATACCTCGTAAGTACAGGGCAATAAGGGTTAGATTTAAACAAATAAATCCTTGGGAATTAAAATCTAATCATTTTTTGGCAGATCCTCAAGCTTTTGTTGATAAATTTTACATGGGTTGTTACAAAGATGACGTCCTAGGAGTAAAATTATTAGAAGGAAGTGTCAATGACATGAGTGAATATATATCTCCAACGGTTTGTTATAAACAATGTTTATTAACGGGATTTTTATATTTTGGTATGATCATGAGCAGCGATGAAAGGTAGAAAAAAAATGAAAATAAAATATGATAAATTTAATTCCACGATACCCAAAATCAAACTCCTGGTAAATGAACTTTCTTCAGCGAAAAATGCCTATGCAGCGATAACAACCCACCACACAGTCTTTTGACCAATGAAAACGAATGCCAGAGAAAATGTACAGGTGACTCGAGCAAAGTATGTGGAAATGATTGGAGAGTTATTACCTACAGAACAGGACTTTCAGGTCTCTATTTTACGTCGAAATCATTCAATTTTTTGGAGCGATTATAATTTTATAAAATATTCCAAATCTAGACGTGCAATCCACTTACATCTATAAAGGATGTTATCATAATGACGAATACGTATTAATTGATAGAGAAACAGATTTTACGGATTCGCTCACTCCTCGAAGATGTTATAGACTTTGTGATATGCTGGGATTTATATATTTTGGAGTGGAAAAAGGGTAAATACAGACTAGGTATAGGTATTAATCAAGTCCCCACCCACCATATCTTGAATTAATTGGGTTGATCATTTATAGGAGAATTTGTCGCTGTGGGAATGATCTAGCCAGTCATCGGACACCTGAAAGTGAGGATAACTGTAATATCAGGTGTCCTGGTAATTCTTCCGAAACTTGCGGTGGACATAAAAAATACATGCAAATTTATCAAATAATCAGTGAGTTAATTTTAGATTCGATAATAAAGTTTTTATATTAAGCTGAGCAACATCATAGTATCTACTGGATCTGAAAAATGAAACTTGTTGCTATTTTCTGGATTTTTCTTGCCATTTTCATGCAATTTTTCTTGCTTCAAATTTTCCCAAAAAAGAATTTCTTTTTTATCCTTCCATTAAAAAATTTAAGAAAAAAGTAAAATGTTGAAAATTCTTGCTTTTTGCAGGAAAATTAATGAAAAAATCTGTTATTTTCTGGTTTTCCAGCTACTAAGATAAAAATTTCGTCATTTTCTGATTTTTCTTGTGTATAAAAATTTCTCTTTCAGGTAACACTGAAGAAAATAAGGTTATATTATCGAAATACCCATTTTTAATGGATAATTTTGATACACTGGATACTTCAATTTGGTCTTATACTATTAAAATAGCGAATGAACCGGTATGAAAAATTTGTAATAATTTCAATTTTTACTTTAATCGGATGAAGAGTCAAAAGTCATTAAAGAAATGAGTCGAAAATTGAATTTAAATCCAAATGAACGAATATTTTCAACTTCAGCCATTTAGATTTCAAGACCTGATTTTCGATTCCTTTCGTTGAAGACTTCAGCTTTAGAAAAAGTCGCCATCATGATAATTTAAAAATACACAGGATTACGAATTTGTTACCTACGAAAAAAGTCCCCATGTTTTTTTTCTGAGAGAAGGAAAATTATTCATCAAGCCAAAAATACAATCCAACGAATACACCCAAAGTTCAATCATCTTGGAAAAGTAAGCAATTTTCAATTTCAAAAAAAAATCACACTCGTGAGAAAATTTGATTTTTTTTATTTCAAAACAGCTGCACAGGAAAATCAAAAGAATGTACCAAAACAGCACAAAGTTATAATATCCTACCTCCAATTCAATCTGGACAACTAACCACCAAAGATAGTTTCTCATTTCGATATGGGAAAATTGAAGTTCGAGCAAAGCTTCCAGTTGGAGATTGGATTGTTCCAGGTGAATGAGAAAAAAATCAAATCATAAAAAATGAAAATAATTAATCATAATTGGTAAAATTTTCTACTTAGAAATTTGGCTCATGCCTACCAAACACGAATATGGAGATTACCAATCTGGTCAAATTCGTATCGCTATGGCTCGAGGAAACAAAGATTTGAATTGTTTTGGTAGTCATTATGGTCATAAACGTCTCGAAATGGGAGTCTACATCGGTGCTGATTCTGAACCGAAACGAAAAGTGTTTTATAAAATGGCTTCAGACAGCTGGAGTAAAGAATTTCATAATTATACAGTCATTTGGACTCCAGGTAAATTCATTTTTCGAAATAATATTGAAAATGAAACTGTTTGGGAATTAATTTATTAATTTTTTTTAGAAAAAATTTCATTCCAAGTGGATAACGAAGAAATAGGTACAATACAGCCCGAATCTCAACAAACAATCCTTCAAATTGTTGGTTTACCCGGAACAACAAGTAAAATGGCTCCTTTCGATAAAGAAGTAAGAATCATTAAATTTTCATCACAAAAAATTTTCTATTTGGCCAAAAAAATTAATTGTAATTTTTATTATTCAGTTTCATATTGCTATTGGGATTTCTGTCGGTGGTGTTACTGATTTTTTTGACGAATGTGTGGCTAACCCTAAAAAGCCATGGTCCAACACTTCGCCAAAGGTGAAAAAAATTCACGAGTATCTATAGATTGAAAAAAATTACCAATTGAAACAATGAAAATTATACTCATAATAATTTATTTTACAAAATGAAATTCCATAAATTGGATTTTTTATTTTATTTTCAGGCAATGCTGAATTTTTGGAAAGCCAAAGAACAATGGAAAAATACGTGGATAGGTGACAATTCAGCTTTACAAATTGATTATGTGATGGTTCGACCCCTTTGAATCGCGAAATCACTTCATAATGAAAATCAATGCACGTAATTATTTATTTAGTATACCATACTGAACTGATGTAAATTATAGTTAATAAATTTTGATACCTATGTACTAGGGTGTTTCATGTGACATTTTTTCCGAAATTTGACGGTGCCGCCCTCTCATTTTGTTCCTTATGATGAAAAAAGACTCCCTTAAAATTTTTACCCGAAAAAAATTATTTCGAGTGGTGGCGCAAAAGAGCTGAAAATTTACCATATAACACAATGTAAAAAGTGGTCTAAAATTCAAATTTTATTCAGCGTGTCAATTTTTTACGTTTAAATGAAAAATAAAACAAAAAACTGTTTAAAAACAAATAACATGAAATAGGTTTTCAAAAAAATAACGCGGAATTCATTTTATGCCGTTGAAAAAAACCTACTGAGCATTGCGCGAGTGATCACCTACTTGGCACGGCTGGCCGCGGCGATTCATGCAAACATCGGGCAAATCATATTCGTAACTTTTCCTTTCTTGCGCCACCACTTAATATTATTTTTTTTAGCTAATTTTTTGTATTCCTATTTTCTAAGTCTGATAAACATTTTTAGGAGGCGGCACGTCAAAAATATTGAAAAAAAAATTTCCCCATATAAAAATGAAACACCCTACTATGTACCTTAATAAGAAAAGTTTTTTTTTTTTACAAATTCATATTTTTTATACAGGGTGTTCCATGAATCGTCTGCCAAACGTACTTTTTTGGATATAACTGGGTACCACTAAAAAAAAACTCGAGATGAACATGTTGCCTATTTTGAAAATTGAAGGGGCAAATGCTGCTTCTGGAAAAATCACATCAAAACATTTTTTCAACCACGGGAATGGATAGTACTTTGAAAACGGCAACTTTTCTCTTTATGGGGTTTTGCCTATCTTTAAAATTGAAGGGGCTACAGAAAAATTGTTCAAAAAAAGTTATCAAAAAATTAACTGATCAAAGAAATGGATAGTAAGTTGAAAACTGAAGAATTTTGTTCTGCAGACTTTTCGTCTAACATCCAAAATGAAGGGGCTAAGGGTCACTAAAAATTGAGAAAATTTGAACATTTGAATCCCATTTATTTTGAGTGATCCGCAGCCTCTTCATTTTCGATGTTAGGTAAAAAGCCTACAGAACAAAATTTCTTCAGTTTTCAACGTACTATCCCTTCCCTTGATCAGTTAATTTTTTGAGAAATTTTGTTGAACAATTTTTTTGTAGCCCCTTCAATTTTAAAAATAGGCAAAAACTTATAGAGAGAAAATTTGCTCAATTTTCAAAGTACTATCCATTCCCAGGGTTGAAAATATTTTTGATGTGATTTTTTCAGAAGCAGTATTTGCCCCTTCAATTTTCAGAATAGGTAACATGTTCATCTCAAGTTTTTTTGGTACCCAGTTATATCCAAAACAATATGTTTGGCAGACGATTCATGGAACACCCTGTAGATGTTAATAAACATTAAATTAACCAGTTCAAGGGTTTCCAAATTTAAAAAAAAATAATATGAAAAATAGTTTCTTTCGAAGTCTATTGGTCTCAAGAACTTGAATCTACTTCTGGGGTTATTTCGACCTCAAACCCAAACCTGGACCCATTAGAGAGAAGAGAGGGAGTCGAAGTGAAAAAAGTTCTGAATATTGTTTGACTTCCCATGTTTATTTCCGGGATACCAGGAGTGGGGGTAAAGAGCCAAAATAGAATATTTTTCAAGTGAGGTATCAAAATGCATGTTTTCTTACCCTTGGACTTCATTTCTGATGGTGTTTTGACCCCTAACCTGAAACCGAGACCTTCGGGGTCTCTGTGATCTTATTTTTGGACTGATCAATGCAAAAAAATTTTATCTAACTGGAAAAGGATTGAATTATGAAGAATTCGGTGTCATTTTTGATGTAAAGAATGATGATAACTCATACGAGAACTACCATCAGTTGTAACCTATATACCCTCCCATTTCTGAATCAGTGAAATTTATCAAAAATCACTGAAAAACAGTCAGAATTGCAACACAGTAATAAATCAGTAGACATTTTTTCAATAAAAGCAAGTCAGTGAAAGAAAATTACTGGAAATTAGTGAAAATTCACTAAAAACTCAGTGATATTTATGAAATTTACTGAAAAATCTGTGAAATTCTTGGAATAATCAGTGAAAAATTGCTGAAAATCAGTGAATTTCACCAACTTTTCCTGAGCTAAAATTCTGACTATTCTTCAGTGTTTTTTGATAAATTTGATTCAAAAATGATAGAGTACTTGCGTGGATTCTATAAATGGATACCGATGTATTTATCTCAGCAAATGGGAAGATGATCATTGCTAATTGAGTAAGTTCTAGTTTTCTTGAGTTCTTTACAATATTTGAGAAGCTTCTTTCTAAAACTGCACTATACAGCCATTTTTTCTGAAACGAGATCTTTGCATAATCCTAATCTAGAGATACCTACTGCAACTGGTGTAATAACTAACAGATCGTACTCGAAAGATTTATTAATAGGGTTGGTGCCAAAAATTTAGATTTGGCTGAAATTAATATATGTTATAAAATACGCGATTATAACTTCAACGGAACAAACCGCATCCAAATTGGTCCATTAGAATCAAAGAAATTGACCATTGAATTCCGCAGATTAAGCGGGTCGCGAAAAAGAATCGCTACGAGGGTTACGTTGTTGTGACGTCAGTTCCTCGGATTCAAACGGGAACGAAACAGCCGGCGCGTCGCGTCGCGTAAATTATATTGCGATTTTTCGATAACTTAATGATTAATCGTACTTTTTTCGTTGATTTTTCAATGCGTACTTGATAATTTATTTTATCAAGGATTAAGGACGTATAAATAGTTGATAAAATTGGAAAAAATGATTTGAGAAAATTGAAAGAAAAAATCTGAGTTGAGAAAATTACTTTTGAAAAAATTTGAGTTGAGAAAATTACTTTTGAAAAAATTTGAGTTGAGAAAATTATGTCTGAACAAATTTAATTTGAGAAAATTATTAAGAAAAAAATCTGAGTTGAGAAAATTACGTTTGAAAAAATTTGAGTTGATGAAATTGGAAAAAAATAAGTTGAGAAGATTGAAAAAAATGATTTGAATTGAAAGAAAAATTCTGAGTTGAGAAAATTACTTCTGAAAAAATTTAAGTTGATGAAATTATGTTCGAAAAAATTTGAGTTGAGAAAATTACGTTTGAACAAATTTGATTTGAGAAAATTATTTTAAAAAAAATTCGAGTTGATAAAATTGAAAAAAAAAACAAATTTGACTTGGGAAAATTGAAAGAAGAAAGAAAAAAATTGATTGAGAAAATTATAAGAGAAAAATTCGAGTTGAGATAATTGAGAAAAAAAATTAGTTGAGAAAATAACGTTTGAAAAAATTTGAGTGGATGAAATTGGAAAAAAATAAGTTGAGAAGATTGAAAAAAAAATTGAGTTGAGAAATTTAGAAGAAAAAAAATGATTTGAGAAAATTACTTCTGAAAAAATTTGAGTTGATGAAATTATGTTAGAAAAAATTTGAGTTGAGAAAATTACGTCTGAATAAATTTGATCTGAGAAAATTATTAAGAAAAAAATTCGAGTTGATAAAATTGAAAAAAAAACAAATTTGACTTGGGAAAATTGAAAGAAAAAAATTGATTTGAGAAAATTATAAGAGAAAAATTCGAGTTGAGAAAATTGAAAAAAAAACAAATTTGTGCTCGGAAAATTGAAAGAAAAAAAGTTGAGTTGAGAAAATTGGAAGAAAAAAATCTAAGTTTTGAAAATTACGTCTGAAAAAATTTGATCTGAGAAAGTTATAAGAAAAAAATTTGAGTTGAGAATATTGAAAGAAACGAATTTGAGTTGAGAAAATTGGAAGAAAAAATCTAAGTTTAAAAAGTTTGAGTTGAAAAAATGATAAGAAAAAAATTCGAGTTGAGTAAATGGAAAGAAAAAATTCAAGTTTCGAAAATTACGTCTGAAAAAATTTGAGTTGAGGAAATTATAGGAAAAAAATTGGGTTGCAAAAATTTGAAGAAAAAAATTCGAGTTGAGAAAATTATAAGAAAAAAATTTGAGTTGAGAAACTTGAAATAATTAAATTTGAGTGGGGAAAATTAGAAGAAATGATTGATAATTTACTTTACCACATCATGGAAAAAAACTTGTAAAAAAAAATCAGCAAAATCGATAAAGTCAACTTCGAAATCAACGAAAAATTGAAATTGCGCGTTGAAATCCGTTATGTTCGCGACGCCAATACGAGGAACTGACGTCACAGGGCATATTTTCGTTGAGGCGGTCGTTTTTCGAACGAGTTCAAAAATCGGAACTTTAAAATTTTTTTTCTCAAGTTCTACTCAACCGATTTCAGTGCGGTTTGTTTTGTTGACTTTAAAATTGTATATTCTATAACATATTTCAATTTCAGCCAAATCTAAATTTTTGGCACCAACCCTATTGGGAATAGCAGTCAACTGGGTTTTCCATTTTGTCGAACAACAAATTTCATTTCCCCCCTACCCGCATGCTATTAACACCTATTAGCACCAAATAAGATTTGAAAAAACGATTTATTTTATCTTTAAATTAAACATTTTATTCAGATACGTATTTTCCACAATATGATTCAATATTTGGCGCGTACACCATAATCACCCAGTAGGATACAGGAATATTAAAAAAACGACGTAATCATTCATTACTAACGGTATCAACAAAAACACTTGCCTCTACACACCTCCATTGCAAAATATAGACGTAGGGTATGAAAAAAAAAAACACGACTCGGATTTTGACAAAAAAATTGACGAGGTAGTTCATTTTGAGTGGGAGACCTCCAAGAAAAAAATTGGAAAAAAAGAAAAAGTTGTATCCACCAAGTTTTTGATATTTTTAGGGCCCAATTAAAATTTCGAGTCATTTTCCTAATCAGTCTCTTTTCTCCCCTGCAAGCAAACCAATTTTGAAGAAAATTTGACAATCACATGTGATACATTGTTTTCTATATTTTCGTGTGTGTCGAATTCAAATTCATAGTTATTTTTAACATCTGACACTAGCCAACTTTTGCAAAGCCTCCAATTTTGGGAAAAACATTCCAAGTACCCTTCGTTGTCCCGAGAATTTCAAACCTTCACAAATATTCTGCAAAAATATACCTATTCAGAATTATTTTCAATTTGAAAATTATATACAGTTGAAAAAAATCATGAAATTCCAGTCAAAGGAAACGAAAAGCACATAAGTAAAAAATATATTGAATTTGATGATTAAAAAATTAAAAAAATGTACACTGAGAGAAAAAAGTGTGGTGATATTGACTACAAAATTGTGGCAAACCTTATCCAGTCCGAGCTTGTGGCACTTTTCACCACAATTGTGGTACTTTTTATTTCAATTACCACAACTGTGGTAGCCTACCACAACTGTGGTACTTCATATTTTGATTACCACAGTTGTAGTATTTGAAATTCACTTGCCACAACTGTGGTAGTTTTGCTACAGTTAATGGTAATTATGGCGTGCAATAATAAAATTAAAATTGTTTTTTAAAAATAAAATTCAATACTGGCATGCTTTATCCAATGATTATTCAGTTCAGGACACACATTATCATGATCTCATGTCCTAATCAATTTATTCTACTCTCACAAATTTTTTGCCCTATGTGGGATTCGAACCTGGGACCCTACACCTATAATTCCCTAAACTATGTCTACCTAACCATTACGCCACCGGGTGTGTATATAAAATAGGGAAATTAATTAATATATGTGAGCCTGGATATAGAAACCACCCTTAGGTGTAAAAAATTGGTTTTTGAGTGGAGGTTCTCCTTTGATTCTATACCTTCTGAAACGCCCAAAATCAGTGTCAACTCAGAAATCAATTTTTTACACCTAAGGATGGTTTCTATATCCAGGCTCACATATTATGTATTTTTGGTAAAATTCAATTATGATTTGATGGAATTACATGTTATAATTGATTTATAATAAAAATGATTGAATTTTGAAACAAAGGAGGTTTAGAAAGATGCATTAAAATGTTATGTTCACATACTTATTCAGCTCAAAATTTTACATCATGTTCATCCAATTTTTCTAATAATGTTCTGATTTCCGAATTCAATTAATTTACTATGCACAGGGATTAAAAAAGTATTTGTTTAAAGTTATCACATCATTTCACCACTTTTAAATTTGTTCTAAATCATTTTTCTCTCTACACAGCTTTATATTGATAATACCACACTCATAGTAACACATTTTAATGTGTACCACAATTTGTAGTATAATTAACCACAGCTGTAGTATATTTAACCACAGCTGTAGCACAATTAACCACAATTGTGGTACTATTGGCTATAAAACTGTGGTTCTTTTGCTATGTGGTAATTTTTACCATCAGAATGGCGAAAAATACCACATTTATCGCTAAAACTGATAGAAATGCAATAATTTGTGGTAAATAATACCACAATTTTTTCTCAGTGTAGTTCTTGAATTTTTGTGACAGTTTAAAATACTTATCATAGCGAAAAAAAAATTATTTTTTTTCCAAGTTGACAACTCTGAAAAATAAGGCAGAGTCGAATTTTAAAATGAAAAGAGAAAACGATATTATGTTACTCGTAATACGGACTCAAAATTTGAACTCGAACCCTTCAAAAATATAAAAAAAACTACAATCAATATAGGTAACCTGTTCATTTTTTTTAAATTTTGAACCAACTTGGGATTTTCATGGAAGGTATGTATTGAGACGATCTGATCAAAAAAGCAAGTTTATAATTGGATTCGGCACCCCGAAAAATCTGACCCTACAGTTAATCAAATTTTCGTCACTGCAATAGCGTTATATTTTGTTGAAATTTTTACAAACTTTTCAACGTTTTAACGATTTCTGAGGAGAGTTCTACGTCCTACTTCTCCCCAATCTTACCTTTATACTTTTTGATGCTTCCTTAGGTATAAATGATTCACTTTTTTTTCATTTTCTCACGAAAAAGAGATGTAATTCATTGAACATATTATAAGATCGAATTTTTCTAGGCATTCAATCGAAGCAACTAGTTTATCAGCGTGATGCTGAAGAACAAAGTAGCTTTACCAGATTACATTTCGTGATACTTGTCTAAACAACAACCTTGGGATGTATGATACACGTAGGTAGGTATCCTGTTTTATACATTAAATATGCAGATATGAAAAAATAAAATCTGTTTGGTTCCATCTTTCTATTCAAACTTCTTATCAAGTAGCAAGTTTTACACACGCGAATGTATCGAGTATTTACTAGCCCTTCTTATAAATATTGAATTTTTAGGATAATTACGTACTAGTTTTGGTTTTTTAAAATAAAGCTGAAATGATCAGACAAGTTAGCTCAATAATTGGTACTGTCAATGTTTATTTTATCCTGTTAAATATTGCAGGTAAGTTTACTCAAAAATTCCATCTAAAAATTAGGTACTAAATGTTATATTTTTCTCACAATGTAACTGTCTTCAATGTACGTATTAAAGTTATGATTTTCATTCGAAAAATTCTCAATTCAAAACCCAGAAATTTCGTGATTTTCGAATGTAATTTTTCAAAAAAAAAAAAAATCATTTCATTACTTGCACAATGACTGCAGCTTTATTTCGATAAAATATTCTTGTGGGTAATATAGAAAATGGTCCTGAAAACCAAGCCAATTATCAATTTTTCATTACTTGATCCACATTATAATCATTTTCACGGAATAAGCCGACTAAAAATCGTTTTTATCCCCCCAACCCCCTCCCCTTTCAAACGTGCCTAATTCATACGAACATTCACTAAAATCAAATAAATGATAGAGCACATTCGGTATTCATTTCAGTACAACATCCATCGTTGGTTATTTCGAATCTGGAAATCCCAAAAGAACAAACTAACGATTGTACAAGGTAAGTAACGAAATATGTAAATAATACACATGTAAAAAACGAGATTCTGGGCCACAGTGGACCGAATAGCCAAAAAACACGCACATGTGTTACATTTAAAAAGCCAACAGTTTAAAAAAAGAGAATGACCCTTATGCGAAGTAGAATTCGATTTTGAAATCATTTTCACTCCCCCCCCCCCTCCACCCACGAAAGATGATAGTACCAAATTCAAATTTTAAAAAATTGTGCGACATGTCAAAATATAGGTTTTTGATACCCAGCACTGAAAAAACTAAAAGTACTAGGGCCCAATAAAATATGGTACTCAGTACCGTAAACCTAACAATCGCCTATCATGAATTTCCAAAACTTCTCGCAATGGAAAAAATATCGTTAAATTTGTACTGAGTACCATGGGTGCGGTAAAAATTCCCATACTACAAGTAAAGAGTACTATGGCGCGGTAACTATTCCCATACTGCAAGGTTTTCTTTACTTGAAGTATGGGAATGGTTACCGCGCCCGTGGTGCTCAGTACAACGGGTATGGCCGGATAAGGGGTGAATTTGGCCCCCGGCGCTTTTGGGCTCCTAAACACCTCAAGTCGTGTATATTGACTAGAAATAATTTTTCGCAAAATTTTGGACCCCTACTCCCTTCTCTTTCGGAGCTATGGCCATTTTATTGCATCATTTTCAAGAATTTTTAATTTCAACGGAAGTGAAGGAAATTTTTTGTTCTTTGGCACAAAGTTACATCTCGTAGAGATGTATTTACGATAATTTTTTCAACAATTTTGGTGCACTCCTTCGCGTTTTTTCGGCCATTTGAAGTTTTCAATCGTAAAAAAAAACAATATAAGCGAAGAACGACCACCCTGGAAAAATGTCTAAAAAATACGTTTTTTTTATGTAGAATATCGCTGTGTATTTAGTTTTGGCAATTTCTTTCAAATTTTTTTCCTTCAATTTTCTCAGTGAAAGAATATCGACTTTTTAGTCGAAAGGAGCGTGAAAAATCGTAGAATCGATACCTTGAAAAATTTGAGTTTTCCGTTCCTTCGGAAAAGTCGGGAAACTCGACTGGAACGCAATGATTGGTCGTAAGACGAAAGATAGAACTTCGCTATTGGTTGATTCTGTTTTTCGCTGCTTTTCAGCTAGTACGGTCGGGATCCGCTTCGGGGACCTTTACGATGAATTTTCCTGACTTAAACTTCGGTTTAAGCAGGAAATAGGATACCCACTTTTCCGATGGTTCGGAAAAGCTAGATCTACAATAACGTAGATTTTCACGTTATGGTTTTCTCGCGGCGAGACAGGCACGTAGCTCAAAATTCGATTTACGGTCACGTCGACCAATCAACAAGTATCGTTTACGGACATCGTCCTTTACGCAAAAATACGAGAAAAAAGAAAACTTTCAACGAATGAAAAATAACGCAGATTTTCTTTTTTACTATTTATTTAACGAAATAAATAGACATTTTAAAGTACACGAAAGAATTACAAAATCTGATTTCGATTTTCTAAAAAGAAAATCGAAACAGGAAAAAGAAAAGTACATTGACCTATTCGACGCTAGGTACAAAACGATACAAACGGTCGCGGGTTAACGAACGAACGAACACGAATATAAAAAAAGAAAAATAAATTATAGGCCGTAGCCAACTATTTTACACGAAAAACGACCGCGTATTTATCGATTAATTACAGTAAAATTAACACCGCCCCTCGGACGATAAATTATTTTTATTAAAATCGAAAATTTCATTCGACAAGCGTTCGAAGACGATCCTATTGGTCGATTTAGTCAATAGATCGGCGATGTTATCACTCGATGAAATTTTTACGATGTGAATGATTCCGGATTTGATAAGATCGCGAACATGATGATACGATACATCAATGTGTCGAGTGCGACGAGATTCGTCGGTGTTCGCTATCGAAATGGCTGCATTTGAATCGCAGAATATCGGTACAACGTCGGTGACCAAATCGAGACTACTCAACAGGTTAATCCACGATCGAGCTTCTTTTCCAGCCGTCGATAAAGCTACGTATTCGGCTTCCGCCGACGATAATGCTACGCAGTTTTGCTTTCGGACGATCCAGTCGACGATATTTCCATTCAACATGACGACGATACCGGTAGTGGATTTACGATCGGAGTCATCACCGGCGAAATCGGAATCGGAGTACAATTTTAACGGATACGATACATTAAGGTAGTTCGAATTATAAACTAACGACCGATCGATTGTCGTTTTTAAATACCTAATGATGCGTTTAGCATAATTAAAAATTTCAGCATTAGCGAGATGCTGAAATCTGCACAAGAAATTAACGGCGAATGCGATATCGGGACGAGTACCTCGGGATAGATACGATAACGATCCTAGAATACCACGAACTTTCGTTTCGAACGATTTATCCAGGCGTTTATCTTCGATTTTTAAGCCGGGTTCCATTGGCGACGATATCGGATTAGAGTCTTCAAGATCATATTTCACGATTAATTCACGGATGTACGATTTTTGATGTAAGTACGTTACATCGTCACTTTTACGTTCGATTTCGATACCGATGAACTTTTCTGGTTCTTTTAGATCTCGAATTCCAAATTCTTTATTTAGCTGATCGATCAGCCACTCGATTAATTCGGCGTCGGAACCGGTTATTAGGAAATCGTCGACGAAAATTACAAAGATACACCGAGTTTTATCGCCGTCTTTATTAACATAAACGCACGGATCGTTTGCAGACTGTTCGAAACCTAATTTTTCTAAAATTTTCTTTAATTTTTTGTTCCAGTTCTGCGGCGAAGTTTTGAGTCCGTAAAGGGACTTTTTTAACACGAATACGATTTTGCGTTTTACGGAGGATCCTTTCGGTGGATCGAAGACAATCATACGAGTCGCTTCGCCATTTAAGAACGCCGTCGATACATCGGCTTGACGGAGTTTCCATTTATTTACGGTGGCTACGCAGACGATACCACGGACGATCGATACGTTTGCAGTCGGCGCATATGTCTCATCCAGCTCGTATTGGTGAGAGTCCTTGTATCCGCGGAGAACTAATCGAGCTTTAAATTTTACGACGTGATTAACCGAGATTTTCTTTCGCAGAACCCATCTCGTATCGACTTTGGAGAAGTCCTTGCCTTCGAGCTCGTCCTCGGTGACTTCGTACCAGACATCTTTCACTGCCATAGCTCTCAGTTCTTCCTCGATCGCCTTCTTCCACTCGTTACCTTCAGGACCGTTTACAGCCTCTTCATACGTGAGTTCTTTGCCCTGCTCGGTAGCTATTATTCGATCGTCATCGTTACACAGATTGGATTTTATCGCGACTAACGAGTTTTCGATTGTTTCAGGTTCAAAATTTACAGTACCGTCGTACGAGGTTTCGTTTAACCGATCAGCGTAAAGCTGGTTTTCATCGAAAATGACGTTTGACGAATACGATAGTTTATTTCGCGGTACATCGAGTAACATGTAACCTGTTTCAGTATAACCGACTAGCATTTTTTCCACGGATTTCGGATCTAATTTTGTTCGTTTTTCTTTAGGAATAAATTCCCTAGCGACGCAACCGAAGATACGAACATATTGGAAAGTCGGGTCACGATCAAACCATAAACGATACGGGCTTTTATCGGCGATAGCAGAACACGGAAGACGATTATACAAAAATGTAGCCGTGTACAACGCGTACGGCCAAAATCGACGGGGGAGCTTCGAATCGAAAAGAAGCGAACGGAGTTTTTCACTGATGGTACGTAGAAAACGTTCGGCCGTACCGTTATGTTCGTGTTCATAAGGCTCCGAAGCCATTAATCGCATACCTTTTTTTTCGATTACTTCGCGAAATTTACCACCTATAAACTCGGTCGCGCTATCGCAACGTAGTTGCTTAATTTGACGATTCCATAGATTCGTTACTATGTTATCGTATTTTTCGAAAAATTCGCCGACTTGCGATTTAGCCGTTATCGCGAACGTTACCGCGTAGTGAGTAAAATCGTCGACAAATACAAGAATGTACCTTTCGTTATCGATACCGGCGCTCAGCGGACCCATTACGTCGACATGGACTATGTCCAACGGTTGCTTCGCCTTTTCGCGCTCGGTATTGTAAGGCCCACGGTGCTGCTTTGCTTTGGCACACGTATCGCACTCGTTCGTAAGAGGGCAGTCATGTTCGGTACAACTAATATCGGGTATTTTGTACATAACCGATCTACTCGGATGGCCTAACCGACGATGCCATAGAGCGTTTAACGCGAAGTCGAAATTATCGGTACAATTATTTAGCTTAAATTTAACAGTAAGCAAACCGTTTGACTGTTCAAAAACATCAGTCAGTTTTTCACCAGTATCGCGGTGAACGATCGAAATTTTATCGGCGATCACGGTATCATAACCTAAACGACGGATTTGACTCACGGACATTAAATTGTACGATAAATCGGAAATGTAACTCACGTTTTGCATGATAAAATTTACGCCGCTATCGTTAGTGACTGGTAACTCACCAACCGACGATCGTACGATAGCTGTATCTTGTTTCGCGACGATAATTTCAGCGTTCGACGTTACTGGCTTTTCGTTGACCAAAATACCGGGTACGTTTATCATGTGGCTAGTGGCGCCGGTGTCGAGCACGAAGACAATTTCACCGACGGTCGAAATTAGCGCTACATTTTCTTCGGATGTCATGAGAGCCTTTGGACGATTCGACGATTCAGCATTCGACGGAGATTTCGGCGCCGGCGAATTCAAACTGGAGCTGGAACTAGGTTCAGACCTTTTTGAATTCGCTTCATCACCATACCGAGGGCACTGCTTTCCTATGTGGCCGGTGCCACCGCAACGATAGCATTTTATTTCTCCTCTCGGCGAGTGATTTCGATTGGCCCAGCAATTTTTCGCGAGATGGCCGAGCTTTTTGCACTTGGCACATTTCGGACGCGGCTTACGATCGTTCGGACTTCGATTATTCGACGCTGAAGTTACTAACGCCGAACCTTTGTTGATATTCGACGTCGCCTTTTCGGATTTATCTTCGTCGCTGGTTAATAAACCCCTCAGGAATTTAGGGTCGGCGGGTGCGATATTCAAAAGGGCTTCTGCCGGTTTCTTAACGGACTTCCATTTCTCGATATTTTTGAGTCCGGAGTTCAAAAACGCATACTCTTCATCTTTCGGAACCTTCGTACCGGCGGCCTCCATCTGGTTCACTAGGCTGGAGACTTCATCGCAGTAATCGGTAGCGGACCTGAATTTGTCGATATCGAGGGCCGCTAATTTTGCACGACATGCGATTACAATCTGCTGATTCTCTTTCGCATATCGTTCGTCGAGTTCGTTGAGGAGTTTTTCGGGATCCTTTTCCTCGCGTATGAGCCGGAAAACCGCGTTCGGTGTGTGGCTGACGATTTCAAAATACGCTTTCCTTTTCTCTTTATCGGTCGCGCCGCCATTCGTTGTAATAGCCTTTTCGAGATCTTTAGCCAATAGTAACGATTTGATTCTCTTCTTCCAGATGATGTAGTCGGTACCATTGAAGATCAAGTGCGCTGGAATGTTTGACGACGATTCTCCAGAAGCCATTTCGGACGCTGACGATTCGTTTTCGGAGCACGTAGCAGTTTTCTCGCTTTCGGATTGGTCGTCGGAGATGATCGACGCTGCGTCTGACTCGTTATTGGCTGATTCGATGCACGGAGCTGTTGGTATCGTCGACGCAGAAGATTGACCGACGAGGGAAGTATTCAGTTCTTTCGATAACCGTTTACGAATTTTACGTTTTTGTGATCGAGTTAACACTCTTTCAGATTCGCTCGACGCTGGAAAACCACGGAAGTCTTCTTCGTTGGAGGTATCGTTTGCAGCGTCGCCTCGACCAATGAGCTTCGACAGACGAGGTATCATATACCGAGTCGATTCGCCGTTCACAGGAACCACGATACTATGCTACCATGAAAGAATATCGACTTTTTAGTCGAAAGGAGCGTGAAAAATCGTAGAATCGATACCTTGAAAAATTTGAGTTTTCCGTTCCTTCGGAAAAGTCGGGAAACTCGACTGGAACGCAATGATTGGTCGTAAGACGAAAGATAGAACTTCGCTATTGGTTGATTCTGTTTTTCGCTGCTTTTCAGCTAGTACGGTCGGGATCCGCTTCGGGGACCTTTACGATGAATTTTCCTGACTTAAACTTCGGTTTAAGCAGGAAATAGGATACCCACTTTTCCGATGGTTCGGAAAAGCTAGATCTACAATAACGTAGATTTTCACGTTATGGTTTTCTCGCGGCGAGACAGGCACGTAGCTCAAAATTCGATTTACGGTCACGTCGACCAATCAACAAGTATCGTTTACGGACATCGTCCTTTACGCAAAAATACGAGAAAAAAGAAAACTTTCAACGAATGAAAAATAACGCAGATTTTCTTTTTTACTATTTATTTAACGAAATAAATAGACATTTTAAAGTACACGAAAGAATTACAAAATCTGATTTCGATTTTCTAAAAAGAAAATCGAAACAGGAAAAAGAAAAGTACATTGACCTATTCGACGCTAGGTACAAAACGATACAAACGGTCGCGGGTTAACGAACGAACGAACACGAATATAAAAAAAGAAAAATAAATTATAGGCCGTAGCCAACTATTTTACACGAAAAACGACCGCGTATTTATCTATTAATTACAGTAAAATTAACACTCAGCTCAAATTTTTTTCTTTCAATTTTTCTCAACTCAAAATTTTTTCTCTTAATTTTTTCAACTCAAATTTTTTTCTTCTAATTTTCTCAACTCAAATTTTCTTTTTTAATTTTCTCAACTCAAAATATTCTCTCTTAATTTTCTCAACTCAAAAATTTTTTCTTTCAATTTTTCTCAACTCAAAAGTTTTTCTCTTAATTTTCTCAACTAAAATTTTTTTCTTCTAATTTTCTCAACTCAAATTTTTTGCTTCAATTTTCTCAGCTCAAATTTATTTATTTCAATTTTTTTCAACTCAAAATTTTTTCCCTTAATTTTTTCAACTCAAATTTTTTTCTTCTAATTTTCTCAACTCAAATTTTCTTTTTTAATTTTCTCAACTCAAAATATTCTCTCTTAATTTTCTCAACTCAAAAATTTTTTCTTTCAATTTTTCTCAACTCAAAAGTTTTTCTCTTAATTTTCTCAACTAAAATTTTTTTCTTCTAATTTTCTCAACTCAAATTTTTTTGCTTCAATTTTCTCAGCTCAAATTTATTTATTTCAATTTTTCTCAACTCAAAATTTTTTCTCTTAATAACTCAAATTTTTTTCTTCTAATTTTCTCAACTCAAATTTTTTTGCTTCAATTTTCTCAGCTCAAATTTTTTTCTTTTAATTTTTATCAACTCAATTTTTTTTCTTCCAATTTGACAATTTTTTCTCAAGTTCTTATCATGTAATGACGAAACTTACGAGTGGAAAAATGACTCAAGCAATCACATTGATCATGCGTGTGTCTTTGCCTATATCTTTTTCACATGTGTCTTTTTTTCTCAGTACAACACAATTTTTTTTAACTCTGCTACTTTTTATTCAGTGTATAAAAAAAATATAATACGGCTGTACTATACGAGTATAATACCATATAATGCAAAAACAGAATACCTACTGTATAATATGGTATTTCTAGTATTTTTGGTATTTTACTAAATTTTAATGAAAATCACTCGAAAATCTGCATTTTGCTCAAGGAAATGTAGGAATTTTTGACAATTTCGTCATGAAAAAAAATTGTCAAATTGGAAGAAAAAAATTTGAGTTGAGAAAATTAAGAGAGAAAATTTTGAGTTGAGAAAAATTGAAAGAAAAAAAATTGAGTTGAGAAAAATTGAAAGAAAAAATGTTGAGTTGAGAAAATTAAGAAAGAAAATTCGAGTTGAGAAAATTAGAAGAAAAAAATTTGGACGTGGAAATGGAAAAACGACGTTCTGATTCTGACAATAAGAATTTGAGAAAAAAAATGATGCCGCATCATTTCCGACAGTACTAAAATGAAAACAGACGCTCGCGAACGAGAATGAGAACAACTTGTTAGATAAAAATTTTTCGACAAAAAAAATCGCGTCTTGCCGCACCGCGCCGCGCCGCACCGCACCGCACCGTGCCGCGTAGGTGGAGCCACTCCCTAAGGGCCGAAAATCGCGAAAAACTGCACAAAAATGTTGTTATTTTAGTGGATTTTCAAGTTTTGAGCGTTTTATACAGAAAGAAATGACCAAATAAGGAAACCAATTCCATATTCGTGTTCAGCAGGTCAAAATACCCCGATAAGCACCCTTTTCGCACAAGTTTTGATCAACATTTTAAAATTCACCTTTTTCACTGATTTTTTATGAAAACAAAGTAAATTTCGAGACTTCAAGTAAAACGATCGCGAAAAAAGTGTTTATCGGATATTTTGACCTGCTGAACACGAATATGGATTTGGTTTATTCATTTCGTCATTTCTTCCCTAAAACGTCCCCATTTTCAAGTTTGAATCTGGCCTCTTGAGCAAGAAAATTACAATACACAACAATTAATGCCATATTCGTGTTCTGCGAACCAAAATTAGTCAGAAATCGAAATCTTTCCATTTCAAATCTTTTGAGTTACATTTCAGCTGCAGAAACCGCCCAAGAGGAGTAATGGTGAATTTTGTTTCCACTGTATCTTCCATGTCTTAGACATTAGATCGTACCAATGAGTTACGATATTGAGCGACCAGATCTCGAACAATAATTTTTTGAATTTTTTTCACAAGAATCAAGATACTCGTAGCAATTTGAGATTGAAAAAAGCTTCACGAAAACAAGAGCGAGGCATCGAAGATACTTGAATTTTTTTTCAAATTCCTAATTGTCAATTTGACCTCTCGTTGGGCTGTACAAAATTAATTCATTATAGATTTTCTGAGGGGGGGGGGGCATTGGAGGTCAAAAACACAATAACATCTTATTTTCGAAAATAAAACAATATTCAAGACCAAAAACTTCACTATCAATACCTAGTATTGGGAAGTTGAAAATTTACATGGGAGGATTTCAACTCTAGAACTACTACACAACGTATTAAAATAACGCACTTTTTCCTTTAGGGTAAAAACCTTAGAACATGGATATGTTCAAATAAAAGGTTCAAATAATCCTAAATTCGTGACTTTTTCTAAAATATCAATGCTCTTAAATTTCAAGTCTAACATAATCAGAGGCGTCGTCGAGGGAGGGCCCGGGGGTGCCAGGCCCCCGGGAAAAATTTTGACCCCCGCTTGCCCCCCCCCCCCCCAAAGTTATGTTGTATTTATAAATTTACATTACACTTACATCAGATAGGATTTTCAAAGCATTAAAACATGAAAAAATGTCTTTTTAGAGCATTAAAAATCCAATTTTTTCAAAGCTTCGCCCTCGCTTCGCTCGGGCATGAACAAAACGTAAATACATCTCTACGAGATGTAACTTTGTGCCAAAGAACAAAAAATTTCCTTTACTTCCGTTGAAATGAAAAATTCTTGAAAATGATGCAATAAAATGGCCATAGCTCCGAAAGAGAGGGGAGTAGGGGTCCAAAATTTCGCGAAAAATTATTTTTAGTCAATATACACGACTTGAGGTGTTTAGGAGCCCAAAAGCGCCGGGGACCAAATTCACCCCTTATCCGGCCATACCATACTCTATGGCCATACCCTTTACCGATTTTTTTTCCACTGCGGGAAGTTTTGAAAATTCATGATAGGCGATTGTCGGATTCATGGGACTCGGTACTTTCAGTTTTTTCAGTGAGGAATTCGATTTAAGTCCATTTCACTCTTTATGTCAAAATGTAGGTTTTCGATGCTCGGAAATTCGATTTTTAGATTCATTTTACCACTTGGCTTTTTAAGGGGATGGTACCCAACTCGAATTTCAGAAGATGACCAAAAAGCAGTACGGCGTGTCGAAATATACGTATAGGTTTTTGATATTTGGGAATTCTATTTTTAGGCCCATTTCGCTCTTCAACCCCTTGGAGAATAGTAGGTATCAGACTTGCAATTTTGGAAAATGATAAAAAAACAACGCGACTTATATTGAACCACCTCCACAGGAAGCAGAGAGGTGAAATGAACTTAAGAATCGAGTAAGTATCTAAAACATACATTTCGACATTCCATACAACTTTTTGGTAATTTTTCAACATTCGAGTTTGGTACCACCCCCCTAGGGAACCGAAGGAGTGAAATAGACCCAAAATCAAAAATCGAATTCCCGAGTATCAAAAATCTACATTTCGACATATCACACCATTTTTTCGTTTTCCAAAATTTAAATTTAATACCACCACCATCACCTACAAGGGGGTCAAAGATTTAAAGAGGACCTAAGAATCGAATTTCCGGGTATAAAAAATCTAATTATTTCGACATGTCACATTCTTTTTTTTTGTAATTTTCTAAAATTTGAATTATCTCCCCCTCCCCGGGGCCCCCGAAAGGAACAGGGAAAAACCCAGATAAATCTCAAATCGTATATTAGAAAAGGGACTTAGGTAGATGTAACCTTTTTTAAATTTACGCCTGGGTCCCTTTTCTAATATACGATTTTTTGACTTGTCTGGTTTTTTCCCTGTACCCTTCGTATTTCATCGGCAAGAACAGACAATATGTAATTAAATTATGTATAATCCAAACATTAATGATTTTTTGTTATATTTGCGTGTCATTTGGTTATTCAGTCAACTGTGCGGACGGCTGGACGGGCCCTCATCTAAGTAGGAAGTAGGCACTTATTTTTGATATGAGCACCTCCGGGAGCTTTTCTTTAAATACTTTATAAAACCATCCACGAATTAATATAAAACAATGCTTTTCAGTTTGGAATTCCAATGCAAAAATGGTCGATGCATAGCTAAATCATTCGTTTGCGATGGTTTACTAGATTGTTTAGATGGTTCAGATGAAACTTATAATCAATGTCGAAATATAACGTAAGTAACTAGAAACCTACAAAAATTTTCACCCAATTCATTCAATTGAAACATTTTCATGTAATTCATCTTGAAATTAAGATGCGATGAACGATATTTCAAATGTGACTATGGAGCTTGTATCAACAAAAGATATCAGTGTGATGGTATAAAACAATGCGTCGATGGATCTGACGAATTGACTGAATTATGTAATGAAACTAGCCACCAATCACCCAGGAAAACTAGAGCCACTGGGTAAGTAGCAAAATAAATACGAAAAGTTTTTGAAAAACATGACCAAATCAACGCCTGCGACTGTTCTTTCATAATTTTTTTTTCAACAATAGGTTCGTTCGAGCGCTCCAAAAATTATGAAAAAAAATCGTGAAATTCATAATTTTCAGAAAATCTCAGGGTGCCTTTCCACTAACAAGGGTCAGCCATTACCATTGACTTTTATACATGTAAAATTTCATTACCATTTTTGCGATGATAATTGATAAGTTCTTGCAAAATTTGTTTAATGACGATAAAATTAGTGCTTAAACGTAATACACGAAACGATACCTTTCAATTATTTTTATCAGTTTTACACTAAAAGGTGTGAAGTTTTAGAAAATAATGATAGTTAACCACTTATTTTTACTATGAAAAAATGGGCATTTTACACCATTGGCATTTGGTGAGAACGCACCTTTGGTTAATGTAAACAAAAAAATTATGAATTTCACGATTTTTTTTCATAATTTCGGAGCGCTCGAACAAACCTAATAAATAATGTTCTGAGAAAAAAGGATTTGAAAAATAAGATATGAAAGTATAAATTTTGTTGCGAAAATATTTTCAATTTTGATCTAAATTTCCTGTACCTACTTGTAAAATAAATAGTAAAGCATAATTTATGATTTTCCCACTTCTACAGTAATAGTAAATCATGCACCATTCCAGCGCCATCGGTCACAAAAACTACAACTTTTCTTTGCCCCGGTGATACATCGTTTGTTTGCAACCCGAAAAATGGATTGGTCCCCGAATATACCACCGCCATAATCAAATGTTCCCCTGGTTATGGAAAGGAAAAAAAACAAGATGAAGAAGAAGATTACGAATATGTCTGTCTTAGTAAAAAATGGCTACCTAAAATCGATGGATGCTACAGTAAAGATAAATTAATTCATTACATCATGCTTGCTAGGAAACCAATGAAAAATAATTACAAAGCCCTCAAAACTAGGTTGTTTTTTTGTACAACTATTTTAATTTAGAATGACTCCCCTCCCTTGAAAATTATACTTTCCTCATTTTTACATTTCCTGGCTTTTTTAAAAATTGGTTGCTATGTGAATGAAATTTTAAAAAAAATTGAAAAGAAAAAATAATTAATTTGACCACTTTTGCAAGCAAAAAAAAAATGAAAGAGAATTCGATGAAATTTACAAATAGCCTCTATTACTAAATCATTTAATAAATGAAAAATGAAAAAAAATCACAGAAAAAAATGAAAAAACAATGAAGGAAATTTTCACATAAAAAGCCTATTCTTGCTGTTAAATTTTACCTACCTACCTACTGTAATATTTTGAGCTTCCAAAATAACAATTCGAACCATTTCAGAAAAATTACGAAAATCTACATAAGTATCAGTGACATATAAACTAGAAAAAATAGGAGAGGTGTTCACCTGTTCATCTTTCGATTTCAGGAATGCGAACGAAATTTTAAAATTCAATTTTTACCTAATAATAAATTCAGTAGGGGATAGATATAGAAAAGGTGAAAATTATTTTTGACTAAGGTTCCAAAAACGAATTTTTTTGGTTTTTGTTTTCTAACTTTGAAAACCTTTGAAAAATAATTCCTTTTTGGCTTTCATTTTTAAAAATTTAAAAACCAAATATGATTTTTGTTTTTTGTTGTATTTTTTTCTAAATGCATACCTACAACTATAGAGAAAAAAATGGGTAGAAACAAAAAATTAACGCAAATTGAAACATAAGGAAACAATTTTTGACCATACCTCAATTTCTTTTCAAATGTACCCTTCTTCATCAGAAAGGGTAAATATTTTCTTCAAAAATAAAGAAGTGCTTTTTTTGAAAATTTCCTCAAACATTGTTTCTTTTTTTTCTATTTATAAAAAGAAACTCATCATTTTTGGAAAAATTGTTGTATGTATTTTGAAAAAAAGTTCTCAAGGTTGCGTTCAGCGTGGTTGTGTAAGGTGATCTGTGGAACTTTTTTTATCGACACATGTCAAAAACACTCATAAGTGGAGTGAAAGGCGTTTTTTTAAAATTGCCGAAAAACAATATCATTTTTATCGTTTTAAACCAAATTTATATTATTTGTGTGTAGAATACATCCAAGTTCAAGATACGACCATTCATTTTGAAAAAATTTTCCTTAGTCTGGCGGAAAAGTGCATTTTTGCATTTGCCCCAGGGAAATTGCTGTTGGGGCAATTGCAAAATCGATTTTTTTTTAACCAAAATCTTTTAGGAACAACTAGCGGGCAGTCGAAATTGTATTCTTTTGATGGAAATATCCTTCACAAACACGAAAATTTAAATTAATTACGTATTTATTTGGCGTAATTTTGAAAAAATATTCACATTTTTTAATAAAAACCGAAAATTTGAATCAATTAAGTACTTAACTGCGGAATTTTACGATATTATTTCATATTTTTCAATAATAATTGTCATATATGTTCATTACTACGTTCCCCCGACATTTTTAGTTATTTTCAAAAAAATTAATTTTGAAAAAAATTTCACTCGCCTGAATAATTTCTATTATATTGCATAACTTTGCTAAATTTTGACGAATCAAGGTGGAAAATACATCAAAAGTTAGTAAATTACCTGTAGATTACGGATCGCGCATCGAAATCGCAAAAAAAATAATTTAAAAAAAATAATGTGTGATTTTGCATTTACCCCATGCAGGAGTAAATGCAAAAACGCAATTTCAAATTTTTAAATTGAATTTTTTTTATAAATTTGTGAAATTTTTTCCACCAATTTTTTTTTACCTACAGAGAACCCCTCAAAGTACGTGTGACAAAAATTTGAGGTTGATTGGTGCCATAGAGCGGTCACAGTGAGCCGGCAAAGTGTCACTAATATAAAAACAGTTTGCAATTACCCCACTGCACCTTACACCTAAAAATGACGTCATTTTCATGTATTTGTCTTACTTAAAAAATGTGCCAAAACGTAGCAAAAACATTTTTTTTTTTGAAAAAAACACATTCAAGAAGCAAAATACTGCTCTTGAAACAGTTTTTTTTGTCAGTTTAAGGGGAAATCTGAATTTTTGGTCACTAGTGAGGGAAGGGGAACGTAAAACCTTCATGTATAAGCTACGATACTGGTAAGTAAAAAATTACGAAAACTAATCCTACAATTAAATTTAAATTTCGAAAAATTTCTGGATAAAATGTTTACTTAAAAATTGAAGTATGTACTATCTCATTGCATTGCCTATGATTTCAAAAAAGAGATGTACAAAGGCACTCCTCGTAGACCTGGGAAGATCACCGCATTTTTGCATACGATTGTAAAAGGGGACAATTAAAATTAAACTTTGATATTTTTCAGAAATTTGCGATAAACTGAACCCTGTGAATGTAGATTTGCGATGTTCCCGCGATGGAGTGAACATACGCTGCGATGAAAACACAGTACTGTTTCGTGGCACCACAGTACGCCCGTCGTGTAAGCCAACACATAAATATAGTACCGGTTTTCCACCTCGTTATTTGGAAATAACATGCAACAGTGAAGGAAAATGGGATAATACACTTTTTTCGTGCGATCCTGGTGTGAAAATTCATTGCATTATTAAAAAAAAAATTATCTACTTCTCAATTACCTATTTACTATTCATATTTCCTTTTCTAATTTTTAGAATGTGGAAAACCGTACACAAAGGGAAACCTTTTAATCAGAAATGGAAGTGCTGAACGTTTCGGTGATTCTCCGTGGCATGTAGCAATTTATGATAGTAAACAAATATTAATTTGCGGAGGCACAATTATTACTTCGAATTTGGTAGTATCAGGTACGTACGAAATCACGAAAATAATCTCCCATTCGAAAAAAATACATTTCTTCACAATCAGGCACAGATCATGAGTTCAAACCTCGAACCAATTCAAAATTTGAGAGAAGAATCATCGTCAGTGGCGTAGCCAGGGGGTCTAGGGGGTTCGAACCCCCCTATGAAATCAACCTCCCTTCTGGTATTTCAAGTCTCAATACCCACTTTGGACCCTCCCAAAACAAAGCTTCCGATGCACCTGTTTGGATTTGTTAGGTTTATTTTTGGGTTTTAAGGTCGAAATAATTATTAATTAATGTGAAAGGAATTTGTTCTAAAATTACACGTTCATCAAAGTCTTTTTCCAAAATATTCTATGCTAATCGCGTAAGAACTTTATAACACCTGTGCGACTCTTTAATTGAAAATGATTCAAACTTTCAATTCAGAGTTTTTACAGGGTGTCTACCGATTTTCAAAATTAAATTTCGCGACTTTTTGCTAAGGTATCTAGCATTTACCTCTCAATTTGACGACCCCTCCCCTCTCGGGGGAGGGAGATTTGAAAGGTGTTGATGTAAAATTTTTGTGTAACTCAACGTTTTTAGATTATGACGTAATAGCATTATAGACATGAAAAAACGTATACAAAAATTAGATCAAACAGAAAAATATTGACAACACTGACTCTCTAAATTGTAAATTAATATAAAAATGTCTAAGATCTAAGATACACTTTATTCAAAAAAAGAGGAGTATAATTTTGAAAAAAAATGTTTAAAAAAGTATTAAAAATGTACGTTAATAAAATTTAAAAAAAATGGAAAAAAATTTAAGTGCATTGACATTTTGATAAAAAGTTATGAAGTTTTGTCTCTTTACACACAAATAAGAAGCATAGCCTCATCTCTAAAATAAGTACATAGTATGTGAACAACGGTATAAACAAAAGGTTTTCATCCCCCACAGAAAAATGTGCGTTCATTTTTACGTAGAATAATACCCCAAAAAACTGTGATGATATTATTTGATATTTAAAAAAAATTATAATTTTTAGAGATTTACTGATTTTTGGCAAAATAATTTTTATTTTATTTTTGACATGGATATGTCTTAGGGTTGGGGAGTAAAATTTGAAAAGTGTAACGAAATGCTGGAGGTGTAACGTAACACTGGTGGTGGTTACGTAACGTTTCTAGGTCAAGACATAATGACATTATGCTAGACTTGGAAAAACTTGGAAAAAAAATATTTTAGATGAAGACGTAATGATATCCCGGTATGCAAAAAAAGCAGACAAATTCTGCTCCTTTCTGCTAAGAATTTCTGCTCTTTTTTCTGCTCTTGTCTGCTCCTTTCTGCACTTTTTTCTGCTCTTGTCTGCTCCCGATGCGCAACGGGGGGTGAAAAAGAGTCGTTTAACGAGCAACAGGTAGTGAAAAAAGGTCGTTCATCTCACAACAGGGGTCCAAAAGAGCAGACAAGTGAGAATTTCTGCTCTTTTCTGCCCATTTATCTGCTTTTTTTTGCATACCAGGAGTGCGTTCAGATATAACACAGAACGACGTAGACTGTGTTGTTTACACAGAGTAAACCGTTCAGAAATCACTCCCGGTTTTACATCACGTTTCCCAAGCGTTTCCCCCCAATGCGTTCAGAAATGTTGAGATTACATTCTGTGTTCTGTAGTTTACATTACACCAGGAGTGCGTTCAGATATAACACAGAGCGACACAGACTGTGTTATTTACACAGAGTAAACCATTCAGAAATCACTCCGGATTTTACATCGCGTTTCCCCCCATGCGTTCAGAAACGTTGAGATTACACTCTGCGTTGGGTAGTTTACACTGGTCTCGGAACTGCCGAGTAAAAAACACAGAGTGATCTGATTGGTCGATAGATGTGTGGACGCGAGTAGGGGATGTTGATAATATGTTAGTGTGTTTGTGTGAGTGTACAATGTGTAGTTTTTCGTTACGTCGTTCATTTATGAAACGAACACTCTGTAAAATATGACGTCACAGTACTTTGGGTTTACTCTGTGTTGTTTTTTCTTCCCAGAGTAAATCTAAACGCCCTCCAGTCTCGGAACTGCCAAGTTAAAAACACAGAGTGATCTGATTGGTTGATAGATGTGTGGACACGAGTAGGGGATGTTGATAATATGTTGGTGTGTTTGTGTGAGTGTACAATGTGTAGTTTTTCGTTACGTCGTTCATTTATGAAACGGAACACTCAGTAAAATATGACGTCACAGTACTCTGGGGTTATTCTATGTTGTTTTTTCTTCCCAGAGTAAATCTGAACACCCTCCGGGATTATGATAGACTATACTGGTAATGTTGGTTATAATTGAACAGTGTAGAGTCAAAAGTGACTAAGCGACAAATTGGGAGTTGGGTGTTGAGATTTTAAAGTATTTTTTAGAGCTCGCTGGTGGTGGTTACTCAACATTTTTTTAACATGGATATGTTGATTTTAGATGAAGATATAATGATATTACGTTACACTTTTATAGTAATATTGGTTAAAGTTACAACACACTTTTATATTAAGACATAATGACATTGTGTCAGACTTGAACAGAGAGTTTGAAAGGTTGAGTGATGTGTGCATTTCAGGGTTGACAGATGTTGATGATGTTGAATTGCTCGACAAAAGATTGGTTCCATTATTTATAAAACTAAGGAGTTGGATAGGTCAAGTCCTAGGTATAATTAGTATTTCTATATCTTATACGGCTAGAAGATGGTAATTTAAAAAAAGAGAATCTTTTTGGAGAGACATCTGGTGTAAAAGGGAGTGGAAGATATAAGTCTTGGGTAATTAGTATTTCTATATCTTTCACGAATAAAAGATGGTAATTTTGAAAAAGAGGATCTAGAGGGAGTGGGAGATTTTTGAAGAGGTGGATAAATGTTATACAAGTCTTTTTGGGTTTGGTAGTAAGAGTTGAATGCATAGGGTTAATATTTGTGGTCAACTGGAACAATGTTTTTCTTTTACCAAGCAATTTAAAATTATGTGGACTGGAGGGTGTAGATATAGTTAAGAATACGAGATGAATTAAAAAACTTAATGGCAAACGACTACGATGAATTGACATCCTAGTTAAAAAAAGTTACTAAACCAAAACAGAAACAACCAGCCAATCAACACATCTAATTCAGAAAACCTGGTAATGATCGAATACATATATTTTAAACGTGATACATATTTACCTACCTATTTTATTTTTTATATTATTTTAAATATAAATTTTTATAATCCAAATTAAAAAAAAAAAATAAACTCAGTTGAAAATTTTTGAATGATTGTGTTTACCCACCAAATCCAAATATTTTAATTTCTAATCAATATATTTTCTCATTACATTTAAACATTTCCATGATATTGAGTTTTTACCATAAAGGAAAAAGTGAATTAATTTTTTAAAACAGTTTTTAAAAATAGTTATGTAGTTACCTACTGTTTTCAATTTTTTCTCTATTTTTTAAAATCTTTTTTCATTGTAGAGGGAGTAAAAGTCTACTTTTACTCCCTCTCGCGAATCGCTCGAGTGCTCAAACTAGTCTTTTACTCTCTCTACAACAAGAAATAATATTGTATGCAACTCGGGAGATAGATAATTTTCGACGATTTTGAGTTATTTCCTTCACTTTGCTCGGGCAATAAATCTCAAAATTTGTCGAAAATTACTTTATCTCCCTAGTTGCATAATATACTATTTCAATTCATTTTTTTTACTTTTTTCAACATTTTCAATACTGTTTTTCTTATTTAAAAAAATATTTTCATTTTTTCAAAACATATCCTAATTTTTTTTTGAATAAAATCTAGGTCAGTAACTCCAGGCCTAAGATATACCCAGTACCCATATCGAAACATTACACTTTTCAAAAATTAACCGCCAGGCCTAAGATATATTCATGTCAGAAACTCACAAAAGAACATTGTTTCCAGCTGCACATTGTTTCCATGAAGAAGGAAGTTCTAGCAGAGGAGTTAATGCTAATAATTACGAAGTAATGGTAGGCAAAGTAACCAGAAATTATGATGCAAAGGATAGCGACTTTCAAAAAACGCACAAGGTATGTATACGAGTGGAGTACTTAGATTTCTCGTCTGCGAATACACTATTCAGAGTAGCATCCCACAATTTCAGATTAAAAAAATACGTTTTTCGAGCAAAGGTTACTTTGGTGCGGTGGGCAATTTCCAAGCTGATATTGCAATTTTGGTTCTGGAAGAGAGATTTAACATAAGTTCAGGAGTTATGCCTGCCTGCATCGATTGGATCGCTTTAAGAGATCGTGCATACCCTGTAGATTATACACTCGGAAAAGTAATTATTTTAAATAATTTTCCGGTACTTTAAATCAAATTTTACATTTTTTTTTTGTTTTTCAGGTAGTAGGATGGGGAAAAGATGAAACTGAAAGGGAAAGCGAAATTTTGGTGACGGCCGATTTACCTTTTCTGAGCCACGAACTTTGTTTCGAAACTGTACCCGATAATTTCAAACAATATGTTACTTTTGATAAGTTTTGCGCTGGATCTGAAAATGGTACGAATGCATTCTCATAAGAACAGCAGTTACATATAGTACAGACATTTTAGCTAAAATAAGGCCCTAACCCAAAAAAAATTAGCAGAAAGGGGAAGTTTCGTATTTAAGCTCAGCAAGGTATGTATTTTAATATTCCCGAACTTCCCTAAAACCGGTGAATATTTTGACCCCCTTTTGGGGGATGAGGGGTTCAAATTTCCGTTTTTCGGCTATAACTTTCAAAATTACGTAATTACAAAAAAAATGTCGAAACAAAAGTTGTAGAGCATAAAAAAACAAACAATTTTGTTATTCACAATTTTTTCCTAGGACGTCATGGGAGGGAGCTAGAGTTTTCAGAAAAAAAATCAATTTTGAAAATTTCCCATTACCAGAAAAAATCACCAAAAATCAGGTTAATCGACTTTTAGGAGCGATTCTTTTGCATAGTACATCCTATTACTATGTAGAATAAGAAAAATGTATAACACACCCCTTATCTCAAAGTGGGGGGGGGGTGGACCCTCCGAAGAAAAAGGCGCATTTTCCCCCAAGTGTAGCTCAGCTGCAGTGCATAATTCGAAAAATTGGTTCAAACAAACGTTGTAGATTAAAAGACGAACATTTTACTTTTTTAACTTTTTTTCTACGTGGTCTTGGAGGCGAGCTATTGCAAAAAGAAAAAAAACAGCACGACGTTGGAAAATTTTTCATCAACTCAATAAACTCTCCTTTTGGGACCCACTTTGGGTCCAGGGATCAAAATTATTATAAAAATCGAGTTCAGCGCCCACGAAAACCCCAGAACTCCACTTGTTCGACCATTGGTTCGCTAGATTTTAAATTTACCAGGCTTACCCATGCGTACTTCATAGAGGTAATGAAAAATTTCCGAACGACGATTTTTTTTTCTTTGGGCAATAGCTCGCCTCCAAAACCACGTAGAAAAAAAAAGGAAAATGTTCGTCTTTTAATGCTCTACAACGTTTGTTTGAACCAATTTTTCGAATTATGCACTGAAGCTGAGCTACACCTAGGGGAAACTGCGACTTTGGAACCCCCCCCCCCCCCCACTTTGAGATAAGGGGTGTGTTATACATTTTTCTTATTATACATAGTAATAGGATGTACTATGCAAAAGAACCGCTCCCAAAAGTCGATTAACCTGATTTTTGGTAATTTTTTCTGGTAATGGGAAATTTTCAAAATTGATTTTTTTCCGAAGACCCTAGCTCCCTCCCATGACGCCCTAGTAAAAAATTGAAAATAACAAAATTGTTTGTTTTTTTATGCTCTACAACTTTTGTTTCAACATTTTTTTTTTGTAAATACGTAATTTTGAAAGTTATGGTCGAAAAACGAAAATTTGAACCCCTCATCCCCCAAAAGGGGGTCAAAATATTCACCGATTTTAGGGAAGTTCGGGGATATTAAAATACATACCTTACTGAGCTTAAATACAAAACTTCCCCTTCCTGCTAATTTTTTTGGGGTCAAAACCTAAAATGTCTGTACTAATAGTAAGTATTACACGAATGAGATTTCACCGAATGTATGTATTTATCTTCAAAGGTTCCAGCGTGCTCCAAGGAGACAGTGGTGGCGGGCTTTTATTCAAGAAAAATAATTATTTCTATCTTCAAGGCATCGTTAGTATAAAAGAACCTGGAATAACTGGCATAGCAGCATTCACTGACATAGCTGAACACGTAGAATGGATTTCAAAAGTGCGAAATGAAGTCGAAAATGAATTGAATAAGAATGCGATTGAATTTCAAAATACAACCACATCTACAACTAAAGCAACCACTCAATTTTCCGAAGTTAGTGAGTATTTATGATGTACCATATGTCAATATTGAAGCAGTCAAATTTTAGCACTGCTTAGAGCTTAGATATCGAAATATTACAAAGCTATTGTAGACGAGACTTGAAGGTTTTATACTTGAAAGCTTTAACAAAACCGATTGAAACATTTTTTTTTAAATTAAAGTTCATTCTTTTCTCTATCGTATCGTTCAAACCACAAGTTTTTATCTGAAAGAATACACTCACAATATCAATTTTAAAAATAGCTCATATTTATTTTTCACCATTTTTCCAAGTTGTATTCACTATTTAAGACCCAAAACGTTAATCGAAATAAACAATTTTTCAATATCTTAGCAACCAAAAACTGACTTTTGAATACCCAAAACCTTAAAAATTTGAGGGCTTGAAATTAATCAATATAAATATAAAAAGAGTATATTTTTGGAGGATAGAGAAGTAAATCTCGTACAGTCCCTGTAGTTCAGGCAAATTAGGTTTCAAATAGGGCAAAAATGGAAAAAATTGATAACCAAGGTTTTTTTGCGGAAATGTGTTCAGTGGGGTCCCAGTAGTTACGACATAAAACTCTAGAGCCCCAAGGGTGGTGGGAAATTTTTGAGGGTGAAACATCCCCCGAAAATGAGGGTTTCATCAAGTTTGAGGGTAAAATAATCACAAATTCAGAATCTGTATCGAATTTCCAATCAAATGATACCCTACATGACCTTTTTCAAGTAAAACATAAATCCTAAAGGCGGTTAAAAATTTTGAAATTTTAAAAATCTGGACTATATTGCTTCTGATGAGTTAAAATTTGCATTCGAGTAATAATTTATCGTGTAACAACGGTTGTCTATCAGTAAGTAACTGATTGCGATCATTTCTGGACACAATAGCACCCCTAGGAAGGAGGTGGGATCGATTAATAGTATTGCAGCGTTCTTATTACTGCAACGTCTGCAACTACAAACTGTGAATTTTTGAAAAATTGTGGATTTTAGTGAAAGTGAGCATGATAGTCGGCATGATGAAAAACAAGACCAAACCAAAATATTAGAGAACGGGAGTCACTCAAAATTTACCACAGGGGGTGCAAGGGTGGTCTTTTCAGGCTCCAGCTCTCCAACCTATGTGGTAAGGTTGAGCAAAGTCGACGTTCTCAGGGTCGATTTCATGTATTTCGATCTCCCTGAACACAAATATATCATTACTTTCGAAATCCGATAACATTAAGTGCCCTAAATTTCAAATTAAACTCACCCTCCTCTTCACCGGATCCAAAAAGTTTGAATTGGATAAAAAAATGATTTTATACCACAATTGGGAGGACGTGTAGGGTTTGGAAAAATTGAAAATCGCAATTTCATGTCAGTTTTGGTGAAAATTGGGCGTTTTACGCTACACTAATTTCACGATTGAGAGAATTCTCTACTTCCATTCGGGAAACTAATCAAAAAATCGTGTTCAGGAGGTTCGAATTATGTCTAAAAATGGTTTCATACCAGGATTGGTTCGAGGTATTGGGTTAAGAAGATGGGAAATAGCGAATTTGAGTCGATTTTAGCAAAAATTGGCTGCTTTTTACTACTGAAACGCGACGATCAAGAAGCTATTTCACTTCCTATGAGAAAACCAATAACAAATTCGAATTCAGAAGGTTCGAATTATATAAAAAACTAGTTTCAAACCTTACTTAAACCACATCACTCGTCTCTAGATGAAGAAAATCGCAATTTTACCTCTTTTTCCTCAAAATTGGCCTCTTTTCGCGATACAAATCATACAATTGTGCGAATTCGACGCTTCAGATTGGAAAACTAATCGCAGGTTCGACCGAAAGGAAATTTTACGGGTTAACATTTTTTTTTCGATTTTTGCCAAAACCGCTTCGTTTTTGAGATATCCCTCAAAATATGATGTCACCTACAATCCTTCCCTGAAGAAACACAGGAGTGGTGACTAACATGCAGATTTCCACTGCCACTGTCAACAACAATATTGTAGTCGCGGTGACTACGGATTCGCACCCAAACAGATGGGATCCAAATCCGTCCATCGACTAAATAATTTTTTCAATTTTTTTCGAATTTTTTTTAGGCTAAATAATGTTTTAATTAGTTTTAATTTTTTTTTTTTTAAATTACACAGATCAAAATTACCAAAAGGATCACAAAAATATTTTGTCGAATCAATTTTTTTTCAATTGTAAAAAATTACAAACATTTCAATTTTTTTCAACTTATACGGGTAAAATCAATTTTCTAAAAGAATGCTCCCATTTTTTTGAATACTTCCCCACCCATTAATTAAAAATTCGATTACTTAAAATAATTGTGAGAAAACATTTTCGTAATTTTTCAATTTCGATCTGAGTAATTTTGTATCGTATTGTTAATTAATGGGAGGGGTATTCAAAGAAAGAATTGATTCAATCTGGATTGTTTTTGAAAAAAAATGATTTGACCTGCGAAAGTTGAAAAAACTTGAAATTAATGTAATTCAAATTGAATACAATTAATCAAACTTTTAATTAATGGGAAGGGTATCCAAAAAATGGATTCGACCTGTGTAATTTGAAAAAAATGTTAATTGATCGACTTATTAATGGGAGGGATATAAAAAAATTTATTCGACCTCTTCGAATTGAATAGAATCGATCAAATTTTCAACTAATGGGAAGGGACGTTCAAAAAAATTTAAATCGGCTTCTGTAATTTAAAAAAAATTTAATTATCAGTTGATCGTATTTTTAATTAATTTAAGGGAGTAATAAAAAAAATGAATCGATAGGGGTATTCTTTTTAAAAAATTGATTTGACCTGTGAAAGTTTAAAAAATTTGGAATGTTTGTAAGTACTTTTATCAAATTAAATTTAGATGCGATAATAGCATTTTTATATCAAGCTGAGCAACACGAAAATTATTTTTCAGGTAACAACGAAGCCAACATTGTCAGAAGGCCAATCTCTAGTGAATCACACGTATTATGAACTTCTAATGGATAATTTTGATACATTGAATACTTCAATTTGGTCCTATACTATTAAAATGGCCGATCAACCGGTATGAAAATTTCGTAATAATTTTTGATTTTATTTAATACAGTCAAGGTCATTATAAAAATGAGTCGATCATTGGATCTGAATCCAAATGAATTAATATACCCAAGCCATTTGAATTTTATGACCTGATTGTCGATTCCTATTATTGATAACGTTGGCTTTGAAATAAGTTATCGTTATGATTTATAATTATGCAGGATTATGAATTTGTCACTTACGAAAAAAGTCCAAATGTTATTTTTCTGAGAGAAGGAAAATTATTCATCAAGCCAAAAATACAATTTAACGAAAACACCCAAAGTTCATTCACCTTGGAAAAGTAAGCAATTTTCAATTTCAAAAAAAAATCACACTCGTGAGAAAATTTGATTTTTTTTTATTTCAAAACAGCTGCACAGGAAAATCAAAAGAATGTACCAAAAAAGCAGAAAGTTATTTAATCCTACCACCAATTCAATCTGGACAACTAACCACCAAAGATAGTTTCTCATTTCGATACGGGAAAATTGAAGTTCGAGCAAAGCTTCCAGTTGGAGATTGGATTGTTCCAGGTGAATGAGAAAAAAATCAAATCATAAAAAATGAAAATAATTAATCATAATTGGTGAAATTTTCTACTTAGAAATTTGGCTCATGCCTACCAAACAAGAATATGGAGATTATTACCAATCTGGTCAAATTCGTATCGCTATGGCTCGAGGAAACAAAGATTTGAATTGTTTTGGTAGTCATTATGGTCATAAACGTCTCGAAATGGGAGTCTACATCGGTGCTGATTCTAAACTGAAACAAAAAGTGTTTCATAAAATGGCTTCAGACAGCTGGGGTAAAGAATTTCATAATTATACAGTCATTTGGACTCCAGGTAAATTCATTTTTCGAAATAATATTAGAAATGAGACTGTTTAGGAATCAATTTCTGAATTTTTTAAAGAAAAAATTTCATTCCAAGTGGATAACGAAGAAATAGGTAAAATACAGCCCGAATCTCAACAAACAATCCTTCAAATTGTTGGTTTACCCGAAACAACAAGTAAAATGGCTCCTTTCGATAAAGAAGTAAGTATCTTTGAATTTTCATCACGAAATTTTTTTTATTTCGGTCCATAGGTAGTCTAGATCGGCGAGTTTGTGTGCTAGAGCTGGCTAGAGTGGTGTTTTTGACGTCACTGGTGAAAAAAAGCATTGACATCGCGGAGCATGCGCAGACATCGCTTATAGAGACTGCAATGTAACGCTGGTTTGCCTATCCCCCAGCACCGTGTACGAATGGAGCCGAATGTAAACAGCAACAAAAAAATGACTAAAAACTACCAACAAAATCGCCGCTTGGTGCTTATCAGCTGCTGATAAGCGCCAAGCGGCGATTTTGTTGGTAGTTTTTAGTCGTTTTTTGTTGCTGTTTACATTCGGCTCCACTCGTACATGGTGCCTGGACTGCTGAGGGATAGGCAAACCAGCGCTACTCCGCAGTCTCTATTGTTGTTTATAATGTTTATTTTCACCACTGACGTCACTATCCCTGCACTTACCTCAGCACCCGGGTGTGTACAACAACGATCTAGACTGCCTATATACGTACCTAGGTAGTATCTATTTACCTTGTTTCGGTCAAAAAAATTAATAGTAATTTTCATTATTTAGTTTCATATTGCTATTGGGATTTCTGTTGGTGGTGTAACTGATTTTTCTGACCAATGTGTGGCTAATCCTAAAAAGCCATGGTCCAACATTTCGCCAAAGGTAAAAAAAATTCACGAGTATCTATAGTTTGAAAAAATTTATAAATTGAAATAATGAAAATTATAATCATAATAATTTACAAATTGAAATATGTACTATAAATTGGATTTTTGATTTTATTTTCAGGCAATGCTGAATTTTTGGAAAACCAACGAACAATGGAAAAATACGTGGATAGGTGACAATTCAGCTTTACAAATTGATTATGTGATGGTTCGACCCCTTTGAATCGCGAAATCACTTAGTAATAAAAATTAATACATGTAATTATTTATTTAGTACTTATACCGAACGGATAGAAACTTACATTTTGATATGTACCTTAATAAAAAAAAATTATTTCATTTTATAAATTCATACTTTTTAGAGATGTTAATTATAGGCTCATTCTATGTCAACTCAACCAGGTTTTGACCTTGGGTCTTCCGATTTCGCTCAAAATTTTTTTACGAGTTCTCCTCGATGGTCTAATGAAAGAATCGCCGTCATTCCGATCCTAATCCTTCAGGGGGCGGGGGTTGGCCCCTGTAATTTTCGTATAATTGGGATTTTTTGCGAAATTGCTTAACTTTGAAGGAGCATGTCTCGAGATTGGTTAGGTCTAAGATAAATCTGTTCATGCTGTTTTGTAGAGAATTGAAAGGAGATTCAAAATTGATAATCACTTTCTGAAAAGTTCAAAGTTGAGCTTTTGTGATGGAAGCTCAACTTTCATGTAAGTACAAAAGATGAAGGGCCTCATTAAAAAATCTGAAAAAATTACTATGAATAGAACTTTTAATGCATTTTTCAACTAATTACTTTTCAAGATGGGATCTCAATACCCCTGGGGGGCACACGGGTCCCAAATTTTGGTCAAAATTCAAAAAAATGGAAAAAGTGAAGTAATATATCGATTTGTACTAATTCGAAGGCGCTGAGTTCGAATATGTGCTTAGTTTTTTCATTCGACCCCTCTGAACCCCCTTATCAGCCCCCTAATGAGGTCAAAATTCAAAAAAATGAAAAATAACGTATGATGTGTCGTTTGTTGGGTTTTTGAGGGCGCCGAGTTCGAATATTTGCTTATTTTTGGGATTTGACCCGTTTGTGCCCCCCTAGACCCCAATTTTGAAAAAACACATGCAAAAAATAGGAAATAGCATGTGTCATATCGATTTCTACTAATTCGAGGGTGCTGAGCTCGATTATCAACTTACTTTCTCGATTCGCCTCCTTCGTTCTCCACACTGACTCCAAAATTACTAAATCATTTAAAAAATCAATGTGTTTTTTCAAAATTGGGGGCTAGGGGAGCACTAAAGGGTCGAATCCCAAAAATAAGCAAATATTCGAACTCAGCGCTCTCAAAAACCCAACAAACGACACGTCATACGTTATTTTTCATTTTTTTGAATTTTGACCTCATTAGGGGACTGATAAGGGGGTTCAGAGGGGTCGAATGAAAAAACTAAGCACATATTCGAACTCAGCGCTTTCGAATTAGTAGAAATCGATATATTACTTCACTTTTTCCATTTTTTTGAATTTTGACCAAAATTTGGGACCCGTGTGCCCCCCAGGGGTATTGAGATCCCATCTTGAAAAGTAATTAGTTGAAAAATACATTAAAAGTTCTCTTCATAGTAATTTTTCCAGATTTTTTAATGGGGCCCTTCATCTTTTGTACTTATCATTAAAGTTGAGCTTCCATCACAAAAGCTCAACTTTGAACTTTTCAAAAAGTGATCATCAATTTTGAATCTCCTTTCAATTCTCTACAAAACAGCATGAACAGATTTATCTTAGACCTAACTAATCTCGAGATATGCTCCTTCAAAGTTAAGCAATTTCGCAAAAAATCCCAATTATACGAAAATTACAAGGCCTCCCCCCGCCCCCTGAAGGATTAGGATCGGAATGGCGGTGGTTCCTTCATTAGACCATGGAGGAGAACTCGTAAAAAAATTTTGAGCGAAATCGGAAGACCCAAGGTCAAAACCTGGTCGAGTTGGCATAGAATGAGCCTATTATTAATAAACGTCAAGTTGATCAGTTCAAGGGTTTTCAAATTTTTAAAAAATGCGAAAAAACGGCTGGATAGCCGCTTCTTCCTCCCCTTTGATAAAAAAAATTCAAATCGAAAAAACCTTGATTTTTAAAATAATAATTTTAAAAAATGAAAAATAATGTGACCTTGCTCCTACTGACCCCTTTCTCCAGTCTTAGGTGATCAATACGGAATTGAATATTTCAAAAAATTACAGGGTGTGGGTCGAATAAAAAAGTAAGTCGATATTCGAATTCTACGTCCTCAAATTAGTTAGAATCGATGTGCCACGCGATATTTTCGTTTCCCAACACAGTTTTTCCCGAAATTGGTGGGCTAGAGGGGCACTAAAGGGTCAAATCCAAAAAATAAGCAAATTTTCGAACTCAGCCTCCTCAAAAACTTAACATACGACAGGTCACGCGTTATTTTTTATTTTTTTTGAATTTTGACCTTATCAAGGAGGCTAATAGGGGGGATTCAGAGGGATAGAATGAAAAAACTGAAAACATATTCGAACTCAGTGCTTTCGAATTAGTAAAAATCGATGTGTTACTGTAATTATTTTTCGATTTTTTTAAATTTTTGTCAAAATTGTGGACCCCTGTACCCCCAAGGGGCCTAGAGATCCCACCTTGAAAATTTGGTGGTTGAAAAAAGGGTAAAAAAGGCTACTCACTGTAATTTTTTCAGATTTTTTAATGGTAGCTTTCATCTTTTGTTCTTATCATGAAAGTTGAGCTTTCACCACCAAAGTTCAACTTTAAGCTTTTCCAAATGTGATTACCGTTTTTGAATCTCCTATTTATTATATTTCAAACCCTGCAATCAGTTTTTCCTCAAGTACAACTTATCTCAAGATATGAGCCTTTAAATTTGAGTAATTTGGCGAAAAATCGCAATTGCATAAAAATTTCAAGGACCGCCACCCCCGTCCCCCTTGAGGGTTAGAAAAGAAATGATCGTGGTTTTGTGAATAGACCACAAAGGGGAACTCGTAAAAAAATGAGCGAAATCGGAAGACCAGACTTCATAATTCTCGTTCAAAACTTTACCTGGAATCGTTTTTTTTTTAATATTCCGAAGTTGAGAACCACAAAAACCGGTTTTAAATTTCAATGTCTTTGATAATCGTTTTGCAATTTTGTCTACGTCAAATAAATAAAAAATACGCATTTCTCATTAGAATTTTTCATAGATGAGTAAGATTTATGACCTTTCGACATCTTTTGCATTGATCTGAAATTTAAGTTTAAAAATCTCAAACTTCCACCACTGAAATTATTTCAGCATTATTTACATTACAAAGGCCTCTCTATTGATTCAACAAAAAACAATATCGTCTTACTCTGAGAAAAAAAAACCCTCCCCTTCAAATTTGTATCCATCATTGACCATTGAAAAAAAATTCATCAATCACAGTCTCTTTTCATCCTTCCTCAAGGCGAATAGTAAACTTGAAATTTACGAATTTATAGAAACCAATTAGGCAATTACCCAAGTACGTAAGCCTAGAACTAGTTTCATAATGTTTAGCTAGAAGTTCGCATACGAACAGTTCCTGTATACAGAGGAGATTCCCAACAGTACGAATCTCCAAGCGTAACCGACGGTAGATATGGTTCGTGAATAAAAAACAGTGTTACGGTAGAAATAACGTCATGTTAATTATAACGAGGAGTATTGTTATCACAGTCATTTTGATCGTCTTGAAGAAAGGTAAAATACAAATTATTATAACAAATAAAATCATTGGATAGGAAAAATCGAACATATGACTCTGAATTTTAGAAGTCCAAGCTGTGAAAAAATATAGCTATGTGGGATGCTACGAAACCACGAATAGATCAAAAATATTACACCAACATGTGAAAACAGACGATGGTATTTCATCGAAAACCTGCGTAGATTTGTGTTTTTCGTTGCAATTGGCTTATGCCGGATTAATAAAGTAAGATTAGAATTTCTCAAAATAATTTCCTATTTGGATATGTACCTACGTCTTGTAGAAATTTGATCTGAAAATTTAGAAACGAATGTCGCTGTGGTCAGAATCAACCGCACGAATTGATCAGAAGGAGTTATAAAGAGTGTAATTATGCTTGCCCAGGAGATAAAAAGACTGCATGTGGAGGAGAATCGAAACTTTCAATTTATGGAACTGGGGTTGTAGGTAAGAAAATCGAGAATTTTCGATTTGAAAATTATTTTGAATTTAAAAACAATCCATTTTATAAAAAAAATGTTCTTGCGAAATCAAATTTTAAAAAATGATGATTTTTCGATGAAATTCTCTTCTAACAGAAAAAAATTATTCGAAAAAAGGATGGAATTGAATCTGTTCTATTTACAGTCCTTTTTTTTTCTTCTTTTTTTGAGAAAATAAGTAGGAACCTAACCTCTCACCTATCCTTGTAGTATTTCTATCGATCGAGCTACAACTATTATTTTTAAAACAGCCGCAGGCGACGAATCGATCCCAGCCAGAGTATACATAGGTTGTTATCCAGATAATGATACAGATTATCGAATATTAAAACATTCATCGCACCAATATTCAGATAATTCGCCTACCAAATGCCACAAAAAATGTTACGAACAAGGATTCAGATATTTTGGATTAGCTGATGTGTGAGCAAATTGAAAATCGTCATTTAGAATAAATCAAGATCAGTACTAAGGAAAATTTTTGATTTACAGAAAACATTGCTTTTGCGGAGATACGCCGCCATACAAAGAAAATGCCATCTCTGATGATAACTGCCAGTCCCCTTGTAACGGAGATACCAAGGAATTTTGCGGAGGCAATCAAAAATTAAGTTTATACGCCACCGGAATTACCAGTAAGTAAAATTGAAAGATTTCAATGAGCTAAAATAAGGTATTCTAATATATATGTACCTCGAATTTTAAACATCAGATATGCAAGAATATGGTAGATATGTTGGATGCTACTCTAATCCAAATCTTCAAGATATAAAATCAGAAATTACGCTGAATTTGACCAAAACTAACTCACAAGGACGATGTTTTAATATCTGCGATCAACGAGGATTTAAATATGCTGGAGTACAAAAGGGGTAAGAAAGAATTATTTACATCATTTACACTTATGCAAAATCAACAACTCCTATAAAACATTCCCCAAAACTAAAAATGAAGCATGTACTTTCGTAAGAGAAAAATGACAAAAAATTATAAAGTATTCCGGCCAATTCTGTATTTTTTAACAAACTTTGTCAATTTTGAAATTTTTTTGAAAAAGGTGTAACAAATATTTGACAAAATTTTTTACAAGGGAGGTATCCCAACTGGAAGTAAAATTTTGAGCCCAAACAAAAAAATCGAAATTACATCATAACAGGACCCCGTATCCAAAATTTCAGGGGCTGAAGTTCATTTCTCGATTTTTAGCAAATTTTTGAAATTTCAAAATTACCTCCGCCCTGGGAAATACGAAAATTTGATTTAATCAACGAAAAAAGCTGAAATTTAGTATATGCCCTATTTTCGACCTCCAGAATCGATTGGAAGCGGTTTCGAGACGTTTCGGGACCATCAGAAAATTTTGGAATTTTCCAGCGCTGGAGAAAAGTCCATAAAAATGGCCCATATGCACTTCAGCACCTATAATCGCGGATTATCCGTATTGGTGACCTATTTGATCGATTAAAACACAATTTTCCAAAAATCGTAACTTTGAGTTCAAATTCGCATTTTTGGACAAGAAATTTTTTTTATGTGCTGGAAAATTTCAAAATTTTCTGGTAGCTCCGATACGTCTCGAAACCACTTCCATCGATTCCGGTGGTCAAAAAAAGGGTATATACCAAGTTTCAGCTTTTTGCCCAGTTACGTGTGCAAGGGGGATATTTTGGATTTTTTTCAGGAAAATATCCTGCTCAAAAATGCGAATTTGAACTTCAAGTTACGAATTTCGGAAAATTGTGTTTTGATTCGGAAGGTCGAAAATAGGGAATCTACCAAGTTTCAACTTTCTACCTCAATGTATGCGCATTAGTCGAATTTTTAAATTTTTTCCAGGAAAATTTCTTGCCCAAAAATGTGAATTTTGAAAAATTGTATTTTAATCGATCAAATAGGTCACCAATATGGATAATTCGCGATTATAGGTGCTGAACTGCATATGGGCTATTTTTATAGGCTTTTCTCCAGCGCTGGAAAATTCCAAAATTTTCTGGTGGGTCCGAAACGTCTCGAAACCGATTCCATTCGATTCGGATTTCGGAAGGTCAAAATAGAGAGTATATACAAATTTTCATATTTCCTAAGGCGAAGGTAATTTTGAATTTCAAAAATTCGCCAAAAATCGAGAAATGAACTTCAGCACCTGAAATTTTGGATACGGGGTCCCGTTATGATGTAATTTCGATTTTTTTTTGTTTGGGCTCAAAATTTTACTTTGAGTTGGATACCTTCCTTGTTAGAACATCACGAAAATAAATAAAGGAGTAAAAAGTAATATAGTTCAGATAATTGGAAGCTTCGTAAAATTGGTTTAAAATTATTTAAAGTCGTCAAAAATGACAAAAAATAACATGAAAATAAACATAAAATTGAAATTAAAAGTTGTTGAGATATTATTTTAAAATTGTTTTTCTTGCTTCAAATTTATTTCAGAAAAGAGCCTTTCTTTTTATCCTGTGAATGAAAAATTCAAAAAAGAGCAAAATGTTAAAAATTCTTACTTTTTATAGTGAAATTATTAAAATCTTTGCTATTTTCTGGTTTTCTTGCTACCAGGACAAAATTCTTACTAATATCTGGTTTTTCCATCGATCTTAAACAGTTGGAATACCTCTACCTCCCTTGTCAGCAGTAAAATTTTGAAATATTTTGAAAAATATTGAAAGTATTCTGATCTGGAAATTTCATCAGGAATTCAAAAAAAATAGGTCGAGGGCATATTAATACTCCCTAGTGTTCCAAAGAGAACCGCAAACCCTAAACATTCAAAATTTTCAATTTTTTCTTCAGAATTTCCAAATTTTTTGGAGTTGACCCCTTTGAAGCACTTGGAGGCATGATACAACTGTCTCGCCAGTTTTTTACTCTTCGAAAAATTTCAGACTAATTTTAAGTAAAATTTCATAACAGAACCAGTACGTAATGAGTAATTTGAATCTTGAAAAAACTTGGAAGCATTTTTGAGGCTGTTTTTGAGGCACTTGGGGTCAAAGTCGAGACCCAGCCTTCAAACCAGCTTTTCTTGGATTTTTAGACCATTTCTCATAACTGATTTTTTGAAACGTTTTCTCCTCCTCCCTTTCAAGAAACCACTCCACATATGAAAATTGGTATAACTTGTCTATGAAATTTGAGAAATTGAGTTGCAATTTTCACGACATTTTTATGAATTTTTACAACCTAAATCAATTTTGTAGCACATTATGCATGTGTTTGAACAAAGCACCATCTATTTCGTTTCAAGAGGACGACAACGAATGTGATTATGAATGGTGCCCAGGTGAACTAACGGAAGAATATTGCGGCGGTGACAGTACAATGAAAGTATTCAGAACTCGTCGCACAGGTAACAATCAAGACAATTGATAAAAAATTCACCCCAGTCCAGCAAAATTTTCTGAAGCGACCTCTGAAATTCATAAATTTTTTATGAAGTTTTTTCACGTTTTTGACCCACAAAAATGATGACCCTCTCGCCCTTCCTCTCTCCAAAAAATCATTTTTTAAAATTAGTATTCAGCAATTCAGAAAAATTAAAATAATGGAAAAAACTTTAACATCTGAAGAAAATTATTCAAAATTTTCGGACGTATTTATTCAATTTTTGGAAGTAAATTTCTATCAGGTTTCATAATTTTTATACCCTCTCCTTTTTCCCCATTTTGCATGGCCCATGCCTGATGAACGCCCTGAAGTATCAAACAAAGTCATAAATACCTATACCTAAAATTCCATTAAAATGTAAATTACAGACGAACCTGAGCCTGTAGTAGTCAGTTACCTGGGTTGCTACAAAGATAAAAAATATTTCCCCACTTTAGACGGCCATAAGGAAATATTCGAAAAAAATCTCAGCCCTGGTTCATGCATAGAAACTTGTAGATTCAAAGGATTTTCTTTCTCTGGAGTTGAATCTGGGTAAGAATAAAAAAAATTGAACACCACTCCATACATCTTCAACTCATTTTCGAAATCTTTAGCACAGAATGCCACTGCAGTCATGCGTATCCAACGATACATGCCAAAGTAAGCGATGAAGAATGCAACGTGCCTTGCAGTGGGAACTTGAAGGATCGTTGCGGAGGACGACTCAGAATAGCAGTGTATGATAATGGCGTACCTCGTAAGTGATAAATACATATTTTATGGCTCAAAAATACTGGAGATGAAAAAGGCAATAAAGAATTCAATTTTCCATAGATCCGCAAATTTTGGTGGATAAATATTACATGGGGTGCTATAAAGACGACGTACCAGGTGTCAAGCTACTGGAAGGCACTTCAAATGATATGCAGACTTATCTATCTCCGACAGTTTGTTACAAACAATGCTTAATAATTGGATTTTTATACTTTGGTGTGATAGCAAACAGCGAAGAAAGGTGAAAAAGAAAGATAATCAAAGTAGAATATAAATTTTCAATATTCCCTATAAATTCAATTTTTCAAAATTTTTGTCCTCAGTGAGAAATGTTTATGTAGTGAAATCGATCCATCGGAAAATCTGCTGACTAATGATGACGAATGTCAGCGAAAATGCAACGGAGATACCACCAAATGGTGTGGAAATGATTGGAGAGTCGCTGTATACAGAACTGGACTTTCAGGTGGGTACCCAACTTCACAGAAACAGACGAATGTAAGAACTTGATCATTTATCGAGTAGGCCCATTCCACGTCAACTCGGCCATGTTTTGACATTGGGTTTTCTGATTTCGCTCAAAATTTTTTTACGGGTTCCCTTCAATGGTCTAATGAAGGAATCACAGTAATTTCGACCCCAATTCTTCAGGGGGTGGGGGTGGTCTTTGTTATTAATGGCTCAACTTTGAAGACTCATATCTCGAAATTTATTAGGTCCAAGATGAATTTGTTCATGCCGTCTTGTAGAGAAATGAAAGAGATTCAAAACTGATCATCACATTTTGAAAAGTTTGAAGTTGAACTTTTGTGATGAAAGCTGGCTCATTCCATGTCAACTCGACCAGGTTTTGACCTTGGGTCTTCCGATTTCGCTCAAAATTTTTTTACGAGTTCTCCTCGATGGTCTAATGAAGAAATCACCGTCATTCCGATCCTAATCCTTCAGGGGGGCGGGGGGTGACCCTCGTAATTTTCGTATAATTAGGATTTTTTGCGAAATTGCTTAACTTTGAAGGAGCATATCTCGAGATTGGTTAGGTCTAAGATAAATCTGTTCATGCTGTTTTGTAGAGAATTGAAAGCAGATTCAAAATCGATAATCACTTTTTGAAAAGTTCAAAGTTGAGCTTTTGTGATGGAAGCTCAACTTTCATGATGAGTACAAAAAATGAAGGGCCCCATTAAAAAATCTGAAAAAATTACTATGAAGAGAACATTTAATGTATTTTCAACTAATCACTTTTCAAGATGGGATCTCAATACCCCTGGGGGGCACAGGGGTCCTAAATTTTGGTCAAAATTCAAAAAAATGGAAAAAGGGAAGTAATATATCGATTTCTACTAATTCGAAGGCGCTGAGTTCGAATATGTGCTTAGTTTTTTCATTCGACCCCTCTGAACCCCCCTATCAGCCTCCTAATGAGGTCAAAATTCAAAAAAATGAAAAATAACGTATGACGTGTCGTTTGTTAGGTTTTTGAGGGCGCTGAGTTCGAATATTTGCTTATTTTTGGGATTCGACCCTATAGTGCTCCCCTAGCTCCCAATTTTGAAAAAAAACATTGATTTTTTAAATGATTTAGTAATTTTGGAGTCAGTGTGGAGAACGAAGGAGGCGGATCGAGAAAGTAAGTTGATAATCGAGCTCAGCACCTTCGAATTAGTAGAAATCGATATGACACATGCTATTTACGATTTTTTGCATGTGTTTTTTCAAAATTGGGGTCTAGGGGGGCACAAACGGGTCAAATCCCAAAAATAAGCAAATATACGAACTCGGCGCCCTCAAAAACCTAACAAACGACACGTCATACGTTATTTTGCATTTTTTTGAATTTTGACCTCATTAGGGGGCTGATAGGGGGGTTCAGAGGGGTCGAATGAAAAAACTAAGCACATATTCGAACTCAGCGCCTTTGAATTAGTAGAAATCGATATATTACTTCACTTTTTCCATTTTTTTGAATTTTGAACAAAATTTAGGACCCCTGTGCCCCCCAGGGGTATTGAGATCCCATCTTGAAAAGTGATTAGTTGAAAAATACATTAAATGTTCTCTTCATAGTAATTTTATCAGATTTTTTAATGGGGCCCTTCATCTTTTGTACTTATCATGAAAGTTGAGCTTCCATCACAAAAGCTCAACTTTGAACTTTTCAAAAAGTGATTATCAATTTTGAATCTCCTTTCAATTCTCTACAAAACAGCATGAACAGATTTATCTTACACCTAACCAATCTCGAGATATGCTCCTTCAAAGTTGAGCAATTTCGCAAAAAATCCCAATTATACCAAAATTACGAGGGTCACCCCCGCCCCCCTGAAGGATTAGGATCGGAATTACGGTGATTTCTTCATTAGACCATCGAGGAGAACTCGTAAAAAAATTTTGAGCGAAATCGGAAGACCCAAGGTCAAAACCTGGTCGAGTTGACATAGAATGAGCCAGCTCAATTTTCATGATGTACAAAAGATGAGAACTATCATTTAAAATTCTGAAAAAATTATTGCGATAAGAACGTTTCATGTGTTTTTCAACAAATTCCTTTTCAATATGGGATCTCAACACCCCTAGGGAGCACAGGGGTCCCAAATTTTGGTTAAAATTCAAAAAAATGGAAAAAGTGAAGTAATACATCGATTTTTACTAATTCAAAGGCGCTGAGTTCGAATATGTGTCCAGTTTTTTCATCCGACCTCTCTGAACCCCCTATCAGCCCCTCCCCCCGATAAGGTCGAAATTCAAAAAAATGAAAAATAACGTGTGATGTGTCTTTTGTTGGGCTTTTGAGGGCGCTGAGTTCGAATGTTTGCTTATTTTTGGGATTCGACATTTAGTGCCCCCTAACCCCTCCCCCTGAAGGATTAGGATCGAAATGACAATGATTCTTTCATTAGACCATCGAGGAGAACCTGTAAAAAAAATTTGATCGAAATCAGAAAAACCCGGTCGAGTTTATATGGAATGAGCCAATAGTATTTGATGAAATATTCAATTTTCAGACGTGAATTCCAGATATATTTATAAAGGATGTTACATAAACGATCATAATTTATTGGTCGACAGACAAACTTTCCATTATTCCAATACCCTCACACCCAAAAGATGTTTCAGACTTTGCAATATGTTGAAATTTTTATATTTTGGAGTCCAAGAAGGGTAAAAAATGAAACCTTTATCGCGATCTGATTGAAATTACGCCAAAATATCAAATTGGAATTAATTTCAGCAAGAAATGTCGCTGCGGTAACGACCTCGCAAGTAGTTTGACGCCCGAAACAAAAGATTATTGCGGTATAAAATGTTCTGGCAATGCATCCGAAACTTGTGGCGGACATGAAAAATACATGCAAATTTACCAAATCATAAGTAAGTTGGTTTCATATCGATTTTAATTATTTTTCCTAGGTTAACAAAATGATACCATTTTTTGCAGGAATTGAAGAAGAAACCAGATTCGGATCACCAGGGGAACTCCTTTTCTCAGACAATTTTAGTATATTGAACGCAACAAATTGGTCTTATACCATTAAAATGGCGAATGAACCGGTAATTTTGGAAAATTTCACGAGAATCGAAGTCATCAAACGATAGAAATTTCTCATTTTTATTGCCATTGATTTCGATTTATTCGAATTGATAATTCAAAAGACCTATTTTCAACAGAACCACGAATTTGTCACATACGATAAAAATAATTCCGTGATTTACGTTAAAGAAGATAAATTATTCATCAAACCAAGACTACAAACAGAAGAGTACACTCAGGGTTCAGTTACGTTGCAAAGGTGCAAAATCTGAATTATGCTTACTCTCTCATTCTGAATCAGTGAAAAGTCACTGATAAATAGTCAGAATTGCAGCACAGGAAAAATCAGCGAAATTCACTGATTTTCAAGATTTTCACTGATCTTTCAGCAAATTTCATTAATTTCACTGACTTTTCAGTGAATTTTTACTGATTTTCCAATGATTTTTCTCACTGATTTGTTTTCTCAGTGATTTTCGATAATTTTCACTGATTTATAATTGGGAGAGTAGATATGGAAAAAAATATTTCCAATGAAGAAATAAACTTAGAAAAAAACGATTTTCAAAACAGTTGTACAGGAAAACCAGTGGAATGCAGTAAAAAAGCACAAAGTTTCTATATTTTACCTCCTATTCAATCTGGACAGCTGACCACCCGACATAGTTTCTCATTTAAATATGGAAAAATCGAAATTCGAGCCAAAATGCCAATTGGAGACTGGATTGTTCCTGGTATTTGAGAAAATATTCACAATACTCGATTAGGCAATACAAATATACTCAAAGAATTTCCATTTCTCTTTCTAGAAATATGGCTCACGCCCACAAAATACGAATATGGAGATTATTACCAATCGGGTCAAATTCGAATAGCTCTAGCTCGAGGCAATAAAGACTTGAATTGTTTTGAAAATCACTACGGACACAAACGTCTAGAAATGGGGGTCTACTTAGGTTACGAATCACACATCAAACAGAAAGTATTCCACAAATTAGCCCCAGTCAGTTGGAGTAATGATTTTCATAATTACACCGTTGTTTGGGCTCCAGGTAGTCAAAAAATTGAATAAAATGAGCAATCACCTTAGTTCTAACTTCTAACCAAAGAATCGTAATACATTTTTTTTGAATTTTCTCCTGTCAACAGAAAGGATCACATTCCACGCAGATGGCGAAGAAATAGGAAAAATTCAACCTGAATTAAACCAAACGATTCGTAAAATAGTTGGTTTGCCAGAAAGTTCAGAACGTATATATGTAAACGCAACAAATAAACTGGCTCCTTTCGACAGAGAGGTAAAAATGTGTTTTTTTAAAAAAAATTGGTACCTACATAAATTATTGAAAAATATTAAAATAATGATTTCTCATCACAGTTTCATATCACTTTTGGAGTGTCTGTCGGTGGTTTGACTGATTTTGATGATACTTGCACCAGTAATCCAAAAAAACCTTGGGTCAACACGTCGCCAAAGGTAAATGATTCATTATGGTTCAATTTTGGATTATAAATGTTTTATATGCAGTGATCAGATTTACAGGGGGAGGGGAGAGGGGGTAAAAAATACTCTTGCACCAAGGCTGCAAAAAACTAAGTCCCTCGAAAAAATAAAATTATAAGGTGTCCTGAAAAAATTCATCGACCCAAAAATAAACAGACAAATACATCCAGTAAAAAGTAAATTTTCGATAAAATTGAGAAATCAACTATTTTTTGCAAATTTTTCATAAAAAGTTGAACGATTTTTTTCAAAAAATGGAAAATTATCCAGGACACAGCCGTAAAGAGTAGCTCTCTCGCCTTCCACCACAGTGGACAAATTGCAGCTTCAGTAGTGAATTGGAGTGAGAAAATTTTCAAAGGCGAGAACGACGCCCTAGGACTAAAATGGTCCAAGTGCCACTTTTTTCAAAAATGAGGTTATTATGGGTTTCGATTCAGCGAATCAAGCTGCATCGATTAAAATATTTAAAAAAGTTAATTTAATTAATTTAAACCTAAAAAAGTGTTCAAAATTTGCGAAGTCCATAAGCGCAATGCAATTTTTGTTACGTTTTTTGACTTTCATGTAAAAAAATTAATTTGACACTTGGACCATTTTAGAACTAGGGCGTCGACAAGCTTCCTTTTTAGAAATTTTCGTTTCTAGTCATAAATTAAAAAAATAGGAAAAAATCTATTTGAATCTGAAATTTTCTATACCCCTCCCCCCCCAAAAAAAAATCAATTTTGGTTCTTTCCGGAAAATTCATCAGAAAGTTCTGTAAAATTTCCAGGATTTAAGGCACAATGATAAATATTTGGTTTGAATTTTTTCTAAATTTCGGCTGTTATTTATGAAAATTTAAAAAAAATGACAAAATTAGTGAACTGGATAGAACAATAGTAAGTAGCCAAGTACATAGGTAAATTTAAAAAAAAAAAATAGAATTGCAAAAAATTATAAAATTGTGAAGCATTGCGCGATAAGGGACCTTGAGGTGAAAATTCGATTTTTTCGGGAGAGCCAAAAAACAAAAGAATGGAACCCCTACCCATTCAAGAAGGAAAGCTATTTTCTAAATAAATGGTTCTTGCCACTTTTGAGTAGTGTCACTTAACCTTTAAAAAAAACAATTTGAGTTCCTAGCTTCTTACGTCTCCCCATCCCATTGACCTTAAATTTGAGTATCACTTTCCTTCTTTAAGCAAATTGAAAAAATTAATCGAATTCCAATTTCTTACTCCATCTCTTCACAATCGATAATCGAACCATTTTCTATGGCTCCAAGAATAAATTTTGATGACATTTTTAAAGAAATCTTCGCAGCAGTGTTCCCAACACAGTTCCTATAAAAATTCAAATTTCTTATTTAAAGGTCTGAAATTCAAGCCAAGAAATTTTGTTGGCCACAAAAATAAGTTTCAATTAATTTTTTGTTTTAATGCTAATTGTGTAAATCATAAGTAGTCAGAACTGATATGAAATTTTTTGAAAAATTTCACCAAACTTATAACTTGGTGACCCCAAAAATTGGCTAAATTTTGAGTTTCGTGTTTTTTTCAATAATGGGCACTACTTTAAAGATTTCTAGCTCCATCAGCATTATAACCCGATGCTCAATTTATTCTGAAAGTTTTCACACTCAATCTAAATAATCTCGCCAATTTTCGTCGTAATTCCAGATATTTTTTTAGATCCATCTCATAAACGTTTTTTTTTTCAGGCCATGCTAAATTTTTGGAGGGAAAAAGACCAATGGAGTAAAACATGGATTGATGAGAACTCAGCGTTACAAATCGATCACGTGAAAGTATGGTCACTTTGAAGAAAATCTATCAAATTTAAAATTAATTCAATCTTTTCTTCAAACGAGTATTTTGCAATGAACTGATACGAACATGCAAATCAACTTAATATGTATTTTTGGTATATCAATAAAAATTTTCAACACAAATAAAAATTATTTGCTTTTATGATGATAAAATTTCTCGTTATAATTTACTCTTGTTTACCATCTTATTATACTCTAAATTTCAACTTTCAATATTAAAGATATCGAACCCCCCTTTTGCCACAGAGCTTGACGAAAATTCTTTTCAAGGCCCAAAAAAGCTTCAAGGAGGGCGTAATGAAATATTTTTATTGCATTGTATCAATGGAGAAGGGACAAAAAAAAAGGTAGGACTAGGGCACTACGTAGGACGACAGAAGGCCTCTCGACGCCTCAAAACAAAAAATTGAAAAATTCTCTTCTTTTTTGAATAATTCATCTTCAGGACCATTGAATTAGATCAAATTCTATTCTACCATTGCCTTCTATGGCTCAAATCAAATTTTTGAAATAATTATTTAATGTCGGGAGGAGAGGGGGTAAATTCGTCATCAATTATCCAACAATTGATCATTTTTTATTCCCAAATTCACATATAGATAATGAAATTTCATCACTATGAAATTTCAATCCATATTCTTCTTCTATCCCTTCACCCTCAAAAACTACTCATATTCGCTAATAAATGTGAAAGAATTTTATTACAAGTACAATTCGTAATATATGATTTAAAAAAAGAAAGAAAAGAAAGAAAACTACACGGTCAATCTATATCTTGGGAAAATATAGAGAAATTTCCTTTTTAGAAAAACTGGGAACAAAAACTTTATCGAAGTTTAAATAAAATAAATAAAATTTGTAATACATCGTTAAAAAAAACTATCGCAATCGATATCGTTAAAACGAAAAAATAAATAATACGAGTAAAATGTTCTAATCTAATCATCGTAGGTGACTGGTTCCTCTTCTTCGACAACAGCAAATCGTTTGTTCGAATCGCACATAATTTCGAGAAAACTATCACCTATTGAATCGCAGCTTTGCTACGAACTGGCAATCGTGGACATAGACAGAATACTTCTTAGCAATTCGTCGATAAAGTTTTCTTTCCGAAACAACTCTTATCATAAACAACGGGGGAAGTGGGAATTTTAAAAAGTACACGTTCGACTTTTTTCAGCTTTTTTGACGAAGCGTCGACGAATTTCAATGATTGAAAGAACAAAAAGGCATACAGGTCCGTCAAAAATTTCTCATACGATCGAATTTTTGCATTTTTTCCAACGGTAATTTTTATCGAAGCATTAAAGTGCTGATTGTCACGAACGCTTTGTCGTTTAGAACGTTCAAAGCTCATACCCTTTTGTATTCGAAATTCGTCCACGCTTCAATGTAAATTTAATACCTAAGTCGTTATTGTAAAGATTCGCCTAGAAAATGTAATAATAAAACAGACGAGCGAGCTTTTTCCACAAAAAAACCACGACAGCTGCGTTTTGAGTAGAACTACCCTCGAAGACGAATCTTCATCTATATCTATTTTTGTTTTTTTTTTTTGCTTTTTTCAAATAGATATTTACAAAAAAAAAATACACAGCGCGAGAAACCTACATACACATATCGTCTACGAATATACATGTTTTAATATTTCAATCTATTGAGCGAAATTTTCCACGGAAGAAGAGGTAAAGGGGAAGTATATTTACTCGACGAAAACAAAAGAAAAAAAACAACAATAACAAAAATAAAGAAAGCGATACTAAAGGTACCTACAGTAATTTTTTTGTAAAAAAAAAAGAAAACGAAAAAGAAAAAAAAATCGAAGACGATAAACACTACCATTCACACTGTGTACACACGTCGTGTACAAAACAACGTATTCGTATATGAAATAAAATACACATTCATAATCACACAAAAACACACGTACAATAATAATACGCGTAAAAATGATAGGGATGAGATCAAAAGAATTTTGTGAAAAAAAAAAAGGAGTTATCCATAAACAGTCAAAATCTTCAACGTTGCATTCCATATTCTCAACAGCGATCAAAACAATATTCTCAACCTAAAAAATAATAACAAAATTCGTAAAAAATTGAACCGGAACGATTTCCTTATAATATTAACCCTTAATACATATAAATGCACAATTTTGTTAATCTTTGGAGTATTCCAACTTGAAAGCATTTTACGTTATTTATTAATTTTTTTTTCAAATTTTGTTCATATTTTTCAAAAAGTAAGTAGTTCGGTAGATAATTTGGTCAGCACAATGTTCTCTTACGAGCAACCCAAACTGCCAAACAAGTGAATTTACTCAATTGTAGATTCAAAAGTGCAAAACAAGTCGATAATTGGACTGATTTTGCCCCTTGAAATCCAAGAATTGGCAAAACTACTTACACTTGTTTTGTACAAATTGCAGCATCAGGAGCCTGATTTTATGGATCGAAATTTTTTTACATAAATAATTACTGACTTTTTTCTCGATTTTTTCACCTTTTAGAAAATATACGGCTCTGTATATTTTTTTTAATTAATTTTTCATTTTAAAAAATATACTTGATTGAAAAAAATAGTTTTATAGTGAACAAAAAATCATGAAATATTCAGTTGATCAATTTTTTAGATGTAATCAGGCATCGTAGTCGAAATTTTCAAAAGTAACTTCAGAAATTTTAAACACGGTCGAATGAGAAGGAGGGGGGAGGGGAAGGTAATTTGCTTTCTCAAAAATAGTGGCGAAATTGCTTTTCAGTTGAAAAATTAGATTCAAGCCGGAGGATTTTCAAAAATAATGAACCCAATTTCAGTGAATTTGCGATTCCAGTCAAAAGGCGAAGAAAAAAAAATCGTATTACAAGTAAAAAAATTCAAAAAATTCCATTTCAATAGGAAATTTTCAATTTTTTGTCCCTCTATAGTAAGCCAACTTGAGTTTGTGCCTGCATCAACTTCTAACCGTGAAAAAAAGAACCAAAAAGTACAAGAAAATTGTTCATATGAGTAGTCATATTTTTCAGAAATTCGTGTTTTTTTGTACACTATTTTTTTTTTGTTGTTTTAGCTTTTTCTGGCGAATTCAAATACTGGCATTTATGATTGGGGGGGGGGGGGGGGTTATAGATAATGAAAAAATGTTTTTTTTTTTTAGAGAGAGAATGCATACAGTATTCGCCACGCATAGATAAATGTTCAATTTCAGTCAACCTATCGTTCAAAAAAATGGGAAATTACAGAAAATAAATTATTTCTTGGCAAAAATAATTCCTGAAAAAGTTACGAATGAGGTGAAATTGATTTTTTTTTTCTAAATACAACCTTAACTTCGACTCACAATTCTATATAACTCAGAGTGGTTTTTTGGTAAGTATGGAAAAAGTTCGAGCTTTGACTTCGCTGAGAACAGCATAATCACAGACTGTGCAAAAATAAAATTTCTACGTTCTCTGAAATCTGCACACCTGATTTTGGATACCAATAAAAGAAAATATGGGAAATTTTTGAGAAAGTGATAAAAGGTGTTTGTTTACTTGCTAAAAAAGCTCAACTTTTTTTTGGAAATTGAAATTTCCTCTTCTGGAATATCTTTCCTGAAAAGTTCGTTTTTTCATATTTTTACCACATTTTTTCAGAACTATCAGACCGAATTTTTTTTTCTTTTTAAAATTATATTTACGAAAGTTTTCTTTGTAATTACACAGGAGGATTTTTGGTTTATCAATTTTTTGTGTTTTTGCGTTGAATTGATTTTCAAAAAATACTGTACTGATTTTAAATGGATTAAAAAATTGAACTTTGTAGATCATGTAGTTTCTGAGAAAATTAGGCTGAAAGTAAAACTTCTATTTTTTCAATAAGTGCTACTCTTTTCTTAATTTCCAAAAACATAGGTATTTTTTATACTTCGAAAATGTTACTAAAAAATTTATGTAAGTGTTATATTTTTATTCTTCATGAATTGTATGCATTTTTTATCCTAAAATATCAAGCTGCTCACTTTTTAGAAAAATGAAAGTAAATGTAAACTAATAATTCAATTTCTGCGAATTTTTTTGGACCCGATTTTTCATTTTCATTTTTCCACTCCTTGAAAATGACTTTTCTCCTACTGCATGCAACCAAAAATTTTTGAAACCTGCCCGATAGTTTCAAAAATTAAAATTAAAAATTTTTGTTTCCCCTCGTCGAATAATGAACCATACAATTGCAATCAAGGAATTAATGATTGATAATTGTCTCTTTAATTTGGTCTGAGCGAAGCAAAGGCAAGAAATTGTTTCAAAAATTTACAATCTGATGATCAAAAAGTTGCTTTTTAGACTGCATAAAACGAAATCAGAAAAAATACAATTTCTATTGAATACTTGGTTGCTTGTAAACATTCAAGGGATAAAATTTTGATGAAAATTTATATTCAATGATAAAAATTTACTCGCAGTTGCAATTTTGAAAAAAAAAATTTAAAAAGCAATCCTGGCTGTTGGGTGAGACAGGGGTGAGAAAAAATGAAATTTTTTCATAAGTTACTCACTACGATGCCTGAAATCGATTATATTTTTCTGAAATTAAAAATTAATTTCAAATATAATTTAAATCCTATTTTTGTCTCTTTTTAAATAATTAATAATTCTTTCATAAATTATTACTTTATAAATACCTAATGCAATATTCTACATATTTCCAAAATCCACTTTAATTTTTGATCGAGTCTTTCACCGTGTGATTTTTAATCTATTAAATTATTGCAAATTAATGAAAGCAGGGTGCTCGTATACTCCAAAATGTGACCACCGTGAAAAAATTGCGATATTATTAATATTAATATTAACAAAAAAAAAACTGAAGCAACAAATAACAACACATTTGAAGCATTTTGGTACAAAAAGACAATTTTCAAACTGTTTCAAATAAAACAAAAAAAATTACTCCAACACTCAAAAAACAATTAACATTGATAATATAAAACCAACGAAAAAATAATCAATAATAATATTAAGCTTATGCTGAAGCAAATCGATAAAATGATAGTTAGTTGGCAATGAATTATTATCCAAGTTCCAATAAATGATGAATGAAAATGAATTAATTACAGGAGTATAATGATCAAAAGCGAAATTAATTAGTGATACAACAAATATAACCGATTTTCTTTTTCGATCGTGAAATTTATCTTTGTTGATTGTCATTTTTTCTGAATTTTTTTTAATTTAAAACTAGAAAAAGATCAGTGGATGAATCATAATTAACGTTACATTGATGATTTGATCCTCGAATTCGACTCAAACTTTTTCTTTAATTTTCAGTGAAAGTGAAAATCTAAAAATGTTTTTTAAAATGAATTTTAGAATTTTATTTTCAAGCAATTTTTATAAAAACATCTACAAAAAAATCGCAAAATTTTTCAATTTTTGAACCGAATTGCAAAAACAAAGTTGAATTAAATTAAGTTCATCTAATGAGGCTGAGTTCAAAAACGTGAATATATTCAATTACAGGGCTGTAATCTTTTTCAATTGTTAGAACTCTTTTTATTTAAAATTAATTCGTAAAAATGACATCCTCTACAGAAAAAACTAAAAATCTTGAAATTTTCAAATTTTATGCAAAATATTTTAGGGTCTGGCTACAGCCAAAATTGAAATTCAAAATTCAACAATCAAGCTTCAAAATTCAAGTAAAAATAATTCGTAATTTTTACAAGAATTCAACTGCATTGTTTAAACTACGCAGCTAAATTTAATTTTGATTCTGAATTTGATTGTAGCCAAGTTCTGGAAAAAAATCAAATAAAATCATTCCATTTTCACGTCAATCACAAAAAAAAATCCAACGAGGCTAAAATCATAAACGTAAATAATTATGGAATTCATCGCTTGATTTTTTTCTCGATTCCCTAACAGTTTATTGATTTATTTACCTACATAACTTGGCTAATTGAAAATCGAATCTAAAAAATTGAACAAAAAATATCACAAATAATACAATAAAACTGAAAAACGATCCTAAAAATTCACTCGGAAATTACTCCAATGACACGAAAATCACAACCACATTACAAAACATTCAACATATGTACTCGAATTTAAAGGGGGAACATCTACCATCATCATACTTCTCAACTAAATGATAAGCTTACGTACAAAGCTACGACGGAGAAAAAACGGCATAAAAATCCAACGTACATTAAATTACTAATCCAATCTATTTTAAAGATGCATTTACAAAATGACGATTCTTTATTCATAAATAAGTCGATTCGCCTGCAAGAAAACGATGAAACACTTTTTTAACCAAACAAAACCATCATCTCGGCACACAATTGCATCAGCATCCATCATATCGCAATGTCAAACCAATTCATCCAATTGCAAGCAATCATACACCGTAAAAAAGGTGAAAAAATTCGAAGAACGACGCATCTTACGTAAAAATCCAACCTTACCAAATAACCTTATAATTTATCAAAATGAGTAGACTGTTAGGAACCTTTCATGCTGCCCCAAATTAATCCTCATTTAAAAAAATAGTGCGATTAAAATAAATAAAAAAAAGAAATAGAAAAAGAAAAAGAAAGTTTACCATTGATATGGCGAAAAATTAGATATCAATTGTCACAGCCTAAGAGCTTGCTCGGTCGCATCAGATTCCGGATCCTCATGCAGTAGCCGATAATCTCCTACCCCTAAAACCTCAACAGGTTCGCCAACTAGGGGGTAAAATAACGTACAGTTTAGTTTCTTTTCGATACAACTGATGGGTGAATAGATGATTTAAATTCGATAAAAATAAATTACAGTTGTATTAGAAGTTTACCTCGATTCGTTGATGAACTGTGCACGCGTACAGCGCGTAGGAGCATTCGTAAAATTTATAAAAGGTGAAGAAATCAAAAAGCCAAGGTGCATAGGAAATATAAAAATCAAAATAAAGAACTATCTCCTAATTCCTAAATTACCGACGCGAATTTGAAAAAAATTATAAAAAATTTCATCAATCTACCAAAATAAAGAAAAAATCAAGAATAAAATTATTTCTAGATATGTTCATATCTCATTTTTCTCCTCTACCTTCCTTCTAGCAATAAAAACTAACAAAAAATACATTCGAGGTGAAAAAAACCTCCAAAATTTCCAAATATGCGCAAAAAACACATCAGCTTTAAAATTAAATACAAACTAAACTTTTTAACAATTCTACAAATCAATTCGAACAAAATACGAGTACAATATCGCGAAAAAAACAACAAATTTTGATTATAACCGCGGAAACGAAATATCTATCGGAATTCCTAAATAACAAGGACATACTTACCTGTTCTCGCGAATTCATCTTCGTCTTTCGACCAAATCAGAAATATAATTTCGTACAAAAATAAATTTCTAACCAATTCATCAACACTAACGCGGTTTAGCATTGAAAAATGCTCATACGAAAGAACGCGAACCCCCAAAATATAAAATCAAAGGCCTTGGAAAAACAATTCGGGGAATGAGTCAGGCATTGTAATCGAATATCCCATCGTAAGACTCCCGACGTACGTGACAACCCGAGATGAGTTTTTTTACCTCATCAAAATGACCCAATCCTCCACCGAAGGTATTTAGAGACCTTGTGAAGTAAACAAGCTACGCGTTCATGCAACTAGAAGCTCTACACATGCATTGTCAGGGAATCCTACCTGATTCCCAAGCTTCTTCTTCATCTTCGGCTACTGACGACTCTGTGCTGGATTCAGCTTCCGATGATTCACTAGGCGTATTCGTTTCTACCTCGACACCTAGTTGTTTGTCTTTGCTAATAGGTTCTAGATATACCGTAACCTGAAATGGGAAATATTTATACGTAGAGAAAATCTCAACTTGAATGAGGTGAAAAAAATCCACAGATGGGTATTTTACTTTAAAGTCAGAGCTGAATATTTTATTCTGCTTATCTTTATGGGCATCGTCAAGATCATTTTTATTAATCTTCAACACCAAATACTTCGAGTTCGATTCAACTTCTCCGACCGAATGTGCTCTGAAAAAATGAAGAAATTTTCACATAAATTTGGATTACACGTTGTACATGAAAAAAAAAAAAAACAAGAATTTACCTGGGTTTATTGTTAACCTGGGAATTACAGGTAGTAGAATCATCGTAACTGTACCGACAAGAAGGTTGTTCGTTAGAATCTTGCAAATCGGGCGAATGAACCTCGCGTACGAAAAACGTATTAAACCAAAAATGGAATAATTTCTCCTATAAAGAAAAAAAACGATAACAAAATGACTCATAGAACAACGCACCCGATTACTCACTTTTTTGAGTTTGCATTTGAAAAATTCTATCTTCACGTCCCCTTGGACGGCCACATCGGTCAAAAGTTGCTGTCGGAAATTCGGGAGACCTTTTCTGATATCGTAGCTAATCGACGTATGGAGTTTTTTCACCTTCAGAGCGAATTCGCCGACTCGCTTACACTCCGAAATTACAAACTGGACGCCTGCGTACGAAATCAAGATAGAAAAGAGTTGGAAATATTGTTTCCGGTGTGATTTCTACTTACTCCCTTGCATTGTTGAGAAAATAGAAGGAATCGGTTCAAAGCAGATTTCTCGTACGAGTAATTTCACCGGACGATATTCCAATCGATCTCGTACTAACGAAGCATAATAATTAACGTAGCGTCTTTGACTGGGAATAGTTACACCCTGGAAAATACTCGAATTAGAATTCTCATTAAGTAAATTGAATGAAAAATTGGTTCGTAGATTACCTTGCGATCCGTGGTCCTTTTCTGACCGTAGAAACTTAACGCCTCCATAGCATCCTGGAAGAGACCGTTGTGGAGCATAAAGCACGACACCATTACGCCAGTTCGACCCTAAAATATATCGTAATTAATATTTATTCGGTCCAGGGGTAGAAAAATTTCTCATTTATACCTTTCCAGCTTTACAATGAACCACTGCTACGTTTTTCTGGTCTTCCGACAGCCACTTGGCGACGTCATCGCAGAAGGGCTTGATTACTTCCATACATGGCGGATTGTGGTCGTCGAATGGATAATACGCTACTCGTTGATGGAATTTTGTAGTATCGTACATTTTTTCAGCGCATCTGGAAGAATACGTCGATTAGTCATACGGAATAGATCAATGTTTCGAGATTTCGCGCTGATTGCACGACAGCAGGTGAAATCCCATTATACGTTTTTAAAAGAGGATTCATATCGTCATCATATTTTCATAATTCGAATACAGCTAAAGCAATACCATAACGCAATAATAATGGCGTTTAAATCAGCACACCATCGTTTCAACTTACAAATTGTAGACTTTATAGTGCCCGTTATGCTTCTCGTCTAGGAACCTTGCTACATCGTCGATGTGATTGCGATAAACGCCTTCCAATTTCTTTTCAGCGGGAAACCCCATCGCAATAAGATTGTCCAAAATGTCTGTACGGAAACACATTAAGGAACATACTATTTTCAACGGAGAAAAAGGTTTATACGAATTAATGTTCATAAAGGATACATGTTAAATCCAGATTGAAGCCATCTTTAACATATCGCTTGCGTTTCTGACTAACCAACTTCTTTATAGGATTAGTCACATTCATAGTAGAAATGACTCTGGCCATAGCATTTATTGAATGGTGAGATCTAGGTATTTTGGCCAACTCGGGCCCTACAACATCCTTCTCGTTATCCATATCCAACTGTGGACAGAATAAAAGCACACGATCGATTAATCATTGATTTTCCAACGAAACGTATTATACTCGGTGATACAACGGACGTAACGCATGAGTTAGTTTACAGCTAGGATTCAACTCGGTATCGTGCACGCGGTAATTTAATAGTTTATAAGATACGAAAAGGGGTATACTTACTACATATCTTGATAAATTAATTTAATCTTACAACTAGTTAAATTAGAATTGTTCAATATTCGGCGTTGTAAGATTGATGATGTTCTTTCTCTTGAAGAAAATGCCCGTTATACTAAAATAATACACGTCGTACAAGATAATCATGCTTTTAACTTTAATTACGATTATAGAACAAAACGAAACATTTATATGAATTATTTAAACAAAAGTATTAAAAAAATTATAACAAAAAGAAACCGAGATCTAACTAACTTTACTGAAAATCCGAATGAAATAAAAGAACTACAAAAGCCCACCGAAGAAGCGCTAATGCAGAGCCGCCGCCATATGCAATTACCTCGTTTGTCTCTATTCACGTTGCAGTTTGTATCAACCAATCAGATTGCGAGAATGAATTACGTCACTTTTTCTATAACCAATTAGCGATTGGAAATTTACTTTTTAATTTTATTTTACTGGAAAATACATGAGATTTGATGAGATGATTCATTATGCGTTTTATTTATTACACAATCGATTTAAAGATGAAATAAATATGAGTAATGGATGATATTAAATTATTTAATTGCAAAAATATCATTTTTATTCGACTTGAAAACTCTCTCAACGTTATTGAATCTTGATACCATTATACTTGAAGTCGAAGGCTCGAAATTTCAACTACCATTTCGATTTCGACCACTTCATCGGAGAAACAAGTTATACACCGGAATATCTTGACAGAAAATATCAAAACAAACGTATAAATTGGAGAAAAAAATTTATTCGATTACTTTGTACAAAAAAGTGTAAAATTTATAACGAAAAATTAGCACACTGGGCTATTCCCATCCCTTTCGACACTAAGTTCAAGAAGACCAGCGTATGTACACAGAAAACTTAACCATCGCATATTTACAAAAATGAAACAAATTGAATATTTATAAACCTCGTAAAAATCAATAAATAAAAATTCAACGCAATGTCATAAATATCTAAAAAAAAAAAATCATCTATATGACACCGAAAAACGTTCTTTCATGCCCAACGCTCGACCATACAACCATTGCAATCAACACAACGTACATTGATAAACATTAAAAAATATTACTTTAAAATAGCAAACATCAACATCAACAAAAAATTAGGTACATATAAAAAAAAGATGAAAAATGATGAGAAAAAATTAATAAAGAAAGAATAGAAACAGGTCAAAAGTAACTTCGTAAACTGGTAATAGATCAATGTGTCCTTGAACGTTGACGATTTACTTCTCCGGATGATAAAATCTGCACCCGTTAATATTACAATATCCTTTTTTCTGGATATACTTGCAAAGACGTGTGGTACCACTGCCACCTCTCCATGTACCGGATCCACGTTTATCACGACCTAGGAGGGAAAAACAGAGAAATATTAATAACTGAAGAAAATATCAATATGAAAACGAATCTGAGATGATACTTACTGCTACGATCACTCGAATAATTATTTTTCCAATCTTTACGACTGTAGCGATCATCACTATTCCACTTCTTGCTACCACTATCGGAATTATTGGAATAATTACTAGTCGGTGAAAATTGCGCATTGGTCTCCGTACTGTTACTATTAGTAATCGGTGGCGTCATTCCTGGCGGTGGGAACATATTGGGTGCACCGGGGAACGGGAACACAGGAGCCATCATACCGAAAGGCGGAGGAGCCATCATACCAGGACCGACCGGCGGTACCATATTGGGTGGAGGGACTCCATCGAACGGTGGCCTCATCCATTGCATAGGTTGGCCAGGTTGAGCCGATTGCTGTGACTGATCAGTGGTTCCGGTCTGAAATTTATGAACAATGATTAATTTATACGATTCTTAAATCAAAATGATGTAATCTCGATCGACAAACTTACCGGCCAAGTACCAGTAGGGGGTACAGGTGCACCGGGGAAAAATGGTTGCGTGAAGGGAGGCGGAAAGGTGCCATCGGGAAATGCGAACATTGGTGGTGGAACAGTTCCGGGTATGAAGTTGGGAGGCATGAATTCCGAGCCATCGGGTGGGAACTGCTTGGGTTCGGGCCATTTGAACGTTGAGAAATCGTTGACCGAATCTAATGAACCGCTTATGTCATCCAATGGTATCGCAGGTGGTTGGGTTGTCGAATAGATTTCTAAATCTGGCTCCGCTGGAGTATCTGGGATCCTGTTTGGGGCAAAAAATCAGATCAAAGGGTTAAATATAAAATTAGACTGAAAATGGAATCAATTTTTGTGAAAAATTCGTCACACTGTACTTACATAGATTTACTATAATATAAAGCAGGAGGTGCAATTCGTTCTCTAGCATATTGGATATTCTTTTCTTGACTGTTGGCCCCCTTCACAGTGGACGGAGGAGGAATATCAATAATAGCTGGCTTCTTCCACGCGATTTTCTCCACCATTTTATCATTTTCGCCTGCACAATCGAACATACAACAAAAACGAATTAAAAATCATTCATTCGTAAATTGTTTTTTTTTACCCAAAAACGTACCAGCTTTTCGGACCATCAGCATGCTTTCTCGTTCGGCAGAACGTTCTTTCATTTGCATGGTCCAGAAATCTTTAACGACATTGGCTACGAAAAAATATACGAAATTATTAACCTGCTAGAAAAATGCCAACATTAATTAGTGCTATCGAAATCTTACCTCTTTCAGATACGTCCACTTCGAAGAACTGGACAGCTTCTAATTCATCGTCTGTTCTCCACTTGACCGATTTTTTCGGTTGATTTCGTTTCCTGAACAACGACAGGGCGCTTTTCAAGCCTTCAGCACTTTTTATAACCGGTGGTTTGGGTTCTTCGTCCATACTCGTATCCTTTTCTTCGGGCGACGACGATTTATCTGGTAAACTATCTGCGATGGATTCGTTCAAACTGTCGTCAACTGATGATTCCAAAGTGTCTTTATAAAACTGTAACATACCGGAAGAAAAATCATTAAAAATTATTCAATTTTTCCAAAACCACCAGGTTTCTCAAAAATTTGAAAATTCACCTTAAACGAAGGTTTAACATCTTTGCCATCCGGAGTCTTCGGCGTCGGTGACAAACCATCGTCACCTTTCGCAGCTGGTTTCTTTCGCTTACGCAGCAATTCCTTCTGAGTCTCTACTGCAGCGTTCATGGCATTCATGAAGTCATCGCTTTCTTGTAGGAACGCTGTAGATTCAAAAAAATATCATTTAGAATAAATAATTTAAAGAAAAATATTTCAAAGAAAATTCGTCGTAAAAATTACGAAGCTGAACTGTCAAATAAATACGATGGGGGGGGGACCATGAGCAATACGTATGATAATCTTTTTCACGATGCAAATCTGAAAAAAAAAAAAAAACTGTGACGTATTAAAATTAATTCGATGATGTTGATAACTAAATATAAACACGAAAACGTGACTTTAAATCAATAATTCTGACAGAATACAGGAAGAAAATAAAGAAACTTAAAATAACGTACATAAAAAAAAATCCATACAATATGGGAAAATTCAATTACTACTCGTGATCGAAATGAGCGAATCAGAACGATCGATGGCGGAAAAGGGGCCTAAATTTGGGACCTACTTCCTCAAAAATTAATTTCTCAAGGAAGGTCATTGATTTTGTAAAATTTTGATTAAAGAAATGGCTGAAAAAAATCCTGATCGATTGTACAGCTTTATTTTTACAAAATCTTCCTAAATTTCACAAAAACTCGAAATATTTCCAAATTCAAATATTTTTACATTCACGTTGCAACCTTTTGACTTCAAATAATCTCGAAAAATTCCCAATCCAATGCAACACTTTGATTCAAAGACTCCACAAAATTTAAAAATCAGATTTTTGGCTAAAAAAAATCCCCAGGAATGGGCAAAAAAATAACAGAGAGATACAAGTCGATTGTTAAAATTGAAGAAATGAACTCAGCATCGAAAAAAATGATAAAGAAATCATCCCATGGACACAGAATCAATCAAATGCAAAGATTTTTGTAAAAAAAATCCCTCTTTCCTTCCATTTTATCGTCAAAAAATTCAATCTAGTTCTTGAGTTGAATAATCAGGAAACTGATATGAAGCTCTTATTAAAAAAAAAATCCAACAACATTCACTCCTCCTTCATACAAAAAACCATAGATCAAATCTGAACTATAATTTTCTCTTGTCCCCCCCCCCTCCCCATCTCAAAAAATTGGAAGCAAAGACAAAAAAAGTGGACATTCGAAAATGCAGAAATAAAAATTATCAAAAAAAGAAAGCCTTACCAACGAACTAAAAAAATACTACGATAAATTTCAACGACCTTGAAAAATTACCAACATAAAAGACTCGTTATACAACAAATCATTGAAAAAATTGGCCCAAAAACGAAAATTTTTACCGACCTTAAAACCCCCCAAAAAATATGAAAAATGAAATTTCTAGTAAAATATGCATCAAAAATCAATAACGTAATCTAAATAAACAAACGAGAAAGAGGGAGGGGAGGGATAAGAAATTTCAAATAGAAGTCTATTAGGAAATTTTCCCCTAAAAAATATATAAAAAATAGCCTCTTCGATATCCACAAACTATAAATCAAATAAATAAAAATCTAAAAAAAAATTACAAAATAATAAATCATAATAAACGAAACAATTCCATCGATTTGAGACTGAAAATAATCCACCTCGTCAAAAAATTGACCTTCAAGGACAAACGTCGCTTGAAAAATGACTGAAAACCCTACGACCTTGAACTAATCTCTCTACCCTTAAAACATTAAAAATAATTTCTAATCGACCAATCAACGATGGTTGAAAAAAATTCGCTTGGTGAACAAATCATCTCATCTTACAAAATGGATTCTGCGTTACAGTGGAAATTCTGCTGACTCGTCGCCTCGACATCAGCATTTTCTGTGGCTGAGTCGTACTGGCGATAATCGTACGTACGATACATGTATAAATCGATACAATAGGTAACAACTGTCCTCGAATAAGAAGTAAGAACAGCCACATGTATTCGCAAAAATCGTTTATTTATTTTCAATATTATGTGTTTTCAATATGCAAAAATATTGTACGTATGTGTATTTCTATTGTATATCGCATATACTGCGTATGTATAAGATATGTACACAACAAATACATAAATTATTAGGTATTTAGAAAAAAAAAGATAGGTAAATAGGTAGGTAAGGTACACGTGTATACATACTTTTTTTTTACACAGAATGATCAGAAAGAGAGATAAGAAAAAAAAAACACAAATTAATATGAAAAAGCCATTATCGAGACTTATAAAATGGAACTCGATTTTTAATGGCCTACCTACCGAAATCGAAGATCAACCATCTCGAATACAAAAGCGCCATCAAAAGAAAAAAAAAGCGATCGCAACAAATTTTTAAAAAAATTCGAACTAAGCTACCATTTCGGCATAATTAATAACTCGACAGCGCTCATGTATTATTCAAAGCTCACACCTCAATCCTGGAAAAATCTCAATATCCGATTGACGCACATTCATTCGCGTATCAACTACCGAAATTATCGTACGCACTTCCTAATCTAATCATTTACTAACAAAAAAAATTAAAAAAAAAAGACCGACGAATCTGCGAAAAACAACACCATTAATTCGTAGTACACGTTTTTTTTTTTTTTTGGTAATCGTACAAAAAAAAGCAAAATGGAAAAATTGTCACTCTTACCTCGAAATTCGAAACGTGGAAAATTTATCGTACTAAGACGACTGGCGGCGCTAAATCGTCCCTCGATTTCGATTCTCGACTCTCGTTGCAGTCACAAAACGCGAACACGATTTTTTTTAGCACTTTTCGACGACGATTTTTCTCTTCGTAGTACGTAATACGAGAGCACGGTACGCGATGACGAGATCGAGATTTTCCAGCGATTGGGTCGAGCAGGTCCATCGTGGGTAACTTCCGATGACGATTCTTCGTCCAATTTCGTGGGTTCTTTTCAAACTACGAGTAAGTAGATTGAAAATACGATATGGACAGTTGAGCTGCTAAATTAATTAAATACTAAAATGATAAAATATTCTACGTGTATTCTCGGTGACGAATTTTGGACTAGAATTTGATGAAAGATTTGTGCGAGAGGAATTTAGATCTATTCTCAACTGTTTTCGAGCAATGAAATGATTGACAGATTCTATATTGAATATTTTACAATAAAGACGATGAAAAAAATGAAGGAAAAATACGAGAAATCCCCCCCCCCTCTTTTCAAAAAAATTCATAGGCATTTTTCACAAATAAAATTTCATTAAAAATTCAGTCAAGACAATAAAAAAAAGACTAGAAACAAGAACACACTCAGGTTTAATCCCCCCCCCCCGTTGAAAAAAATTCATAGGCATTTTTCACAAAAAAATTTCATTAAAAATTTAGTCAAGACAATAAAAAAAAAAGACAGGACACAAGAACACAGTCAGGTTTACAATTTTCTCTCCGGGGAATGATGGAATGAAGTAGTGTGGTCAGTAGTGAATCCAGACGAAGATTCTACATACAAGAGCATGAAATTTTTCAATTAATTTTTTTGATTTTTCTCATACAGTCAAAATATGGGGAAAACATAGGGTTATTATGACGAAAAATTGAAAAATGACACTATTGAAAGAATATTCCCAAAACAATTTTTTTTCATCCAAATGAAGACGAAAATATCACCCAAGCAAATCCAGATGAGAATTTTTTTTTGAAAAACTACGTTTGAAAAGCGAAAAAATGTAATTTTTTAAACATTATTTGTACGAGCCATTTTGATCGTTTGGCTTCTTTTCTTGACGGATTAAGGAGAGGAGGTGATTCTAATCCAAATACCCCCCCCCCCCCCCCCACCAAAAAAATGCATCCTTCACCTTCAAAAATGAGGAAAATCATTGAAAAAATTGGTCAGAAATTCGATATTTTGTGAAATTTTCTAAATTTCAAGTAGGTATATGACCAAAATTCAGGTAAATTTTTCAAAAACTTGAGCAAAATGAGCAATATTTCGACAAATTTTTTTAAAACTGATTGCCTTGATGGCAATAAAATTCAATTCAGTTTCACATTTGATTTGAAAACGTGTAAAGATAGTGAACATTTTTTTCTAAATTGCAATTTATCAAATTTCAGCCTTTTGTGAATGTAATAAAATTCAGAGAAGTTACTATTTTCGATACATTTTCAAAATGATAGGGGGGGGGGAGGAGGAAAAAATTAAAAATTTATTGTTAGTTTTCAGCAGAAAAACGGGTTAGTCTTAGCCAGGCCTGTACAGAGAGGGGTAAAGGGGGTATTTCCCCCCGGGTCCGAGGTTTTTGGGAGGCTCATAGGGCCCCTAAAGGCTAAAACAACAAAAAAATTTGGCTTAGCACGTACACTGCACACGAGTACATCGTAGATTTGGTTTGAATTGTTTTATAATTTTAGTTGTGTACCTAATAGGATGGACTAAAAAACCCAAATTTTTGATTTTTGAGTTCCAATACTGCGCAAAAGACGAGGGCTAGGGCAAGTAGAAAATTATATTTGAAAAATTCAAAATCAATTAATTCATGTTCCGATCGTGCAAGAGCTTTCTATTCTTTAAAATTGTCAAAAAATCAATATTTAAAAAAAATTCAGGTCAGGTATTAAAATCAATTTCATTAGAGATTATTTAACGACTGTGTAGACCAAAAAGCACAATTTTTTCAAGAAATTGACATTTTATTACGTTTTTAAATTTTTTTCTCACAGAAGTGAATAGGAGAAAGTAAAAAAGCTGTAAAATATTGATTTTTGCAAAAAACTGAGCTTATTGGTCTGCACAGGATCAGTCACTAAATAATCTCTGAAATTGATTCAATCAATATTGAATTTTCTTGGAATTGAAAAAAAAAATAGGTAATTTCGAAAATACCTACTTACTGAATTTTTGACAATTTTAAAAAATTGAAGGTTCTTGCGCGATCGAAAGATATTAATCGACTTTTCAAAAATTTTGGATTTTCAAGCCCCCCCCCCCATGGGAAACCTTCTAACTCTTCAATTTCCCCTCAGGCCCGGATTTTCTCTGCACAGTCCTGGCGTTAGCACCGAAACTTACTCAAACTATAAAAAAATCAAAACCTACTGATTTTTACACCACCCCCCCCCCTCCTCCCTCCATTGAAACAGACTATCCAACTACTCAAGTCTGCCAAGTTTTCTACAAAAATATCCAGAAAATGTTCAGTCTTTTTCAAGTATCGATCAAAACATCAAAATAAAGAAGAGAAAAACATGATAAGCTTGAATCATTGAACGAAATATTCGATTTTTTCCAACTCTCCAATCACGAATTTTTCAAAATAAAATTCATTTCCATAATTAGGTAGACCCAAACCTAATTTTCTAGGCTAAAATATATAATTCTGTGATAATCGATGGAAGAAGAAAGATTCCCTTTCATTCAGTCCGATCACGGGATCACACTCTTGATTCCAAACCATCCTGGTACAATTCATACTCAACTTATTGAAAGGGTAAAAAATCAAAAAATTATCGGTCGAAATGAAAATTTTTCTTCTTTCAACTCAAAGTGCCAATTTTTTTCATTTTTTTCCTAAAAAAAACAAATTTCAACTAAAAATGCAATTTGCCCTTAATGGAGGAGCTGCCCCCTCCACCCCTATGACCCTGATACCATTTGATGGTCAATATTAACAAATTCTTAAAAAAAAAAACTTCCAACATTTTTAGAACCGGAAATACGGCGTCTTTCTCACTCTAAATTGTAAAATAAAAGAAGCACAAGAAGTATCAAGATTGCAGGGGAAGGGAGAACAAAACTCCTATCATCCCATCATACGATGAGGGTAAAAAATACACCTCAATCTTACTCTATAATTAAATCAGTAAATCTACAGATGATGAAATTATAATCGCATGCTTTTTCCTATAACTACCCCTTAGTTATTTCATTAACGAACATGCTATTTTTGCTCACAGTTTTCGATCAATTTCATTTCGTCTTCAACCATTTGGAAAATATTGTTCGTCGAAGTGAAAAAATTTCCAAACCCATCTGCCTTGGACACATGTTCATTTAAAAACTAGGTATTCAATCATGCAATCTAACATGAAAATTTCGCAATTCCACAATGAAATGTATTCGAATGCTCATTTCAAAAAAAAAAAAAAAGTGAAAAACATCCTTATGCAATTTTTTGGCAATAATACAACTCAATTTTTCGTTTTTCAAATTTCATTTTGCAAAACAGAGTCCACATCCCTAATTTTCTGAAATCTGTCAAAGCACCTTTCAAAATGACTAAGTATACGACGGCCATACCGCGTGTTCATAAATAAAATAAGCATTTGTCAGTAGGCAAACCCTCGATTAGGGCAGAAACAGAACCTGTAAAAAATTGGCTTCAGTGAACCGTTCACGTACATTCGACGTAGCCCATTGAAAAATAAATGTAATAGGCCATGTGGCAGGGGAAGAGGGGGGAGGGAGAGTTGGGACCGAAATAACAACGTACGAATCGTTTCTAGTACCTTTACGAAAAAAACACCAGGTAATCGTTGGTGAAAGGCCATGAAAGAGGGAGGGGAGGGGAGGGGGAGGGGGAGGGGGAACGAAACGACAATCGATACATTTGGTCAAAAAATCATTTGAAAAAACCTACGAATTGGCAAAAATGGTCGAGGGGAATTAAAAAATCAGAAGTCATCACCATGCAAGTGCTCGGTACTTCCAAAAGAACACTGAAAATAACACGAGTCTGTATTTTGGTAGAAAATCAACCTCGAAGTGCAAATCAAGAAACAAAACAGAGGGAAAAAATTGTACGTAGAATACAAAACATGATCAAAAGGCCAATCTTAGGCCTAATTGGTCAAAAACACATGAAATCGTATCAATCCCCTCGAGCTACTTCGAGGATACCAAAATAGCATTACGAATACTCATACGATACTCGTTGAGCTCTACATAGAAGTACATCGTAACCTTGAAAAAATTACGACACTATCGGAGCTCAGAACGTCGTACGTGAACGGATCACTACCCTAAAAACGATTCTCATCACAGACGAGTCGACGCACCCTACTTAATAAGGCTTCGGAATGGCTCGTCATATATCAAAATATAGCCTACGAGCACTAACTTTGCTCTGGCGACAAATAGTCGCAATCTTTGATCGTGTAATCGGTCTTTCAACGAGGCAAATATCACATTCGTCGCAATTCGCTTCCAAATGAGCGATTTTTCTGGGGTTTTCAGCGACGTACCTCTGGTTATTTCAAGATATTCGATAAAACGATACGGTATCATGTTAAGCCTTTTTTTTTTCAAGTCATTGAGGAAAAGGGGGCGTTTATTTAACGTTTGGATTTTGTTGTTTGTTTTTATAGCGGTAATTTATGGCCATTTTGTAGACAGCCAGGCACCATGTTTTTTCATCTTGATTGATGGTTTTAAAAGAGGATAAGCCGTTAAGGTAAACCTGTATGAGTAGGATACGTTGATATGGGAATCTCGGATTTGGCTCGACACAATATTCTGTCCAGCATCCATGGATTCGACAACATTGACCAATCCATCGGCAGACCTGAAACTCAAATCTGCTGAAAAAAATTAATAAAAAAAAGATCACCCATTCCACGCTTTTGAATTGACCCAGGTCAATGCCTAGAAATAAAAACAATATTAATAAGGGCGAGGGACAGGACTAGACAGTTCAGCTTCGTTTTTTACTCTACAATTAAAAATTACGTAGTTGAAAATTGAAATATCGTCATCGATTCGAAATAACGATATTTCACGACCAAAATCAACAACTTACGTTTTTTGGATTTATTTGGCAACGGTGATTTATCCTCCAGCGAGATCTCTGGCGATTTCATCTTCTTTTCGACTGGCTCGATATCGATATCTTTGGTAGGCGATCTTTTCACCGCGTTCTTATCGTTGGATGCCGGACTGGTGGCTCCCGGTGGTATCGGTATCGAAGGAACGTCGGCTGTGATGTTCAGAGGTGCCACAGAACTAGACGGAGTCGCAGCTGGAGTCGGTGGTTTACGCGATGGTGGCTTCGGCGTCTCCTGCTCCAGACCGGTCAACCTGAATTTGGAATTGTAGGCTTTGACAGTTTTGGGCTTCGATTCTCCGGCAGTGAATCGTTTCTCGACCGACATGGAGACTGGTTTTTTCGGTGGAACTGGTATCGTAGCTTTCTTCGCCTCTTTTCTGGCCGCTTCTCGTTCTCGTTCTTCTTTCAATCGTTGGATGGTTAGCCTCGTAGCGTCGTCTTTTTTCGGTTTCTTCTCGTCGATAGATTTCATAGCGGGTTTCGCTGCGTCATCTTTACGTTTTTCGTCCGATAGACTTTCGCCGGCTTTGGAAGACGCGGATGTCGAATCGCCGCTCTCTTTCGATGATAGTTTAGGTATACGGCCAAGTTTATCGAGCGGTTTGGGTATCAACTTGGATAAATCGCCTTTGGCTTTTTCGTCTTGTTTGTCTTTGAGTTTATCCAACTTGTCGCGTTTATCTTTACTCGACATTTTCAACTCTTTTTTTTCTCGTTCGCGTTTCAATCTGGCGAATTTCTCGCGTTCTTTTTCCTCTCGCAGTCTACGTTTTTCTTTGATTTTTTCCTCTATCGTTTTCTCCGCCGATGGTATCGTCGTATCGGATGATTTACGTGATTTTTTACCCTGCGCTTCTTCCTCTCGTTTCTTTTCGATTTTCAACTTGATCGGCGCTTTTTTCTGATCTTTGGTCGGTGTATCGTTAACAAGTTTACTCTTCAATTTGGCGGCAGGTTTTTCAACGACGGCTGCGTTCGATTTACGAGAAATTTTCTCTTTTTTGGCCGCCAGCTTGGATGCTCTACTGGCTGCTTTCTTTTTAGCCAACATCGCCGGCGATAGCTTTTTATACGGTACGAATTCGTCTTGGTCGTCGCTTTCGTCCACCGAATCGCTACTGGGACTAGTACTTTTAACGTAATTCGTATCGTCGCGCACGTGTTCTTCTTCCTCCTCCAGTGAGTCGTTCGAAGAAGCTTGGCCGTCTGTTTCGTCCACCTCGGAGGGCTGCATTTCGACTACCTCGGGCGTCTGAGCAATACCAGTGGCAGGTTGATCAGTATTCGTCGTGCTGTCCGGCTCGGGCGCGGGGGTGGTTTGCTGGTTGGTCGTAGGAGCACCTTTAACGATAGCTAACCAATGTTTTACGATATCCGATGCTAATTCTTTTACTTCTAAAATGGAGAAAAAAAACATCAATGACAAACAGGTCGTAAAAAATCATCAAAAACATATTGATAAATCCCTCCAAAATATTCTATCGTTAATTTATAGTTAAAAAGCTCCTAAATAGAATAAATAATGAAAATTGGAAGAAACACTTACTCGAATCGATTGAATTATCTTTCGACAGATACTTGATTTGCCTTGGCATCGGATTCGATTTCAGTCTTTCGATGTCGACCGGACACATTATGATTACTTCTAATAGTTCGACCAAAAATGGATAATTTTTCGCTTCAATTGCTTGCACGAGCCAACTGTATATAAGATTCCATCCATTGGATGCCATAAACCTGTAGAAAATATCATATTGAAATAAATTCACAAATATTATGATGAAGAGGGTAGAAAAAGAAAGTGAAAGTACTTACATTGATAACAAATGAACATCTGAGGCTTTTAAAATTAACAAGTAAACGCATTTGCTGACCAATTTTTTCGAAAATTTCTCCATCAACCTGTAAATCAATAAATAGTACAGAAAAATTCTCAAATAACCAAATTACGTGATGAAATTTCAATTTTTCTTTCAAATTTTACATAAAAAAATACACACCGACAGAGGCTCAATCAAGGGAGGGGAAGGGGTAAAAATCTCAATGAAGAGAGCTCATAAAGTTTTTGAAAAATTATCCAATCTATCAATTTTTGGGTTCATAAATCACAGAAGAGAGAGAACCGTGGAAGGGGGAGGAGGTAATGTGCTAACATTTTTGAAAAAATTAATTCAAAATTTGATTTAATTGGCGAAGAGAAGGAAATAAAAAAAATTAAATTAAACATTATTTTTCAAATCATTCAAAGTTCGTTTACCTCCGAGGGAAATCAACGTTCTTTAATGAGTCGTTATTTTCATTTTATCAACTACTGAGTAACAAGATAAAACAGATAATTTCAAACGTAGATAAAATAGCATTCGTAATGATTTCTTCAACAGTTTGGGTTCAGTCAATCGTAAAATCTTCGATAAAAATATTTTCAACTGTTTTTATACAAAATAATTCTTAAAATCATAAAATAATCCAAAAAATACTCTTTCATAATTATTTTTCTCACTAAATTATACCTTGCAAGAACCTAATCGACCTCTGAACACAAATTACTCTCAAAATAAAAAAGATAAATTCTTGATAGAAAAATTTAATTAATTTGAAACTTTTTTCTTTCAAACTTGAAAAATTCCTTACTTTAGTTTTAAAATTTTTAATAAGGTGTTGATTAGTCGATACGTAATTACCTATCACGAAGTTTTTAATTTTTGACCCACCGAAATGGTAAAAAAATTTCTAACGAAATAAAGTTAAGCAAAATATTATACTTCATCAAATTAAAAGGGGAGGGGAGGGGAGAGGGAAGGAAGTTTTTTTTTTTAATAATAACATTAAAGTTTTTAGTAACTTATTTAGAGAATTTTTCATCTCATGATTCCACATATTATCTATCCTATTCCCCTCCCCTTCTCTCAAAAATCAAAATAAGAAGGCACTTTTTCACACTTTCACCAGAATAGAATAAAAATACCAACACGAATTTACATTTGTGAACATATGCTAGCTAACGTGTTGCTCTGCATGGGACATATGTACTACGTCAGAAATGAGTATTGTAATTCAACTTTAACCTTGGCAATATACTACAAACGAAGGTTAAAAATAGAAAGGAGCTTTATTGAGAAGACCACATTTCCGGTTAATTTATGCTCTCGAATATTTCGTCTGTTGAAATTCGATTTTTTGGTATTTAATCTTTATAGAAAACAGAAAAAATACAACATTTTTTTACGAAATTCTACGGCACGTAGGCTCGTAGTTTTCTAAATTTGAAAAAAAAACACGAAGTTTTCATGAGGTCTGGTGATTCTCGAAAAAAAATTAATCAACTGTTTTCGTGTAAAGGAATGATGAACGATTTGGAATTTCTATCAGAGTAGAATACAATAATTCTTGAAAATAAAAAAAAAATAGCGAAACATTATTATATAACATGAAAACCGAATCATCATGAACAAGGAAGTTATCAAGAACAGAAAAATCACCAAAACTTTTACCAATTCAAATCAATCTTTCAAGGGATGAATTCATTACTTAAGATTTTGATACTAGAACTCTAGAGCTTTAAAATAGAAGAAAAAATCATTAAAAATTGGGGTTTTTCAAAATGAATTTCAGAAAAAATGGCGGGAAGATTACATACGTTAAAAGCAAAACAATGAGTTTCAATCAAACAATAGTGGGAAAATTCAACAAAGAAACTGAATTCGATTATAAACACACAGACGACAATTCATAATGCAAATAAATTAATAAATTATTACGTTAGAGAGGGTAACAAAAATGTCAACTTACGATGATATTCGGATGACTTCTTGTTCACTTTTGATTCCTCCGGTAGGTGTTAATAGAACATTTAAGCAATTTAATAACTGCAACGGATCGATTCGTGGCTGAAATTGAAATAAAAATGAGATTAGTATGCAGATAAAGGTATTTCATTGCTTCTATTATGTAAACTTGAGTACAATAATTATGGTTTTCATCGATAAATGCATAATTGTCGCTTCACTAGCCAATTTATGTGTTATTCATAAATGAATAAGGTCTATCGATAATATTAGGCGTAGGATATTCCGGCGGTACAGATAAATCTGTATTTCAGGCAATAGGCATAGATGATGTGATTAGGCCTAATAACGGTCAACGTCAATACGACTACGTCTCGGGCAAATTTACTTCTGTATTGGGCGAACAAAGCTTACAAAAGATAATTCCAACATATCCAAGCTGAATTAAGGTTCATTAGGTGTGAAATGAAATTAAGCTCGACATATGCACTCGTCATAATGGTTATTAGCATTCCACACGATTTCAATACCTAAAACCCGCGAGTGATTTCGCACGGATCCTTCGATCATTAATTACTGTAAATAAACTTAACTGGATAAATTATTCAATTCAATCATCTCGATCTAACTTACCATTTTTAATTACTTCCGCAACTACAATTCCTGGAAAACAAATGGCGATGCTTTTCGTAACAATAGAAGTTGTGTAGCTCGGAGGTTTTTAGTGATATAACCCCTAACCTAACGCAGATAGATATGTGCGAGGATTATGGAAACCCGTATTAGTTTTCACGATGGCCTAAAATTTCAATTTTAATACGTCTTACGATCAAATACGCCACGTCACGTAGCCAGGCACACCCCATCAAAATGATCTTAGAAAATAACGTTTTATTTTCAAGATGGGACGCATAAATTCTTAGACAGTTTGTGAAAAGATGAAGTACATATTAAAGAAATATAGATAAAGTAACAACAAAAATTAAAATAATATTACACGATTACATATTTTTTCTACTAAGATTAGGGAAAAACCAAACAACGGTACAATATAAAACCATTTCAGACGCTACGACATGACAAACTCTAGTTTCAAGGTGACTTTTTTACGTTCTCTTTCCAAATTTTCTGTTGTTACGAAATAAAGATGGCGGATTGTAGTGTGACCACTTTAAAAAATACGAAAATAATTGATGTGATCAAGCAATGCTACCAACCAAAATAATTCAAACTAAATTTTTTTTTGAAAAATGCTGCAAAATGTAATTACTGTTGTAAATTACTGTAATTTTTCCAAAATATTTTCGTAATTTTCTTGGTAATTTCTAGAATTTTATTTTTTTATTTTTACCGCCGTTTTCTTATCATCTTATCAAATTTTCTTATCAATTTTTATTTTTTTTTAATTTCACAGAATTTTGCAATTTTAATTAAAAATTTCGTTTAATTGGTTTAATTTATATTATTATTCATTCTGCGGATTTTATAGTCGTATTGCTCTCAAATGCTCTCGATCAATTGATAGATCAATCGTTTAATTACCGAAACGCGATTCCTCATCGCAAAACTTTGCCTCATCGTTTCAAATCGAATTATCTTATCAACTTTCGGAAATAATCAATTTTTCGAATACTAAACCACTTTTATACCTAGGTTTTAATATATTTCAAGCAATAACTACTGCGGTTAAGAAAAATCAAAGACAATGGTTCTTCTATTCAACTAGTATCGTAATCTACCATCTACTCCCCATTCCATGTTCAAGGTTGGTATATCATAACTAGCCAACTTTCACTTATCGTTTTTAGTTTCATGTGATTAGTTGAATATTTCGTTCCGTAGATCTCACCTACATACTTGCGTTTCTGCCGTAACTATTCTACAAACACCTGTAAAATGACCGAATCTGTGCCCTTAATTTTGCGATTAATTGCGGCCTCCATTCCAGTAGCAGATCACGCCGGAAAAATCATCCGAGATGTAATGAAAGCCGGAGAACTAAAAATTGTTGAGAAGGTAATTTTCACTAAAAAATTGGGTTTATTCCGAGTACCGGTAAAAAATTTTGATATGTTTCTATAGGGTATTGCAGATTACCAAACGCAAGCCGATAGATCAGCTCAACAATACATAGCCACGTCATTAGCACGGCAGTTCCCTAACATTACAATAATTGGCGAAGAAGGTGATTCTCTCCCTCATGAACCTGCCAACGATACCATCGAAGATAAAACTAATGAAGAAGTTCTTAAGCTCACATGTCCAGAATATTTGAAGGATGTGAAAGAAAGTCAGGTATTGAAATGGAGAAATTATTCGATAATAATGTCCTGAGCGATTTATTTTATTATTTTCAATTTCGTTCCAGATCACAGTATGGGTAGATCCGTTAGATGGAACTTCTGAATATACACAAGGTGAATAGAAAATGGAAGGTATTAAGATGATAGATGAAAGAATATAGTGCCTCCGATTTTTATTCATTTTTATAATAATTTTGATTATTTTTTACTGAATGACTTTTTTTTTTGCTATTTTAGGACTACTCGAACATGTAACTTGTTTAATCGGAATAGCTGTCGATGATAAAGCCATAGCCGGAGTAATCAATCAGCCTTATTACGGTTATAAAGAAAAACCCGAAGGTGGTCGAAGTATATGGGGAATCGTTGGCTTAGGTGCATTTGGATTCGAACCTAAGGAACCTCCAAAAGATCGAAAAATCATAACGACTACTAGATCGCATATGAATCAAACTGTCCAAGCAGCTATCGATGCGATTAAACCGGATGAAATTATGAAAGTCGGTGGAAGTGGTCATAAAGTAAGTGAAACTTTCACATCACTAATGAGCCGTGTAATAGATTCTTTAATAATGTAATTTTCCCCCATTTCAGGTATTACTTTTAATAGAAGGGAAAGCTCACGCGTACCTATTCGCCAGCTCCGGTACCAAACGTTGGGATACATGTGCTCCCGAAGCAATTCTCCACGCTGCAGGCGGAAAATTGACTGATATAAAAGGGGATTTCTACAAATATGGTAAAGATACGGATCACTTGAATCGTGCCGGAATTTTAGCCACGTGTAAAGAAGCAGAACACTCGTATTATTTGAATGCAATTCCTCAGGAATTGAAAGATTTGTTACGCTAATATGTAAATTAGTGGTTTTTTACGCAATTGTTATAATTTTATAATAAAAATTCGTTTCTGATTTTATAATTCATATTAAGATTATATATAGATTTAAAAAAAACAACACGAAAAAACCGTTACCAAGACGAACGGTTTGTTTAATCGATAAAACTTCGGTGTTTACAAACATCAATTGTATAGAACATGGATAACATCGAATTACAAGATTTTTTAAATTTTTTATCTTTAGCATGTAAAATAAACATTAAAGAAAATTCCAACGATGCTGGGAATGGTGATGTCGACTTAGATAAGTTAATTTCAAATACTCTCATAGTGAAATTATTCGAACGACATAGAAATTCCAAACACAAAAACGATCAAGATTCTAACTTTAGTAAAACAAAAAGAAATTTTAATAAGACTATCTCAGTTGGCAGAAGTAAGTCAGCAAATAATTCCCAGTTATGTGATTCTACATCGAGTAAATCCACAGCCTTTAACGGTGACGTTGGCGAAGAAGAAAATCTAGGTGATGTTGTTCAAGTTCTCAAAACTAAATTATCTGAGTTACTCAATGAAGGAATATTTGATTCGATATTATCTTATTTAATTCCTAATAATGATGTGGTACCTTGTAACAAATCTATTCAGAATGTTACTGAAAGTAAACCAAGTAATTCAGCTAAAACGAAGAAGAAAGAGAAGAGAAAGAAACCCGGTGATGTGAAATGTGTTCCGAAAAATGAGTAAGTTGCTCTTGATTTACTCTCCGAATGAAATATATTCTCGTTTTCCTTATTCATCGTGGATATTTTTCCAGATCTGAAGTTGAAATTCATGTTTATGATGAAGTGAAAGGATTCAAAAAGGATTTTAAATGTTCGCAAAGCTTGTTGGTTTCAAACATGGGGTATTTTTCTGAAATAACCAAAGGTAGGTACAAGCTGTTCACTATAGAGCGATTTAAGAAATATCTGTCGTTGCAAGTAGAGTGATTTTTTTACAGGACAAAAACTTGAAGAAATGGATATCTCAGTGCATTGTGACATTACAATATTTGAATGGTTAATGAAATGGATAAAGAAAGATGTCAACGTAAATGTGGCAGATTCACCCAAACTTGGTAACTACCTACCTGTAGATTTTTTTGGATTCATTTTTTTGTTATAATTCGTACGTAAAATCAGAACCTTTATTGGCTTTTTTTGTTATTTTATGATTAATTTAGACAGCAAGAATGTTATTCCAATCATGGTCTCTGCTAATTTCCTACAAATGCGTCCTCTGTTTCAAGATTGCCTTTATTTTTGCAAAACAAACATGAACGAGATTATTCGATTTTCATCAAATTTAACTTGCCTGAGTGATCACATTCTAAAAAAGTAAAATTAAATTAATACCTATTGCTGGTAAAATTATCACATAGATAGCTATGGTGATTTAATGTTTTTTTTTTTTAATTTCAATATCAGATTAGCTGATAAATTATCCAACACCGAAGTTCAATATTTAAAAGATAGAAAGGATAAGATCAAATCTAGACTTTTCGGTAAATTAATAATGTCTCTGAATGAAGAAGAGCCGGAGAGGCATCGTGGACATTACGCAAGTTTGGCCTATTTATATTTCTGTTTAAACTGTGGGAAATTAGTGACCAGAGTCAGCGCACCTTATGTACCATGCCAAGTTCAATATATCACGATAAAATATAGTGGAAATGTGATCTTCAATCACTCGAGGTAAATATTATTCGTAAAAGGTACGTGGTAAAATCGATCCCATGCTCTGATTTTCTTTTCGATAGCTTCCCAGGTGGTGTCCCTTGATATAAAAAAATTTTAGGGAAAATTTTTACCTGACCCCATCTCCTTCCCTTCAAAATTCAGAATTATGGTCATTTTATTTCAATGTTCTTTAAACGTTATTTTGCCAAAAAAAAAATCAAAAAGAACAATTCCAAACAAAAAAAGGCTCGACTCAGAATTTTGAATTTTAAATATTAAATAAGTAAGTAATTAGAATGTTTACTGGTCATTAAAACGTCTTTCTCGGAAGTTTAAGGCTAAATCAGCAAAAAAAATTGGAAAAATGAGAAAGTAGGGAGAGAAGCTGGACCATTTTTTCATATTATTGGTAGGTACCTACCAAGTGAGGTATCAAAATGCATGTTTTTGAGCTTCCAAATCTATTTTTCAACATCATTTTATTTTTTAAAAAAATCAAAAGATAACACAATTAGGAAGACAAATATTTGGAAAATTTTGAATTTGATAAAAAGAAGAGCATGTTCAACAACTTTTGGTATCTTTTTCAGTAGCTCTTAAATCATTTTGACGAAAAAGGAATTTCAACTACCCAAGTTCAAATTTATGCTAACTAAGTAAATTCAAAATTTTCAAACTTTTACATTTTTTAAATTTCTATTCTAATTTTTTTTCAAAGCTGTATCCAATTTCAAATGTTTTTCCATTCATATTTTTTTTAATCTAATTTTTTTTCAAAAATTAACCTTTGATTTTTTTCTAGGTATTTTATATTTTTATTACTTATTAAAATTTTTTATAATTACCTAATTATTGAGTTGGAAGAAATTTTGAAAAACGTGGAGTTGAAAATTTCTTTAAAAATTCAAAGCTGGAAATTTTTTTTAGTAAATTTTCAATTGGAAAAATATCATATCTAAGTATAGTTGACAAAATGGAAGAAAAATTGTTAAATCAATTGAAACATTTTTAGAGTTGGGAAAATTTTTTTTATAATATAGTTGAAAAAAATAATGAAGAAATTTAATTAAAGTTAGAAAAAACTAAAATTTTGCAAAATTAAAAATTTTTCCCCTTTGTAAAATCTTTTTAAATTAAAATTGTTTACTTACTTAAAAGATTTTTTAAACAATTTAAATTTCTTACCAATTTTTAAAATTTCTTCCAACTCGCTAATTTTTTCGCATAATTTCCAAATTTTTCCTCAAATTTTCTTCAATTTTGAATTTAAAAAAATTCCCACTTCATGTTTTTAAAAATTTCTTCCAGTTATTAAGTTGGAAGAAATTTTGAAAAAAAATTAATAAAATTGTTTAATATCAAAATATTGGACAAATTTCGAGAAAATTTAGGTTTGAACTGCTGGAAAAATTTTAATATTGGATCCAATTTTTAAAAAAATGGAATTGAAGAGATTGAAAAAAATGTAGGGTTGAAAAAATTTGAACATAGAATAAATTTGGACTGGGATCGTCGAAATCCCATTTGCATCAAAATGATTTCGGAGATGTGTAGTATCTTTGGGCTAAGTTTCAAAAATCCCAGAAAGGTGGAATTAATGGACTCAAAATTGGGCAAGCTGGAGAAGTGGTCCAAGAAAGGCCACATGAGCCTTATCTTCCAAATTTTTTAAAAATAAAAATAAAAAAATTTACGTAAAGTGTATTTTTTGCAAAAATCGTGATTTGGAACTTGCTCGAATTTCTACACTATTTTTTGATTCTACCCCATGCACATTCAAGATCGATTGGTCTCAATTTTTGAAAATTTTTTATTTGTAATTGGGTTAATCCAAAATTTGAGGTCAATGGGGTCTGTGGAGAGGAAGGAGGAGGTTGGTCAAAAAATAAAATAGAAATTCAAACTCTTTTCGATTTTGACTAAAATTTTATTATTTTAGAAAAAAATCACTGTGAATTTTTTGGAAGGTAAAAGTAGTAAAACTTATGTGATCCCCTTTTAAACCTATCAACTCCAAAAAATATTATTTCATTGGAAAAAGGTTGGATTTTGAAAATTCGAGGTGATGGGTGTTCATAGGGATACTTTCACTTGTTAAGGACACCCTTTATAAAGAAATTCTATCGGTATAAAAATACGAATTTTGAAAAAAAAATTATCGTAAATCCATCACTAACGTAAGAAGTGTAACTTTGTGCCAAAAAATGAAAATTTTCTTTCCGTTGGAGGGTGAGAGGACGGGGGAGGGTCAAAAATTTCCTAAAATTTTTTTCATCAAAGAATACGACCGGAGAAGTATAGAATAAAAATCGGAGCTGAGGCTGATCTCACTATCCTACATACCCGGCTAGACCCTGTGTAGGTGCATAGATCATATTTTCAAAGATAGAACCCAACTTTTGAATCTCTCATTATCCTTAGGGATCCAAAATGGAATATAAACGATCACATTAAGAATATTTGGACCGAATATAAAAACTGGAGCAACACTTATTGGCGACTATGGTCTCAGTGCCATTTTCTATACTGTTACATGTGTCAAACGATGTACGCTGTAGCATTCTCTGATTGCTGCCCATATCATCCGCAGCAGCCTCATTTTTATCCCATGGAACAATTTCAAACCACAAATTCTCCCGTTGGTAATTAAAAAAAAAAATCGTAAAACGAAGGTCCTCCATGAATTAGAAATTAGTACGCAGCTGTAATTAATTTATCTCAATGTTCTCTTGTAGGTCGATACCCCTGCTGCGGGTCAAAAGCCATTCGATATGAAACAATCATGATGAGATCGGTATACAAATTCAATGTCAATATGGAATATTTTGAAACCCAAAGATAACATTATCTTTTTCTATTTTTCAGGGTTGTAAATTACGCAGTCATATTCCAAAATTACAGACGAGCGATGATAATTGTATTCAAACCATTATCGACTCTTTTCCCGACTTGATTAAAATTAAAAACACAGAAGAAAATATTTCGTTATTCTTGGAAAACGACTGTATCGGTAAAAAAGCTACTCTTTTGATAGAAAATTTCAGCTCGAATCAATTCAATATTAAAATACCAACGTAAAATATTTTCCAGCCAATTTCGATGGGTTATATCGAAAAACATTTATCGAAAAGGATTCATTATCGTTGCCAGGACAAAATCAAGGGCTCTTAAGAGGACCAATTGTACAAGCTTGTCTGAAAACAATACAGCAATGTCAGAAAATGAACTCGCGAGATTAAAAAAAATCAGGTACAAAGGTCCTAAAATATTCGAAATTTTTTCTAGATAAATCTGTCGGTGTTTGGGAACGAAACACTGAGTACAACGTTAATAAAGCTGAAGAACAAAACGAAACATCCGAATTCTACAGCGTCGGAGAAAGTGAAAATTCTGATATTTCATTCCTTCACGATACTTCTATTTCAAATAAGCAAAATTCAACGTGTTACGATGCTTCTTCGATGAAAACTTGCAGGTATACTTTTTCGTTATTTCGCAATTCGTACATATTCGAGTCCGCTGACTCATGTGCTGTAATCGTTTCAGAAGTGAAATACGACCTGCATGGACAGCTAGATATTCTAGTCGTCATAACCAAGACAACCAACGCGATTACGAAGAAATATTCTTCCAAGCAATGAGCGATATTCTACTTCAGCGGTACGAACAAGATAAGCAAGCTGTTCAAAAACCAAACGAAAATAAAAATTATACGATGGGTACCTAATTTGATATAAATTATAAGTACAATGGCACAAGTTTACTTAAAATATTCGAATTATTTCAGGTGGAAGTTACGCACAAATCGAATCAGAATGGAAGGAAACGATAAAAACTAAACTATGTAAAAATAAAAACAAATCTTCCTGAATGTTTTTTTTAATTTTGAAAATTCTTTCGAAGAATTATTCGAAAAAACATTTCAATTAAAAATAATTAACAAATCTTATACGAATAGTTACACGTAAATATACAAAAACAATAATATTCAATCACAAAAATGCAGTTTCTGTTTTTACAATACATTTTGTTTAAAAAAATAAAATTATGCACACGTACAATACATGAAGAAAATTCGAGGTTCAATGACCAATAAAAAACAAAACACTTTTAAATATAAAATGTGTTTAAATACATTATTTACAATCCTGGGATCAAAAATTAAAATTTACTTAAAATAGACGAGAAAAAATTAGTACAATTTATCTTTGCTTCAGAACGATTTCAATTTCATATGGAATAAGCTTTGGTAATTTACTGCTTCTTGAAACTTTTCAATATAGGATAGATATTCTCGTAGGCGTCATAGATCTCTTGTCTTATTTTGGCACCTAAAACGATAAAAAATGGTTTTTTAATTCAAAATTGACGATATATACTCGTTAGACATGACTCAACTATTCTATTACCTGTCAATACTACTTTTCCAGAAACAAAAATGAGTAATACAATTCGAGGCTTCACCATTCTGTATATCAGTCCAGGAAACAACTCCGGTTCGTAACTAGAAGAAAAAATTCATTACTAAAGTAATATTTCCAATTTGATTATCAATTCTGGGAATTTTTCTACCTGCTAAATTGAGCATGAGTCAAAACTAAACCTTCTAACCGTATAGGAAACTTAACATCACAGCTGCCAACCATATTTTGTATCTTAAAATCTAAAAATTTAGCCTGTCAAACACAAACACCAAAATTAACACAATCGATACCAACTTCAACTTGAAAATCAACCAGTTTACTTACAGGAAACCCTAGTTTCTGTATAATACGAGCATATTTTCTAGCCGCCAGTCTGGAATCTTCTTCACTCTTGGCACCGGTGCACACCATTTTCCCAGAACTGAAAATCAACGCTGTTGTTCTCGGCTCACGTATTCTCATAATTACAGCGGCGAAACGTTTAGGATTATATTCAGCATTTCTGGCGTGTAAAGCTATCCTTTTCAAATCTAATTTACAACTTAAATTTACTGTAGATACGATGTTCCTGAAAATATTACAAATGTTAGTAAGATAGAAAAATTCCCAAGTTGTAACGGGGAAACTTACTGAAGTTGCGGCATGACGGTTGGATCACTGGATGCCGGTGTCATAGGATTTGGTGTCCCTGGAGTGTTTTGATTGACCGACATGATACTCGGGTGCATTTTTTGATCGAAATAGCTAAAGAAATCGAAGTATTGTATATAATAGATGCAGAATACACAGTGTTTTGAAGTAGAATTTACGTAACACTTACTGTAATTGAGGCATCATTGAATCGTTGTTCGATGCCATTTTGAGAGATCAATATATGTGGGATAAATTTTACTGTTCTACACTCAACGCTGAACTTTCTAAAATACAATTTCGGGTTAAAATTTTACTTGAAATTCATTTCTGGAATTAGAAAACTTTTTCCTTCTAAAATTTTCATAATAAACAAGAAACTCCATGCTTTTTTCTGATTGGTTGAAATTAAAATTGTGATAAAGAATTTTGATAATTTTCAAGTAGTTCGTTTTTTCATCTGTAGAAGCGCTAACTAACGAAATAATTTTCATTTCATTCTTTCTCAATTTTTTTGGTTCGAGTTTGATTAAAATCAAAATTTTGTAGTTATTAGTATTAAATTACTCATAAAATAACAAAATTTACTCTTGAAATTTGAAAAAATCCAATAAAACAGTGTCATTTTGAAATTTTTGATTTTTAAAATTAACCGTTAATTTTTAAAATCACCGGGCCACCATTTTAATTTAAACACCTGATAACAATTTTGAATAAAAAAAAATTGAAAAAAACCGATATGAATGTAAACAAAAAATTGAATTTTTCGCAAATTAAAAATGCATAATGGAAATTTAATTAATTACGTGAAGTGAAATTACAACAATTAGTGATTCCATATTGATAAAACAGGTAACCGATGAATTTTCATTCTTATTACAGACTATTTCACCATAATTCTCATCAATTTCGTTATTGTCATAGAGTACTTAGTTGGGGCAGAAAATGCGCGATGCGGTCATTCATCTGAGATGTTAAAGGATTTTATCGATTGTAAAAATGATGCAACATCAAAATTCCTTACAGATGCTCCAGTAACTACCATGATGTCCGAAGAAACACCGTCAGAAGTAAGTGTTTCCATGTATTATTCGCACGCCGTCAGATTGCTGGGACATGAGTCCAAATTTCAAGCGTGTGTGAGGTGCCACGAAGTCGCGTGTTTATTTTGTAAATGTTTTCAATTCAAAATCAAGTATTTCATGGTGTAAATCTTCAACCAGAAAACGAGTATTTTAGGAAATGTCCCGCCAAAGTTAATTATTTCTCCTTATTTACGAAAATGACTAATTCATTGTTTGTTTCTACAGTCGCCAGTAGCCGAGCACGTCACTACGATAACATTGAACGATGTATACGAAATCGAATGCTCATCCGTGGCTGAAGAGATCATCATCGAAGATGAGGTATGTACTTGCATTTAAAGCTTTTCTTTGCTACGAGAATAAATTAATGTAAATTCGATTTATTGCTTATAGAAGTGTTACGACTCTTCGTCTCCCGAATCGGAGATAGTGGAAGTACAAGAATTAAACGATGATAGCGTCGAAGAATTACAAAGTCCTGTAAGTAAACATAAATATACACATACACTTATAATTTGGAAAGCTTTGTTAGTGGAGGGGATAAGGTGAAATACCTGCATTATCAATTCCCCGATTAAAACGCATAATTCTGTGATTTTATTGTCTTACTCATTCATAAAAATGTTTTACTATATAGATAGCCGAAGAAGTTGACCAATTAATCAACAATGAACATATCAATTCGAAGCATGTGTTGGAAAATGTACGTATTAAAACCGCCATTGTTTTTACGCAATCCCGCCATATTTTCAAGATGTTTGTATTTCATAGTTTCACAATACTTTATTTTTTGCTGTTTCAAACTGTAACAGTTTTTTTCTTTCGTTCATTGAACCACATGTTGACTTCTTCATGTACATAGAGTATCAACCACACAAAGCGTAATGGGTGCGTTTGTAAATCGTATCCAATTCGGGTCTGTTTCGAGATAACGTTATCTAAATGGTGTTCTTCTAAGTGCACAACTTATTTTGTTATCGTTCATGTGTACATTGTGTCTCGTAAGCGATGTTTTTAAATTTACTATGGTCGAAAATTAGGATTCATTCAGGAAAATAACGGGTTTCGTTGCTTATCTTCGACGTTATCGGTGCTCGGTGAAATGTAAACGTGAAATGTAAATTAGAGTATCTCGTTTACAAATTTATGGATTTGGTTTATCGAAAATGAAAATGTGTTTTACGAAAAAAGGGTTTTGGTAGAATTAGGTGTGAGGAGTGAAATGTACTGAAGGAATGGAATGGGATGGGATGGGATGGGGGGGGGGGTATGAGCTCTGTATCAGTTTTCTCGGTATCATATCTTATCTGGATTCCAATTTCTAAGATGGAAAAAAAATTATAGAACAAAAAATAATCCTTTTTTAATGCTATGTATATTTTGTTTCAATTTTTTTTTCGTATCGCTATTTTTGAAGAATTTTTGTCAACTGATTCAAAATCACTGAACCGGTTTCAAAATTATTCATCTCGTTTGAATCACACCAGCCCGTGAGAATTCATTTTTTCGATAAAATTCACAGAGAAAATCGAATTCATTATTTTTGAAACACCCTATTGTAAAAATAAACTACATGTGATCGTTTATTGCTTTATGGAAATTTAAACAATTTCTACGTTATTTACTTACCACTCGCAGTATATTTATTATCACCAATATTCTAAACTTCGATTTATTTTATTTTTACAGAGCGAACCCGATGAATTCATTCTACCAGACGAAGCTCCAGAACCGTCAAATAATTTGATGGAAATAGATACGCCGTTTTTGAACGAGAATTCACCTCAAACAACCAACGATGTGGAAATCGTGCCAAAGGAGCCTGTCGAAGACGTCTCTCAATCAAAACCAATCGAACCGTCGATCCAACCCAGCGAAATTAAACCACTCCCAACCGAGTCTACCGATAAACCATACAAATGTCACATCTGCGGTAAATTGTTCTCTCGCAACAGCAGTCTCATTTGCCATGTTAGATTGCACATCGAAGGCCCCAATAGTCTGTTACGAGGTTCATCGCAGCCGCTTACATTAAAATCTCATCTGCCCGAGTTCAATATGAAAAAAGAAGATACGAAAAAAGAGGAGATTATCGAACCTGAAGTCGACTTGAACACAAGCGATATAGTTCCTTACGACGAAACCGCCACCGGTGTGTTGAACAGTTCTCGCGAATCGAACGAGTTGGCTGACGACGACGATAAACGCGATTACAAATGCATAATTTGCGAAAAAACATTCTCCCGTAAGAGCAGCTTAGCGTTTCATTATAAATTTCATCCGAAATCGCCCACATCCAAGGGTCAAGATGATATCACCGCTATCGTTGCCGAAACTATTAACGACGAGAGTGTAATGGATATAGATTCGGTGCCATCCACGAATCAGCATAAATGTGACAAATGTGACCGTTCGTTCGCCGAAAAAGGCGCGTACCTGTGGCATTTGAAAATGCACGAGACTAACGTTCGTAGAAAGTCGAGCGATTGCAATTCGTTGTCTACGAATAAAACTGATTCCATTAAAGATTCGGATGTTGATATGATGAACGACGCTGATGTTTCGGTAAACCACACCGATACCTCTAATGACGCTGGAAATCTATACAAATGCCCCCTTTGTCCTCGATCGTTTCCTCAAATCCGAGGATTAACAACTCATTCCGTCGTGCATCGAAGAAAACCCGTCAACGATCAATCGAAAGGCGCCGAAACGCTCAGCCAAATCGTCTACGAAGAAGTCTCCAGTCGTAAATACGATTGCAGTAAAAAACTCCACAATCACGACGACAAAGTAACCAAATTATACAAATGCAACGTCTGCTGTAAATGTTTCTGCGATATTGGCAATCTGAAACGACACCTGGCTCATGATCATAAAGAAGATGACACCAGCGAAGCTTCCGATAACGATGTCGTCGTAAGGCGAAAAAAATCCATTTCGGCGATGCACGATTCTAAACTACCACGTAAACGAGTCAGCGACGATTTTCACCATCCAAAGGCTCCCGTTAGCTTGAGAGGTCTTTATAAATGCGGCGTTTGCAACGAAGCTTTCGACGAAATACAATCATTAAGTGATCACGTCGCCGAACACTTGAAAGTTCATAATGATTCGATGCAGAGTACCACCGATGAATCGAGCGCCGAAGAATTATGCTGCGTTGTTTGCGAAAAGACCTTCCGTAATCAGAATTCGCTCAGTAGACATATGAACGAGCATCGTCGTCGAGAAGAAGAAATACTCGTTCGGGTCACGTCTTCTGGTCGTAAAATTCGCGAACGTAGACCCAGCGAAGATATGTCCACGACCAGTCCTTTCAAATGTATTCCTTGTAATCGATATTTCGAGTCGATTCGAGCTAAACGTATCCACGAATCTTCGAAACATCCTCCCGGGCTACCCGAGCCTACAGAATCGGAATTGGGCAACGATGACGACGCAGCCGACGACAATAACGAAGAATACATTTGCGATTGTTGCGACCGATCTTGGCCTAATCTGAGATCTTTATCAATGCATAAATCGTGGAAAAGACAAAAATTATCGTCAGTTTCGGCCGATAAAATTAATGCGGATCTATCGATTGACGACGAAGACGAAAACGAAGACGAAGAAATGGATTCGTTCGAATTGGACGATTATACGGCTCCTGAAGAGAATAAGACTGAAAACGATGTGACCAGCTCGGTCAAATGTGGCTGTTGTAACGAACTTTTTCCAAATATTCCAGCCTTGAATGCTCATCTGTCCGGTCAGACCAATGGTCCGGTCGCTGATGCGTCAACATTACCGGATTACGAAAGGAAAGATTTGACCAACTGTGATAGTCTTCGAGATCTGGTGAAATGCGACCGGTGCGATAAATTTTGTTCGAGTATTCCTGCGTTGAAATTGCACATCATGTCGGATCATACGAAAAAATCTGTACCTCAGAGTTCGACCGAAAATTCGACTGTAACTGCTCCAAAGCCAGCTGCTGTTCCCGATCGGTTGAAAAAAAACGTATCTCAGAATAACGTCGAAGCTTCGAGTTCTCCCGTTTCGAAATCAAATATCGCCGATCGAACAAAAAAACACGTATCGCAGAGTTCAGTGGAATCGAGTCCTGCAACTAAATCTCAAGTTATTTCTGAGAGGAAAAGATCTGTATCTAAAAGTTCGGCAGAAATTCAAAGTGCTCCTGCTCTAAAATATCAGATTATTTCCGGTTCACCAAAGAGTACTGCTCTAAAATCAAATTCTATTCCGGATCGGACGAAAAAATCACCAGTTCAAAGTTCGGTCGAAAATTCGAACGCTGCTCCGAAATCAAATACTTCTGATCTGAGAAGGAAATCCGTATCTCAGAGCTTGACTGAAAATTTGAGTACTTCTGTTTCAAAATCAAATATTCCAGATCAGTCGAAAAAATCTATATCTCAGAGTTCAACCGAAGATTCGTTAGTTCCTGCTCTGATATCGAAATCCGGTCCTCCAACCGAAATTTCGAATATGGCTGCTGAATCGAGTAATATTCCTGATCTGCCGGAAAAAACTGTTCAAAATTTGACTGAAAGTTCGAGTATTCCTGCTGCAGAATCAAATTCTGACATTTCCAGTATCGACGAAAAATTCGAACTCCAGGATTTAATCAACAGTTCGAATATTGCTGGTGATCAATCAGAAAAATCTGTACCTGGAGATTCGATTGAAAATTCGAGTATTTCTGACAACGAAAAATCTACGTTTCAAGATACAATCGAAAATTCCAGCCTTCCAGCTTCCGTTCCACATATTATCTTCGACCATACGGAAAAATCTACCGAAAATGCGACCATCCAAGCTCCGAAATTAGAAATCACATCAGATCAGACGATCGAAACCGTGCCTGAAATTCCAGCCGAAAATTCGGTCATTCCTGATCCGCCATCAAAAATCATCTCAGACGATACGAAACAACCAGAATCTGCAAATTCGACCGAACAACAAACCACGATCCCTGTTCCTGCCGCAGACGTCACACCTACCGAATCTCCAACCGAACCTCAGCCCGAGAACGAAAAACTGACCGAAGCGATCGTCAAAGCTCCTCGTGTCAGTGTCGCCGAAACAGGCGATAAACCGATCGTCATCATCGCTCAGTCTGTTCGGCGTAGGAAATCAGCCGTCGGAAAAATCGTCGAACAGAACATCAGCCTTCTCCAGTGTGACCTGTGCGACGAAACTTTCACCTCGAATCGAGCTTTAAACAGTCATAAATCGACTCACGTTATCGAACCGTCATTCGGCCCCGTCGTCGATTCGGATAGCTCCAAAGAACCTTTAACTTTCGCCTGTTGCGATAAAATCTTCGCCAGTATGAGAGCTTTGAAGATTCATCAAAATCATCACGCTCCTGCTGCCGTACCAGCTCTTTGTCCGACTCCGACTGACGATTCTGTCGCAGATATCTCGGCAGCCAGTATTTCGACCCTTGCCGAATCGGACGACGATGTTTTTCGCGAACACGTGTGTACAATTTGCGAAAAAAAATTAGGTTCGAAAAAATCCCTCAAGTCGCATCGAGCAACGCATTTCAAATCGGGTGAAATTGATCCGGAAGAAGACAAGTTGCCGTTCCAGTGCCTCAAATGTAATAAAAAATTCGAAACGAAGAGCTCGCTGAGGGTACACAAAGCGTACCATACGAATGTCGAGAATAAAACGCCCATAGATCATGGTACTTACACAGACATGAGAAACGGTATGTGGAAATGTAACAGCTGCGAAAGAGAATTCGATAATGTTCGAGGGTTTAATAAACATTACTCGTACGCGCACAAAGAGCGAGATCCGTTGCAATCATTCCCTTGCTCGAAGTGCGATCGATCGTTCGACTGCTCTCAAGGATTAGCCGGCCATACGTGGGCTGCTCATCTTAAAAATAGCTCCGCTTCGAATTCCGGCCCCTATAAGGAATTGAAAAATGGAATGTTCAAATGTAACGTTTGCGATAAACAGTGCGGAAGTGCCGGAGGTGCCACTCGTCATCACAACGCGGTTCATAGAGAAAAAGAACCAGAACCCGAGGAAGAATACCCTTGTTCGAAATGCGATCGAAAGTTCAACTGTTCTCAAGGATTAGCCGGTCATATGTCCGTTCATCTTAAACCTGACTCTGTTTCAAAATCCGCCTCCTATTCGGAATTGGAAAACGGCATGTTTGAATGTAAATTTTGCGATAAAGTGTGCGAAACCGAAAGAGGCATCATTCGTCATCACAACGCGGTTCATAGAGAAAAAGAACCAGAAGAACCCGAAGAAGAATACCCTTGTTCTAAATGCGATCGAAAGTTCAACTGTTCTCAAGGATTAGCCGGTCATATGTCCGTTCATCTTAAACCTGACCCTGCTTCGAACTCCGCCTCCTATACGGAATTGGAAAACGGCATGTTTGAATGTAAACTTTGCGATAAAGTGTGCGAAACCGAAAGAGGCATCATTCGTCATCACAGCATGGTTCATAAAGAAAAAGATCCAGACGAACGCGAAGAAGAATACTCTTGTCCTAAATGCGATCGAACCTTCAATTGTTCTCAAGGATTAGCCGGTCATATGTGGGCCCATAAACGAGGCTGCGCTAGAGAGAGTCTTGAAGAAGAAGACCTCGAAGATTTGTCATGCTCTCATTGCAATAAATCATTCTCAAATTCGAGCAACCTGAGAAAACACATTAGTAAAGTTCACGACCAAGAACCCGAACTGGAACCCGAACCCGAGCCCAAGTCGGCTTACTATTGCTCTACTTGCGAGAAATCATACGCCAGTAATAGAAATTTGAGAAGACACCTGAGGTCTGTTCACAATATGCATTCTTTCGATATCGAAACCGAAGACGAACAACAATCCGATGACGAGGAAAAATACCCTTGTTCGGAATGTGGTCGAGTATACGATTCGCTTCGTGGACTGAACGGACACATGCACATGCACCAACAGTACGTGTGTGGCGATTGCAATCAAACCTGCTCCAATATACGTATTTATAACGCTCACAAAGAAGTTTGTCCTGGAAAAACGACCGATCAAGAAAATGACTTTCCATCGGAACCATTCGACTACAAATGCGATCAGTGCGATCGATCTTTTCCATCGGCCAGATCATTAGGGAGCCATAAACCGGTTCATTACAACAATGATTCGGATGTCGATGCGGATAACGAAGCCGACGATCAATCGAACCAATTCAAGTGCTCTAGATGCAAACGTTCGTTTGATAATGCTCGCTCGTTAGGTGTCCACATGAATTGCCATACCGCTGCTGATAATCCTCAGGAATTACTTTGTCCGAAATGCGACCGGATCTTTCCTAGTTTCAGATCATTATCGGCTCATTTTACAACTCATAGAGGCGAAGAAGGGCGCAGCGAGTTCCCATGCCCGAAGTGTAAAAATTCCTTCAACAATATTCGATCTTTGTACGAACATTTCGGCGACGTTCATAAAAAAGTCACCAAAACCAAAAGATCTTTTCGTCACGATTCGAAATCCATCCCTGGCAAGGAGTCGGAAACCCCTGATTCGAAGTCCACCTCGGCGAAGGAACTCGAAAAAATCGATTCCAAATCCACTCCTGTGAAAGAACCAGAGAAACGTAGCCGGTCGAGAGGCCGACAAAGTGAACCGGCAGCCGTTCCCGAAGCTTCGGTGGATTCGGAAAATTATCCGTGTGCTAAATGCGGCGAGCAGTTCACCTCGGATCGTTCTCTGTCGAGTCACAGAAGGAAGTGCACGTCCAGGAGTAAATCTGTCGAAGACTCTACGAGTCCACGAAGCGTCAAATTGAGGAGTAAATCTGTCGGAGATCGAACGAGCACTCGAGGTAATTATTTCGCCAAAGTTGAATCTTTTTGTCGTTATGGAAGGGTTAGAGGGGTTGAAAAGTTCAAAAATCTCCAAAAAATATACACCTAGGACACCCGCTGAATGTACATACCGAAAATTTTTAGTCCTCTAGATCAATTCTGCGGGGGGGGGGGGGGGGGGGTTAAAAGCGTGATATGAAATTGAAAAATATCATCTAAATCACCAACAGACCATTTTTTTAGAAATTAAATTCGCATACTGAATTTCAACGTCTTACGAATATATTAATTTGGAGAAACTAAGACGTACCTAATTCGAAATTGAAGTTTTTACCCAGAGAAAAAAGTTTTTGAACAATTAAAATTTTCACGTGTTTTGAAACGTATCAAAAATCCGCAAAATTTCACCAAGCAGAGCTCCTCTTTGATGGATTTCTGTAACCTTCAACTCTCCCCCCCCCCCCTTCACGAAGACTTGAAAAATTTTAAATGAAATCTATAAAAACATCAAAATTCATCGCTGAATTCAAATCTGGCTTTTAAAATTGTGGAGCTCAATTCTTAATTAAAATATTTAGGACTCAATCATCAAAACTGTACAATTTTAACCCCCCCCCCCCCAAAAAAAAAAATAAAAAATAAAAAAACTGAAAAATTTCAGATTACTTATCAATTAACATTTATTGCAGAATCATAATGTGCCTTTTATAATTGCAAAACTCAATTTTTTATCTAAACTAGTAGGATTTTTGAACGTTATAAAAGCACGATTATAGAAAAAATTACCGAATATTTTTGATTTTTATCTAAGAGGTATCTAACTCTTCGACTAAAGTTTCAGAATTAAATTTTAAAATTTCAAGACGTAAGTAATATCAAGTTTAGTAAGAATGAATTTCGATACTTTCGTAAGAAATTTTCGTAAAATCGTTCATTTTTAAATAATTCCTGAAAACGTAAATCAAAAATTATGTTTGTGGCGTTTTTGAGAGTACAAAATCCAAATTTTGTTCACTTTTTGATACGATCTTGCCAAGGTACCTCCTTTCCTTACCTTAAATTTTAGCTAAAATTATAAAACTAAAAATATCGAAAATATCAAATGACATATCGTTTGTTATAATTATGTAGTTAAGGACATAAAGTCCGAATTTCGACTCCATTTTCGAATTCCACCATCTGAGCTCAAAAAAAAAATAGAAAATCTCGAGTTGGAGTGAAAACTTCAATGTAGTTCAATCAAGTCCCAATAACAAACCTGTCTGGATATTCGAGGAAGTTATGAAAGAATTGGGATTTTCATAATAGATCGAATTGCTCTAAAAATTTTCAAAAAATTGAGAAAATAGGAACGAAAATTCGTGTAAACTTGAATCAAAATAGTAAGAAATTCTGAGTTACATTTTTTCATTGCTTTTATAATTCTTAGCAAAATAAAATTTGGAAAACTTCATTCTCGTTTTACCCGGCCTTGATAAATTCACCAAAACATTTCAAGAGAGAAGAATTTTAAATGGTTCAGCAAATTAATCTAAAATTGAAATTGATAAAACGTTGAAAAATAAATTCTTTTGTTTCGAAAAAATCCTAAATGAAAATTTTCAAAAATTTGTGTGACTTCCTCTTTCTTTCCCTCACCAGGGAGTGTCCCAACTCGAAGTAAAATTTTGAACCGAAACAAAAACAAATCGAAAGTACGTCATATAAGGACCCCCATATCCAAAATTTCAGGTACTAAAGTTCATTTCTCGAATTTTGGTGAATTTTTAAAATAATTTCAAAATTGTACCTCATCCCTTTGCAAAATATGAAAATTTGATCTAATCAACGAAAAACGTCTGAAATTTGGTATTTACCCTATTTTCGACCTCCCGAATCGAATGGAAACAGTTTTGGGACGTTTCGGAACCATCAGAAAATTTTGAAATTCTCCAGCACTGGAGAAAAGTTCATAAAAATGGTTCATATGAACTTCAGAATCTATATCCGCGAATTACCCATATTGGTGACCAAATTTGATCGATTAAAGAACAATTTTCCAAAATTCGTAACTTTCGGTGCCTCCAGAAAATTTTGGAATTTTTCAGCATCGGAGAAAGGGAAAAGTCAGGGAATTTTGATGGTCTGGAAAAGTCAGGGAATTTTGGAATTTTCTCTGGAATTCTTCGAAAATCCAAAAAAAGGATAAATCATTTAGAAAAGTGTTTTTTTGCTCATTTTATTCTAAATTTTTCAAAAGATTTTGCATCTTAAGTATAATTATCTCATTTTTTTATTCATAATTTTTTATTGATCATAATGTACCTACAATAAATTTGATATTCAAAATGCATGTCTTTGTCCATCACTCTTTCTTTCTACAGAATTTGTTCAAAAATTAAAATCTCAGTTTTTTTGGAAACTTTTTAATGAGCTATGATGAGAAAATGTTGAAAAAAGGGGAAGGGAATGGAAAAGAATTCGAATTTATTGATCAGTTTTGGAAAATATGAATGAGGAAAAAGTGGTGAAATTTATATTTCACTTCCTCGTTGACTTTTTTATTTATTACAAACTAAAAAATTTTCGGAGGTTATGTAAATTTATAAATTTGAGGCATGTGTTTCTCTTTTTTTTTGGGGGGGGGGGGAGAAATTTGGAAGAATCCGAATTTTCATTCGCTTGATTTGGTAGACACACTGGCATAATTTATTTCATTTTAAAAACTTAATTTTGCGTAGGAATACTAAGTTTTTCTTTTTTTAAAAAAATTTTTTGTAGGTAATGAATTAAAACGTTCAAACTTTTGTGCTAGGGGAGAGGGGAGTTGGATGGATTGAAATTAAAAATTTTCAGAATTTAATTTGGATATTTTTTTTGGACCAAAGAGGAGCATCTAAAAATTTCGTAAAAAGTACATCACGTGAAAAACCCCCCCCCCCCCCCCCCCTCCGGTTCACGAATATCATATTTGAAAGGTCTGGAAAAATTCGAAAAATTAGTCTGGAAAGTCAGGGAAAATGATTTCTGAGATATAGTGGACACCCTGTCATGAACTTCAGCACCTATAATCGCAGATCACCCATACTGGGAGGTCGAAAATAGGGTTTTATACCAAGTACCAACTTTCAAATTTTTACCTCAATTCGTACGCTGTCAATGTATTTTTCAATTTTTTCCAAAAAAATGTTAGCCAAAAAATATGGATTTTAACTGGAAGTTACGAGAATTTTGAAAAATTCTGCTTTATCGATCAAACAGGTTACCAGTATAAGTAATCCGCGATTATAGGTAGTGGAGTTCAAATGGATCATTTTTATGGACTTTTCTTCAGTGCTGGAACATACCAAAATTCTTAGCAGATTCAGAAACGTCTCGAAAACACTTCCAAACAATTCGAGTGGTCGAAATTTTAGATTTTTTGATGACTAGGTCAAATATCCATTTTTGCAGGGTGATGGGGTAATTTAATTTTAAAATTTTGAAAATTCGTCAAAATTCGAGAAATGAACTTTAGTTCTTGAAATTTTGGATGTGGGTTTCTTTTCTATGTATTTTGATTTTTTTTTCGTTTCGATACAAAATTTTACTTTGATTTGGGATACCTCCCTTGGTCTCTTGTCAGAAAATTTGAATGTTCTGGAGGTCTGGAGAATCTGAAAATATTGAGGAAAATAATTTTCGATACAAAATGGTAAAAATTTCTTAATATTTTTTCTGTTGTTTTTTTTTGGGGGGGGGGGGGTACAAAGATAGGAAATTTAAATTTTTTAAAAGTTGGAATAAAATTCGAGAGAAAATCGAGGAATTTAAGTTTTAAATATTGCAAAATTTAATCACTAAAATTGATTTTTTTGTGAATTTTAAAAAAACTCGTATAGACTAAATTCATGTGGCTTTTTAAAAGCCCCCTTCTTGCTCTTCAATTTTGGGCTGATCGACTCCAAAAATTTCATTTATTTGGAAAAAGGTGGAAATGATTTCTGAAAATCTCGTGTTTTTTTCGAGGTGGGTGGGAGGAGAGGGGTCTCATACGAGGCCAAATCAGTAGTTATTTTGCAACACCCTTGTAAAAGATGACCACATAAGATGGTCTCAAGGGGTTTCTGATATTTTAACATGAATTTCCTATTTACTCCCCCTACGATCTCCCTCAAGTTGATACACCATAATAATTTCTTTTTTCTCTCTTTTCAGAAACCCCAATTGACAACGAAGACGTCTCAGATACGCCTAATTCCAGCATCAGGAAGAGTCGTCGTTTACAATCGTTCGCCGAAGCAGTGTCTCAACAGCAGCAACAGCCAGACGAACAAATGGACATAGACCTACCAATAGAATACAACATCACAAAAGACAATCCGCAATCATCGTGCACTTCCAGAAACCAGCCCGAAGAACTCGACGATACCGCACCCAAACCAAACTGTGACATATGCGCTCTCACCTTCGACGACTTCAAAACCCTAGCTACACATATAGCCGACTTGCACGAATCAACTCCCATTGCTTCAATCGCTAAACAAAACGAATTCAGCGAGCCTCGCACACATCACTGCACCCAATGCGATCAATTCTTCACCAACAGAGTTGGTCTGCGGAAGCATTCGTTGACACATAGTGAACCACTTCCTATGCCTTGGGAACCATTTTTGGAGTGTTCGACGTGTCTGAAAAAGTTTTCTACCCGTCATGGTCTCACACGTCATTCGCTAATACATAAAAATATTTCCAATCCGGACGAACCTAAGGCCAGCAAAGATGCCAAAATGGTGACCAATTCTACTGACAAAAGTAAAGCTGAGTCTAAAAAATCTGCCAAGGAATCCGAACGGTTAACGAATGGTGTCGATGAATCGATCAACGGTACGAATTCAGTTTTAGCCGAAACCCCCATCAGCGATAATGGTTCGAAAAATGTCAAAAAGTCCAGCAACGATAAGAGTTCGAAAAAATCCGAAAAATCAGCCAATAATAAGAAACCAAACGATGGTGACAAATCCAGTAACGATAAGAGTACGAAAAATGTCGAAAAATCCGCCAATAATAAGAAGACCAACGATGCTGAAAAATCCAGTAACGATAAGACTACGAAAAATATCGAAAAATCCGCCAATAATAAGAAGACCAACGATGCTGAGAAATCCAACAACGTCAAGGGTACAAAATCTATAGAAAAATCCAGCTCAGATAAGAAAAACGATTCTGAAAAATCCATCAACGATTCGAATTCGAACCATGTTGACCAGCCAGTCAACGATACTCCGATCGTTGAGAAAAAATCCTCCTTCGATATCGCCAACGAATCGATCAACGATACTCCTTCATCGGCCAAATCCAACGACCAAACTTGGCAAAATCAAGATACCTCCGTCGATCACCACAATCAATCCGAAAACGCCACCGGCTCGTCCTGCGAATCCCAATCCGATCAATCGACCTGCGCCGACGATCCAAACACGTCTCGATTATCATTGCCCATCGTCTCCGACGAACCGATCTCCTGTCTCAGCTGCAAAATCTGCTCGCGCCAGTTCAGCCACGTCAAAGCCTTCAACAAACACGTACAGTGGCATAAATTCAACGACGACGCCGTCGACGGCGAAGAAACCACCCCGAACGACAGTCCCAAGCACCTTAAATCGAACGGTCCGGTGCCCAATGGAACCGCCATCGTCGAGCTGCTGGCCTTCGTGAAATGCGACATCTGCTCCGAAACGTTCAAAAGAGCCGATACTTTGAAAAAGCACGCTCTCGATGTGCACAGGGTCACCATAACGTCTCCAATTCTGTACCAATGCGGATGCTGCGAGAAATCATTCCCTCGAGGTAACTCGTTATTCATGCATTTGAAATCTCACACCAACAAAGGCTCCGGCGAAGAAGACAGCATGCCTTTTGAATGTGCCTCCTGCGAGAAATGCTTCAAACTGAAAGATGACCTATTGGAGCACGTCAAATCGCATTTAAACGGCGTCGAACCAGATTCTCCAACTGTGCCAGTGCTTAACGGTTCTTCCGACGTGGCCAAGGTAAACGGCGACAATTCGGATCCGAAAACCATCTCCGATGATTTGGAAAATGATCGAAACGATCCAGACATTGAACCAGCTGATGACGTCGACGAGCCAAAATCTCGAGATGCTAATCCCATGTACGAATGTTCCGATTGTAATAGAAAATTCGTCAGGAAGTGTTACCTCGGCACACATATTCGTAGCCATAAGAAAAAAGCACCCAGCGTCGATACCAACAAACGATCCGAAAAACTCATTTCACCACCGAAACAGCACAAATGTCCTGTGTGCGACGAACGTTTCCGTGTGAAAACTTCTCTAGCTTGTCATATCCAGAAACATTCGAGCGATAAGGTACTTCGTAAATCGCTCAAGAGATCCAATGATGATAATAGCTTTACCGCCGAAGACGGGGTAAGGAGTAGTAAAAGAGCTCCCAAAGATATATCCTGAATTATCAAGTATTTTAGACCCGACCAGTGCTATTTGCTGGATTAATTATAACAGTCATTTTTTTAAAAACCATTTTTTATTGAAGTATGTTTTAATCATGTGTCGTAAGTAGCTATACTTTTGTATATTTTTTCCTATGTAAGTATGTGTTCGTTTGTTATCGTCGTTTCGTCGGTTGGAATTTTTCTACGTAGCGTTACCGCCTTTGCCTTAGGACCATTTTTTCTCTCTTGTTCATTGCTCAAGAGTATAAGTGGTGGTATTGTATGAACTTTCATACCTACATATTCCTGTTAGATATTTAAGCGTTTTAATTTCTAAGATCGGTATTATTATAATTGACACGTAATTTTTTTTTAATTCGAGAAGGTTGACAATGAATATTTTAAAACTTTGTTTCAGTTCTAGTCGATTTTGAAACTGAAACAAAGATCCGAGAAAAAAATCATCAGGTTGTAAATTTTTTTCATTTTTGACTCGGATGAGAGGTTTTGTTTGTTTATGGATCTGTGATATTGTGTAAATGTTTTATTTTCAGAAGATTATTAACTCAGGGATAAATCAACCAAATTGATAATCTGAGGCCATTTTTTGGGTGTTTCTTTGATCGTAAATATTGAATATTTATTCGGGTGGTTTTAAAAAATTGAAACGTAATGCAATTTTATGGAAACTGAGTTCAATTGTCAGCCGTCTTTAGATGAAAAAAATTTCCAAACCGTTCACTTTTTCCCATTTATTACAAAGTGGTTTTTTGTTCGGGTGGATTGTTTTTTTATTATGTTGTATTGAGTATTTTATCGTGTTTTTTTTTTAAATATCGTTTTATTGAAGGAAAAATATTATGATTAGGATTTATACTACGTATTTTGTACCTACATAGATATTCGTACGTCTAACATTATCTACTTGAGTAGAATTATGGTTAAAATGTTTCATTTTCATTTCACTAGATTAAATCGTTTCTTGTTTTCATTTGTAAATTCGATGTACGGATACGTGAATTTTTATTATATTTTCTTTTACGAGAGTATGTAGATTTTTTTATTGGTACCTATGGTAATTTTGAAAGATGTGATTATTATTATTTTTTTAGATTTTTGTAACGGTAGGAATTTCTTTCAGAATTTTTATAATTTAAGGTGGGAAATTCGATATTAGGTACGACCATGGTCTTTATAGTCAGGTCTCAATCGTACATCCGCGCGCTATTCCTGTTAAAATTGATTTTATCATCGATTCTTGTCCTGGACACTAAAACAAAGAAATTAAGCCCGTATGCCCTTTTTTCCCCCTCCCCCTTTCCCCAGGGTTCACCCCCCAACATTTCAAATGTGTGTATCGCCTTATTTATGGGTTGTAATGAAAAAATTTTCAAACAAAAGTTGTTTCTCAGCACCCAATGTACATTTTCATTTCTCATCAAAATCCATTTTGGGGCAACTCCTGCCCCCCAAATTCGGAAACAAAACATGTTTTTGAGAAAATCTTAAAATCACGTTTTCCTTATTTTAAACGAAAAGTTTCAGAGGTACGACAAAATTTGTAATCACAAAAAGTATTCAGAATTGAATTTCCTTTCTAATGAGCTCTATCGCGACCATTTTCATCAAATTTTCCCGACAGAGTGGACCTCTCCCCCTTCCTCGTTTTCACAAAATTTGGACCCACAAACAAAATTTGCTCCAAAATGAATTCCGACAATAAATAAAATTATGCTTCAGATATCGAAAAACAAAAATCGTTCAATTTTTTTTCGTGAGTCCAACATTTGAGATAAGGGGGAGGGGGAGAGATCCACCCTGTCAAAAAAAGTTGACGAAAATGGTCGCGATAAAGCTCATTGGAAAGAAAATTCAATTCTGAATACTTTTTGTGGTTACAAAGTTTGTCGTATCTCCGAAACTTTTCCCTTAAAATGAAGAAAACGGGATTTTGAAGTTTGATGAAAACTGTTTCATTTTCAAATTTGGGGGGGCAGGAGTTGCTCCAAAATGGATTTTGATAAGAAATGAAAATGTACATTAGGTGTTGAGGAACAACTTTTGTTTGAAAATTTTTTCATTACAACCCATAGATAAGGCGATACACACGTTTGAAATGTTGGGGGGTGGACCCTGGGGAAAGGGGGAGGGGGAAAAAGGGCATACGGGCTTAATTTCTTTGTTTTAGTGTCCAGGACAAGAATCAATCATAAAATCAATTTTAATAAAAATTTCGCACGGAAGCCTTTTTTTGTACGATTGAGACCTGACTATTCGCACTTGACACCGAATAAGTCACCATCTATGGGGAAAACGTTGAACTAAACGAAAACATTATAAATTTTTTTCTTACATGTATTCTTATGGGAAATTCACAATTTTTAATAATTTATTAAAAATCGAGTAATGAACGTGGAGGAGTGATTTTTGTTTTAAATTAAAGGTCAATTCCTCCTCTTTTTGAAATAATTTTTCTCCGTTACTTACGTGGCTTATTCATTTAAAAAAATTAGAATTAACGGAGGTATCTTTTACATGTTTTTGTAGCGCGTACAACGAAAGAATGTCGTTTTCCCCTACTCGGCTCGTAACGCGGAAACTATCGACGCGCGTTGATTTCAAATATTGTCCAATCACAGATCAGTGTTCTTGTTGTTTTCGTTTTAAAAACATGAAAACGGTACCTCAATTTAATTTCAATTTTTCACAATGAATACACCACGTAGAAGAGAAAAGAAAAAATGTTTTAAAAGAGGAAGATTTACTCTTTCATTTAGAACAAAAATGAACCCTGCACGTTCAGTACTCGATTTTTAATTAATTTTCAAAAATCGAGAACTTCCCATAAGAATACATGTAAACGAAAAAAGTATCATGTTTTCGTTTTTGTAGCAGCGCTCTCTACTGGAGCTGTCAAGTGCGAATTATATACCTAATTTTTCAAACGGTAATTTTTGAAAAAAAAATTAAATACAATTTTTTTTTCATTGTAGAGGGAGTAAAAGTCTACTTTTACTCCCTCTCACGAATCGCTCGAGTGCTCAAACTCGACTTTTACTCCCTCTACAATGAAAAATATCGTATGCAACTCGGGAGATAAATGATTTTCGACGATTTTGAGTTATTTCCCTCGCTTCGCTCGGGCAATAAACCTCAAAATTCGTCGAAAATCACTTTATCTCCCTTGTTGCATAATATACTATTTTGATAAAATTGATAACGAATAGATCTTCAACGTAAAAGATGTAAAGGAATTCTTTTGGAAAACTTTTGTTCAGGAAAGTGATGAAAAATTTCGAGTGCAAAATTAATTTTAATTAGAAATGAATTATGAAATAACAAAACATATCATTGAAAGTATTCAGGTTCTAATTTAAGCTTTTCTGAACGAAAATTACATAAGAATTAAATTGAGGAAGTGATACCTACTTGTTTTCATTATCTCGATGACCCGCAGATACGACGAATATTATTTTACTTATCAACCTTAGGTACTGGTATATAATCTCAAATGTCTACGAGTTTTTCTCAAGTTCTTTCGGATATTTCCTCGGGGAACTAGGGTAGTACTGAGTACAACTGCTCGTAACCGTGAGTGATCCTATTAAAGCGATTTTTTTACGCGTTCAACATGTCGATACCTATATAATTTATAAATTTACTCTGAATTTTTATTAACAATGTACCAACCGTAGGTACTCGTTGTGCGCAATTTTATTAAAGCGATTTCGAACATTTTCTTGTGGAAAATGCCGGTATTTTATATTGTTTTGATTTTAATCTCGTTTTTGTCGACGTCATTTTCGAATCAGACTACTGAAACGGAGCTTAAATCTTTACCTGATTCAGACACCAGTTTTATAAGAATGTATGAGGAAGATTTACTATACATTGATAAAACGGAATACTTGGAACGTCTTTTGGATACTACAGTAACACTTTGTTTCGTTACTCGGCCCAGACGATTCGGGAAAACTTCTTTCATCGATATGATGGAATATTATTTCAAAGGACGTGACCTTTTATTCAAGAATTTGAAGATTTATAATTCTGGTAATTCCAAACGTTATTTTAAAAGGATGAAGACTTTTACTCTCAACTGCACCGTCCAACCGTGGGTGGAGTATCCCGTTATTCGATTTGACTTCAATTGTCTTCGTGATTTTGCGAAATACGAAGATTTTGTATTAGCCTTCCAAGCCCTGCTAGATGGTCAATTCAGTATATATAAGTGCCAAGTAAAAAGTAGTTTTTTAACATTTAGACGTCTTGTGGATTGTCTATACAACCGCAGCAAAAAATTTAGAAACACCCCTATTATCGTTTTAGTGGATGAGTACGATCATCCTTTTCAATATGCTATGCATAAACTCAAAGATGTTGGATTGGCTGTGAAAATCCAAAATTATTTGGAACAATTTTTGAATCAAATAAAAGGTTCCGTTGCTTATTTAGGTCTTGCCTTCATTTGTGGAATATCAAAGATGCCCATAGACGCGTTGGAAAGTGGAGCGAACAATTTCCAGGATTTCACCAATAGGCGGGAATTAGCTCACGCATTCGGCATCACGAAAACTGAGTTGCAGGAATATTTAAATGAACACGTGAAACAATTTGCCGACCAGGAAGGTAAAACATGGGGCGAGATGTACACAGCATTAGTGGAGTATTACGACGGCTACAGATTCGTGCTTCAGGGTAACAAAACAGACATGGAGACAGTATTAAACCCTGTTTCGACATTGACATGTCTAAAGAGGAAAGAGTTAGCGAATTATTGGTCTTCCACCGGATCCATGAATTACGTATTGAAGACATTTTACACAAATTTCGATTTATACCAGAAGGAAATGTTTTTCACGAATCACCGGATTCGCTCGGATGATTTATTTGACGGTTATGATGTGACTAAAATGGAGATGCCACTACCTATTTGGATGGTTAGGTATGGTTATCTGACGATTGCCGGTTACCAAAAAATCGAAGAAATATCATATGTGGATTTGAAATATCCTAATACAGAAATACCGAAGGCTATTTTCGCACAATTGTTACGTTATATCCCATTCAATGACACCACAACACTTAACCATAACGGACTGGAAAACCGTCATTTAGTGGACGCATTCAAAATGGCAACTTTCGATAAAGTTGTATTTATTCTGAAAAAATTCGGTTTCATCCCATTTTCCCATCCGTCCAATCAGAATATATCATGTTATGAAATCACCCGGCGACTACATACGCTGTTCCATTCATCTGGCCTCAACGTTACGGAAGGCATGGTTTTCAAAAAGGATACGGCTCTCAATCAAGATGGGGGCGATTTTGATTTCCTTATTAGGATTCCTGGAGTTACTGCTGTATTGTACATAATTTCCGTGAAATGCCACGGAAACGTTGTAAAAGAACGAGCATATTCTGCCATGAAGCAACTGGTAGTTTATGCAAAAAATTATCCCAACCAATTATGGGATACGCTAGAACAGTCTACAGGCCAGCCGAACCCAGTAGCGGTACATTTCTTGGCCTTAGGATTTAGTTACCAATCCGGAGGGAAATTGTATGACTGGGCTTCCTTGACATACGTAAATCGTTCTGCCCTACCCGGTACCATTCAAGTGGATGACTCCAATCAAAAATTGAAGAACGATATATTGAAGCTTCTAGAACGTGGTAAATGGTACGTAATTTCCTTCTTTTTTTTTTACGATATTATAATTCTTTTGCGATTCATTTTCACTAGGGATGGAGGGGAGGGAAGTGAAAAGGTCGGTGCAGATGTAATTCTTTTTTTTAAATTTGACTTGAAATGATTCGAACTACGAACTAGATTCAAACACCCGCCGCGGCCGCGCCGTTCCGCCTGGCGTTAGTACTCAAATTCTAAACCTTCGTTTGAAATTTTTTTTATTTCTGTAGATTTAGCTCCCATTGATATTTTAATTTTTCCCCGTCATCCGTGAAAAAATGGGTGAAAAAATTATTTTCGGAAAAATTTTTTCTAAATGTGTCTCAGGCACATATTCCAGATCAACCCTTAACGTTAAGGATAACTTAAGTAGACAAAACAGGTACCTTAAGTTCTTCTTAACCAATCACGATCTACGAATTCGTGTTTTATCTGTGGAATCTTAAGTTAAGGATTCCTTAATTGTTCTGGAATATGGGCCTCAGTATAATACAGGCAAATTGATCTTAAAAAGAGGTGAAAGTGGAAAAAATTTAGAACAAAGGTTTTTTTGCGGGAATGTGTTCAGAAGGGTCCCAGTAGTTACCAAAAAAAACCCAAGAGCCCCAAGTGTGAGGGAAATTTTTTTTTGGGGGGGGGGGGGGGTGAAACACCCCCAAAAATTGGTTTTTCTACATTATTTCAAAATGTATCAATTTTGAATAAAAAATAACCACAGATTTGAAATCTGCGTCAAATTTCCGATCTAATGATACCTAACACAACCCATTTCAAATGAAACATGAGCTCTTGAGGGGGGAATCAAAATTACCCATTTTTGAAAATCTCAGATTTTTTAAATTTAAGAGTTGAAATCTGCACCTAAATGATCCTGTATTGTGTCTTAACGACTGTCCACGAGTACGTAAAGGATTGCTGTTTGTATTTTGACACAATCGCACCCATATGGGGGGGGGCCTCTCGACTCTTCATGATACATTTACCCTATAGTCCAGTAAAATCAACATTCTATAATGCAAATTAAGATGGCAAGCTGAATTTTGGTATACTGGCCCATTTTCATGTCCTAAACACGAATTTAAGGTGTCCGGTCGCGTCCGGGGTGTGCGTTCCCCGGAATTGTGGATCTTTGCCCCCCCCCCATCAGGTATTTGGCTCATATCTGCTAAAATATGAGTTCTAGAGCAAAAATGGGGTCTATAAAACTTATTCTACGTCAAATTTCCTATCAGATGACTTTTGAATGGTATTCAAAAATTCAAGGGAGCTGGAGCTACAGTTGATTAAAGAGAGGGGATTTTCTCTAAAAATCTGATTTTTGGCTATATCTGCTAAAATATCGATCTCAGTGCAAAAATGAGATCTACGAAACTTAATCTACGTCAAATTTCCTACCAGAGGACTTATGAATGATATGCACAAACCCAAGGGGGCTGGAGCTACAACTAAGCAGAGAGAGGGGGTAGCTCAGTAGCAGATGGCAAATAAACATCAAATGATGATAGAGGGACAAAATTTGGTGTAGTGAACAAGGATACCATTTCAAATTTTTTTAGACCGGTAGGTCATCGCGAAACCCTATAGGAGGAGGGAGAAAGGGGGATTCAGACCACCATGTTTTGAAATTGGGCTATTGGCTCATTCTTGGTGTCATTTACATATGATTGAATCCCGCTGAGTTCAAGAATGTAATAAATTTTTAAATTCAAGGGAGAGAAATTACCAAACTTTCCCTACCTGTGCACCCCTTACTCACCAAAATTATATTACCTTCAAACCGTTTTAAATATCACTCCTATCGAAAATTTACAGTGAAGTTCAGGGCGAGCAATGTTTTTCGAGAATTTCTTCAGGGAAAAATCTCCTAATACACCGAAAAATTACAAAAATCTAAATATGTAACTCGCGTTCTTTTGGCGTTTAGGAGATGGATTTTATACCAGGAAGGCCATCTGAAGATGGGATAGTTACCTAGATTCGAGTTTAACATGAGGGGGGGGGATTTTCACTCATACATTGGTCGTTATTACAATTTTTCTATATAACGCATAAAATGTATGAGTAAAAATCCCCCCCCCCCCCATGTCAAACTCGAATCTAGGTGACTATCCCATCTTCAGATGGTCTTCCTGGTATAAAATCCATCTCCTAAACGCCAAAAAAACGCGAGTTACATATTTAGATTTTTGTAATTTTTCGGTATATTAGGCGATTTTTCGAAATTCAAACCTCCATAGCTCCCCCCTATATCAACTTTAGGGGCTGAAATTTTGGTTGTGGAAGTATTTGGTGATACTCTACAAGCCTGTGAAAAAATTTTTTCATTCCGCGTGTCCGACTTCGGGTAGCTCCCTTGTGAGATCGATATTTTAGCAGATATAGCCAAAAATCAGATTTTTAGAGAAAATCCCCTCTCTTTAATCAACTGTAGCTCCAGCTCCCTTGAATTTTTGAATACCATTCAAAAGTCATCTGATAGGAAATTTGACGTAGAATAAGTTTTATAGACCCCATTTTTGCTCTAGAACTCATATTTTAGCAGATATGAGCCAAATACCTGATGGGGGGGGGCAAAGATCCACAATTCCGGGGAACGCACACCCCGGACGCGACCGGACACCTTAAATTCGTGTTTAGGACATGAAAATGGGCCAGTATACCAAAATTCAGCTTGCCATCTTAATTTGCATTATAGAATGTTGATTTTACTGGACTATAGGGTAAATGTATCATGAAGAGTCGAGAGCCCCCCCCCCCCATATGGGTGCGATTGTGTCAAAATACAAACAGCAATCCTTTACGTACTCGTGGACAGTCGTTAAGACACAATACAGGATCATTTAGGTGCAGATTTCAACTCTTAAATTTAAAAAATCTGAGATTTTCAAAAATGGGTAATTTTGATTCCCCCCTCAAGAGCTCATGTTTCATTTGAAATGGGTTGTGTTAGGTATCATTAGATCGGAAATTTGACGCAGATTTCAAATCTGTGGTTATTTTTTATTCAAAATTGATACATTTTGAAATAATGTAGAAAAACCAATTTTTGGGGGGTGTTTCACCCCCCCCCCCAAAAAAATTTCCCTCACACTTGGGGCTCTTGGTTTTTTTTTGGTAACTACTGGGACCCTTCTGAACACATTCCCGCAAAAAAACCTTTGTTCTAAATTTTTTCCACTTTTTTGCTAGAATGCCTGTATTAGTATGAATGTTTTACCTAAAAAGATGAGCGGCGGCGATTTTGCATCATTACTTATTCATCGTTGTGTACCTACATTATTCAAAAATTAAAAAAAAATTCATTTCTAATTACCTATTCTTTTACCCAATAATGAAGATACGGGCGAAAAATCGATACCAGCAATAATATGTTAAGATGAAAATAACATTTATCATTTATTAAGACAATTTCTGGAAAAAATTTTGACCCCCTCCCAAACTCCGCCATTTTGGATTTATGCCCATTTTATTGGAATATTTTCAGAAATTTTTAATTTCAACAGAAAAAAAAGGAAATTTTCTGTTGTTGAACACAAAGTTAAATTTCGTAAAGGCGAGGCGCACCTACGATAATTTTTTTTATCAACTCGAGTGAACTCCTTCACGTTTTTTTGGCCATTTTGAAGTATTCGACTGTAAAAAGGGCTGTAATAGCGAAGTTCGACTAATTTGAAAATACCGCAAAAACGTGTTTTTCAGCGTAGATTCACCTACCCTATAGGTACATATTCGCTGTTGGCGAATTTGGTGGCGCATAGGTCGAAAATTACGAAAAACTGTACAGAAATGTTGTTATTTTCGAATTTTGCGCATTTTATACAAAAATAAAAAAGACCAAATGAAGAAATTAAGGCTGGTGTTTCTGTTAGTTTTTCCATTTGGTAATTTTAAAACGTCAAAAATTCGAAAAATCTGCTAAATAACGTTTCTGTATAGTTTTTTTTTTGCAATTTTTGACCGAGGGGCCGGCTAATTCTCCAAAAGTGAATATGGGAGGCGAATTTACGTTTTAAAAAAAAAGTTTTTGGGGTAGGTATTTTTAAAAATCAGACGAACTTCGCTATTAAGACCCTTTTTATAGTGTTGAAAATTTTAAATGGCCAAAACCTCGTAAAGGAATGCACCAAAATTTAATGAAACCTCTATGAAATGTAACTTTGTGCCTAAGAACTAAAAATTTTCTTTACTTCTGAATTAAAAATTTCCTCAAAATAATGCAATAAAATGGCCATAAATTCAAAATTGCAAGGAATGAGGGAGTCAAAAAATTTTCTAGAATTTTTACACATCAAACGACACCATTAAAATACTTGGTTAATGGTGTTATTGATGTAGTTTTTTCGTTTTTCACCAGAATCTAATCACAATTGCAATATTTTTTACAGAACACGAATATCAGAAAATCCGGACATCGGATGCGTACGGTACCCCCGAAATAGAGGAATAACAACACGAGAAGGACAATAATGAAGAAATCCGCTGAAGGAGAAAAAAGCGATAGCTACGTTTCCGAGCCGTATAAGTAATTTTTTACGTGTAGCATACTAAAAAATTTTTAAAATTAGTGAAATTTGTAGGCAACTCGCCCCTCCCCCTTATGCGTTATAACTGTCCCCTTTTAACTTTTTTTTTGAAAGTAATTATTGCTTTGGTCAATAGGTAAGGGTAAGGTTGCCATATTTCGACCACTTTTTTTCAAACTTCCACCAATCAAAGACTTTTTGAGGTAAAAACGTCGGAAATGGCTTAAAAAATAGCTCGATTCTTCCTCTATCACCTCCTAAAACTCTGAGCCGATACAATCATTTTTTGTATTTTTTGTGATTTTTTTTTCTGAGGAAACTTAAAAATCAATTTTGAAATTTTGGGTTCCTAATTTCGACCACCAGCTGATTTCGTCCGCAATGAGCAGAATCTACCTAAAAAGAATTTTTTTCATGTTCTTCATTCACAGATGAACAAAATAAGACCAAAACCAGAACCCTACAGCTAAAACTCGCGGAGAAAATTGAAAAAAACAAAGTCGTATTCAAAACAACAGATTACATAAGATAATATAGGTGGTCGAGATTAGGGCACCCCAAACAATTCGAACTTTCGTGAAAATTTTTGGCACGCACCTTCAATTGTTTTAAAAAATGATGATTTTATCGAAATCTGACACCACGCACCATCACAATTCACAGTTATGTTATTACAAATATTATTCACAATATGAGATCAAAGAATACGTAAAAAAAAATTTCACCTATGCGATTTCGTTTTTTTAAATTTTCTTCGAAAGTTTTGCCTGTAGGGTTGTCATTTTGGTCTCAAATTGTACGTCTGTGAAAAAGGAACGTGAAAAATTTTTTTACCGGCAGATTGCGTCCATAGCAGCCAAAATCGGCCGGTGGTCGAAATTAGGGCATTTTACCTTTATCTATTCGTCTGCTTGGATTTTAAAGGGTACAAATGTCGAAATTCAAAATGAAACATGAAAAATAGTGAAAAATTAAGTTTCTTAATGGGCGAGTGGGAGGGAGCGATTTCTAGTCCGGTAAAATTTCATCTTTAGTAAAAATAGTTGCAAGTTAAAAATGACAACCTTTATGTACGTTTTGAAAAGGAAATGGGGGGGGGGGGAATTATATGAAAAAATCGAAAACTATCAGAAAAAATTCACCGGACGGAAGTATCGATAATAATTTTTACACTACCTACCATTGTTACATTTTATTTCTGAGGTTGAAAAACTATCCCAATTTTTCGAAAATTCTCTACTTTCAGAAAATCGCCTAAGTTTTGTTGACTTTTCTTTTGAAATAATTCCTAAATAATTTCTTACTAGTAGGTATCCATCAAAATTCAGAAAAAAATTCTAAATTGACCATTCTACGCGACTTGGCTTTTTTGAAGGTTAATGAGAACTTCATAGAATAAAAACATTTCCATGTAAAAATCTCAACATTTCTGTAGTAACTTTCATCCTTTGAAAAACTTTCATCATTCATTATGAAATTGATATGTACTTTTCTTCTTACGATTTTCATAATATTCTATCGATAATTTTCATTACTTATTGGACGAAATACGTTCCCGATTCACTCTCTGACCTTTATGAACTCTTGAAATCAGTTAACCTTTTTTTTTTTCAACGCAGTTCAATCAATCCATAAAAAATAACATCTCGTATCTTAACATTGATAGTGCTGAAAAAAAAAAACGAACTTTCGATATACTATGACTATACCGTGCCTGTGAACGTTGCTCGTAGACCGAGTAAAAAATATGTTTTTAAGTAAAATTCAAATGAAAATACTCCAAGCCCAGCGTACGTATGTTGATTACGTTGCGGGAAGTGTATTACTTACGAATTAGGATATTAGTACAGACATTTTAGCTAAAATAAGGCCCTAACCCCAAAAAAATTAGCAGGAAGGGGAAGTTTCGTATATACGCTCAGTAAGGTATGTATTTTAATATTCCCGAACTTCCCTAAAATCGGTGAATATTTTGACCCTCTTTTGGGGGGTGAGGGGGTTCAAATTTTCGTTTTTCGACTATAACTTTCAAAATTACGTATTTACGAAAAAAAAGTTGAAACAAAAATTGTAGAACATAAAAAAACAAACAATTTTGTTATTTACAATTTTTTCCTAGGACGTCATGGGAGGGAGCTAGGGTCCTCGAAAAAAAAATCAATTTTAAAAATTTCCCATTACCAGAAAAAATTACAAAAAATCGGGTTAATCGACTTTCAGGAGCGGTTCTTTTGCATAGTACATCCTATTACTATGTAGAATAAGAAAAATGTATAACCGACCCCTTATCTCAAAGTAGGGGGTGGACCCTCCGAAGGAAAAGTCGCATTTTCCCCTAAGCGTAGCTCAGCTGCAGTGCAAAATTCGAAAAATTGGTTCAAACAAACGTTGTAGAGCATTAAAAGACGAACATTTTACTTTTTTTACTTTTTTTCTACGTGGTCTTGGAAGCGAGCTATCGCAAAAAGAAAAAAAAATCGGCGTTCAAAATTTTTTCATTACCTCAATAGAGTACGAGTGTGTAAGCCTGGTAAATTTAAAATCTAGCGAACCAATGGTCGAACAAGTGTGGTTCTGAGATTTTCGTGGGCGCTGAACTCAATTTTTATGATAATTTGACCCCTTGACCCAAATTGAGTCTCAAAAGGAGAGTTTATCGAGTTGATGAAAAATTTTCCAACGCCGCGCTGCTTTTTTTCTTTTTGCAATAGCTCGCCCCCAAGACTACGTAGAAAAAAAGTAAAAAAAGGAAAATGTTCGTCTTTTAATGCTCTGCAACGTTTGTTTGAACCAATTTTTCGAATTTTGCACTTCAGCTGAGCTACGCTTAGGGGAAAATGCGACTTTACCTTCGGAGGGTACACCCCCCTACTTTGAGATAAGGGGTCGGTTATACATTTTTCTTATTCTACATAGTAATAGGATGTACTATGCAAAAGAACCGCTCCTGAAAGTCGATTAACCCGATTTTTTGTAATTTTTTCTGGTAATGGGAAATTTTTAAAATTGATTTTTTTTCGAGGACCCTAGCTCCCTCCCATGACGTCCTAGGAAAAAATTGTAAATAACAAAATTGTTTGTTTTTTTATGTTCTACAATTTTTGTTTCAACTTTTTTTTCGTAAATACGTAATTTTGAAAGTTATAGTCGAAAAACGAAAATTGAACCCCCTCACCCCCAAAAGGGGGTCAAAATATTCACCGATTTTAGGGAAGTTCGGGAATATTAAAATACATACCTTACTGAGCGTATATACGAAACTTCCCCTTCCTGCTAATTTTTTTTGGGTCAAAACCTAAAATGTCTGTACTATATGTACAATCTATTATTTTGATCGGCGATAAGGTACGAGAAGGTTTTGGCTCGAATAAATACAAACAGGTACTGTATGGAACAAAGCCTTTGGGATGTAACGTATATTTTCTCCTTTCTAAAACATAATCTCAATATTTTTAAAGAATTACACGATGAAGATTTAAAATTATGAAATTAGATTGTGTTGATTAATTTACAAAATTACGTTTCAAAAAAAATTATCTAACGAAGTTAAGTAAATAGTTTTTGGCACATTTCCTCATCATCAAGTTGAATGTCTAGATACTTGAAGTCTGGTCCCAAGATGTCATTTTTGTCTTGAATATTGGGCATATGAATCAATGATGTGTCTTATCGTAATACTTTTATTTTCGCACTTTGATACTGGTTAGTGGTTTATCCTTTTGTTGGTAAAAAGAGGGCTATGGGTAAACTTGCATATTTACAGGGGTGCTGCGAAGGGGTATTCTTGACGAGCAACTCGTCGTTGAAAATTTTGGGGGGGCCGAAAAAAAATGCAAAAAAAATTACAAATTTAAATTTTAAAGAGAAAAAAAATAAATTAACAATAAATATTAGAAAATAATTAAAAACAAACCCCCCTATAATTACAGAACCCCCCTATCAATAGACGACCCTCCCTCCCATCAATGGACGGACCCCTCTCCCAAAAGTTCATCAAACTGAAATTTTATAAATTTTGCAGGAGAACGTTTTAAAGATAATGTTGAAGTGGAACTGAATAAAAATGGATTTTCAAGTTTCGTTTTGATTTTATTACTTTCAAAATGTCAATTAGAATCATTTTATATCGGCAAATATTGCTCAAAAGTTTTTTAAAAGCTTCAAAGTCACTCAACACACAATGTGTTTGAACAACATTCTGAGAAGTTAACCCGTTCTTTCCGTGTAAGTGCCTCAATTAACCCGTTCTTTCCGTAAAGTGACACAGTTAACCCGTTCTTTCCGTGTTTTCTTGAAATTGAAATATTTTTTCTCTGAAATTAATCAGTTTTTTCCACCTATGAGTTATCTTTTGTTAAATTATGATTTTTTTTTTCATGTTCACAACAATAAATCAACTATTTAAAAAACAAAAATCAGCTTTTTGCACATTTTTTTCTTTGTTTAAAGTAGTTAACCCGTTTTTTCCGTGTTTTTAATTTCTTGAAAATTCTTTTTTGCTTTTATTGACAAAATTTGAAAAGTTCGACATTTTTCATATAAACCACATAAAAGTACATGGTTTATTGTACACAATGGCACAAAAAAGTCATTTTTGAAAAAACCCTCAATTAACCCGTTCTTCCCGTGAGGTCTTCAAATTAATTATTTTGTAATTTTGTTACCTTATAATTTATAATGATTTTTTTTTTCGAATTATGATTTACTTGAAAAGTTTCTTGTACATGTTTAAAATTTATCCTTGTTTACACATTTCTTACCATGAAAATGAAGCATGTATTACGGAAAATTAAATAAATGAAACTTTGTTAATTTTTTAGTACGGTGTTTTTCTTTTTTGGTCCGAATTAAAATTGTTGATTCAAAATTTTACGGGGCAGGATCAACGCGAACTAGGGAGGGGTATGGAGGTGGCTTCCCCCTGCTGAAAAAATTGTATTTTTAATCAAAAATTTTTTTTAAATTAAGTAATAATTTTATTAATTGAGAAAATTTTGCATTTTGAATAAAAATTACACAATGAGTCATAAAATTTGAAAAATATTCTATTCCAGATGAAAATATTAATTTTTGGCTCCTTTACTGGTGGTTCAAAAATTATCTAATCACTATATTTCGTGATTTTCTCCCCCCCCCCCCGAAAGTTATGAAATCAAAAATTGAAGCGCATTTAATAAAATGTTCAAAAATGAAGTAAAAGAGGAAAAATTTACAATGTAGCCGAATAAAATACGAATTTCAATTTTTTTACAAAAAGTAAATTACACTAATGAACATTACGAATAAGTGCGGAAAAAACACCTCGAATTTTGACGAAAATTGATGAAATAATCTAGTTTCAGTGAAAAAGCTTACAGATGGGGTGAAGCTCTAGAAGTCCTTAAAGTGATGCCACTTTCGAAAAAATGCGATTTTCGGCATATTAGATAGTGCCACTTACTGTATCTCGGTCATCCTCCTCCCCGAAGTGCAATCAGTTTCTACATACTTCTTACTCACGATTTTGAAATTGGATACCAGTCATGACTCTCTGCAAGGGGGCCCCACTGAAAAATGGGCTCAATGGCGCTTTTGGGTAAAAACATAATGCTAAAACTATTTTCAATTTTTCAAAACAAAATTTGAACATTGTCAGATTTTAAGGTCGATTAGGGAAGGCTAAAAGTGGAGTCATGGTGTGAAATTTTTACTGGGTCGTTTTGAAATCTAGACTCAACTTCTTTTTAGGTAAGTATCTCTTTTTCAACATGCGAAAAAATTTCAAAAAGATCACCCTTATTAAGATCCCCCAGCTCCATTTCACACATGGCTAAAGGCTAAAAAAATTTCTGGGAGATCTCTCCACACAAACTTAACTACCTAACCAATTTTCGTCAACGTCTAAATTTTTTTCAGAACTTCGGCAGGAGCTAATTAAGATTTTTTTAAAATAGATTTTTATTTGCCTTGCAGAGCTGAGACAGTTCTTTCTGATTTCAATTTGCCTGCAGTATTCTTAAAGAGCAACTAGGGTATTTTGCCCCCTTGGCCGCTATTAATTTTTCATATCTATTATTTAACCCATTACCACAGCATTTCAATATTATTTGACCACCGTTGCATTGACCGAAGACAAAAAGATTACCTCCGATGAATTAAAGAAGCATTTTTCCATTTTCCGTGGAAATTTATTTAATTTATACAAAATCCACGACTACGGTTACAGTGTTACCAAATCTCAAACTAAAAATTGTATTTCTAGGCAAATTAAAATCGAAAAAATACATTTTCGAAAATTTAATTTTTTGGTGTTAAATTTGAAAATTTTTGGATTCGAATGTTCGATGACATATCTACATGTCATCAGAAGGAAGGGTTAAAAAAAATTAGCAAAATCGGTCCAATAGGAGGGGCTGGCGGATCGGAGAACGTTTTTCAAAGATCTTTTAATCTTAAAGAGCAATTCCTCGTTGACGATTGAGGGGGGAGGTCATTTTCTCTCAGTTAATAGATAGATCCATACAAGGGCTTCAAAACAAGATTTTGACTTTTGACATGGGTAAGTATAAGAATTGATTACGCAGCAAAAAATAATTAAAGTAACAAAAAAATAGACTTTCTAGGAAAATTAAGCTTACAAAAAAATGAACTTTCTGAGAAAATTAAGCTAAAAAAGTACGAATAGAACTTTGTAAAGCGTGAAATTTCCTTACTGTCTTCCGATTATTTTTTCTCCCCAGAAAGCTTACAATAAAATTTTCTTGATCATTAAGAAAATTTTTTGATGAAATTTTCCAACAAATTTTAGTAGGAATACTGCTAAGAAACTTTTCAAAAAATAATCTTAATTCATATTAATGAAAAAAATTTTGTGATTCACTTTTTAAACCATTGAATGAAAAACGTGAATTATTATTTGAAAATTGGGAACCAAAATCCAGTTGGTAGAACTGCCGTGAAAATTTTTGAAAAAATTTCATCAAAAATTATATTGCACGGCCAAACAAACTTTTGGTTCGCAATTTTTCAACCAGCTTGTAAAGGGCAAAAAATATATCCAATTTCGAAGTCACTTGTGCGTGGAGTGTATAGAAACTCAAATCGCATATTTTAAAGGATGACCAATGTTTCCAGCAGGTGGTATGTACTATCCAAAAGTTTATAAAACTGTGAATGTTTTTTTTAAATGACAAAACATTGAGGTCTCCTAACGCCTAGTTTTGTTATTCTCGAAGTAAGAAGAAGAGAGGGCTCGAAAATTTTTGAGAAAGTCTCATACGGTACTCAAAGTAAACTATCATATAAATTTTCCTCAAAATTCAAGATCTGTTTTTTTTTTCATACATTTCAATTCATATTCTTTACATTCAAAGAACCGAACAGCATTTTTGATCAATTTCCCAATTTTAAATTTTTTTACAAAGATAAAAAATTTGAAAAATATACAGTATGACACAAAAGTCTTGGTAAGCTGAAACATTTCTCAATATCTCAGAAGTGAAAAGAGATATCAAGACGGTTCAAACGGCAATGTGTTCCTGGTATCGAGGACATTGAATATTGATAATCAAACTTTCAACCCGACCTATAGGATGCTCACAAATTGAGAAACCGGTTTGGGTCAAAAAATGGGGGTCCTGGTTTTTTATTGAAATAAAGTCTACGCACTGGCGCGATTAAAATGTGATATGTTTTTTTGAAACCGGTTCAGCGGTTTTGAACCAGTTGTCAATAGTATCCAAAAAACTGGAGATATGAAAAAAAGTTTGAAACAAAAGTTGTAGAGAAGTAAAAAATGAACATTTTTTGTTTCATAACTTTTTTCCACCTTGAAATAGAAAGAAGTTGTCGTAGAAAAGGTTTGAGTATAATTTTTTGTTTTCCAAGTCATAACTCTTCTCCATCGCCAGATGGAAAAAAAATTATGGAACGTAAAACATTCAGTTTCCAATTCTTTACAACTTTTATTTCACGTGTTTTTTGATATCTCCAATTTTTTGAAACCGGTAGTTTCTTTGGATGATTTTTTTTCCCCAAGTCGATAACCGGTTATCAAAAAGTGGAGATATCGAAAAAAGTTTGAAACAAGAGTTGTGGCGAATTAAAGACTGAACATTTTACGTTCTGTAATTTTTTCTTCATTTAGTAATGAGGAAGAGTTATGGCATAAAAAGAAAAAAATTGTACTCCAGTCCTTTATACCATAACTTCTTTCCATTGCAAGATGAAGAAAAAATTACAGAACGTAAAATGTTCAGTCTTTAATTCGCCACAACTCTTGTTTCAAACTTTTTTCGATATCTCCACTTTTTGATAACCGGTTATCGACTTGGGGAAAAAAAATCATCCAAAGAAACTACCGGTTTCAAAAAATTGGAGATATCAAAAAACACGTGAAATAAAAGTTGTAAAGAATTGGAAACTGAATGTTTTACGTTCCATAATTTTTTTTCCATCTGGCGATGGAGAAGAGTTATGACTTGGAAAACAAAAAATTATACTCAAACCTTTTCTACGACAACTTCTTTCTATTTCAAGGTGGAAAAAAAGTAATGAAACAAAAAATGTTCATTTTTTACTTCTCTACAACTTTTGTTTCAAACTTTTTTTCATATCTCCACTTTTTTGGATAATATTGACATCTGGTTCAAAACCGCTGAACCGGTTTCAAAAAAACATATCACATTTTAATCGCGCCAGTGCATAGACTTTATTTCAATAAAAAACCCGGACCCCCATTTTTTGACCCAAACCGGTTTCTCAATTTGTGAGCATCCTATAGGTCGGGTTGAAAGTTTGATTATCAATATTCAATGTCCTCGATACCAGGAACACATTGCCGTTTGAACCGTCTTGATATCTCTTTTCACTTCTGAGATATTAAGAAATGTTTCAGCTTACCAAGACTTTTGTGTCATACTGTATAAGGTCATGGGTAGGCATAGTATTGCTGATTGCTGCCCAAAATCACGCTATGCTGGTTCAGAATTTGATAAATTTTCCAATTTTATTCAATTTCTTTATTTTTTAAATGCGAGTTTAAAAAAAAACTATTGAAATATCGCCCAACCCGGATCGAAATTGTAAAAATTCATCTCAAAAGTTATTTAAAAGTGCCACAACAAAAAAACCATTTGTTTAGAATTGAGAATTATCGAGTATTTGTCAGGAAAATTCTGACGTTTGAAATGAGATTTTCACAAACTTGGTATTTTGATGAGAAATTTATTAGAATTAAAGAAATTTAAAGCGAGTAGAATTTTCAACATTTTCAACATTTTGAATGGAAATTGATTCTGATTGAAAATCTAGCGTAAGTATGGAATCAGAGGACCAAAATATGGAAGGATGTTATAGAAGCAGCATTTTCATATTTTGGTTCTTTGCAAGGGGTTTTTAACAAATTTCTTTAGGGGGGGCAAAAGACTCGTCCAGGGGGGGGGGCAATGCCCCTCCTGGCCACCCCGTAGCTACGGGCCTGCTGCTGGGTTACCCATTTCAACTTTTTGTGGCCTCCAAAAAATTCTTTATCAAAACTTTTTGAATAACTTTCGTATTTTGAAAAATTCTGTCAAAAATCATTCAATTTTTCGATTTTTTTTTTACTGAAATCGCATGTTTCTTACCAGCTTTCAATTATTTTTGCCAAAAATTAGGTTTCGATGATCCAGGTTTAATTTTTTCAATTTTTTTAATTTCAAATTTCTCTGACAATAAAATTTTTTACTTCAATTTTCTCAAAATTTTTCAATTTTGAATTTTTTTTGGTTTTATAAATTTAAAAAAAACATTGAGAGAGGTTTAAAAAAATAAAAGTAGAAAAAAATTTAATAATTGAAGTGACAACAATTCTGATGAAATTTAAATTAAAAAAATTACAGTTGGAGAACATTTTAGTATTAAAAATTTTTCCAACTTTGATAATTTTAAGTTCTTTTCAAGTTCAAATTTTTCAAGATTTCATTCAACTCGAAAATTTTTCCAATAATTTTTTTCAACTTTACAGTCTTTTTCCAATTGAAAATTTCTTAAAATGTTTTCCAAATTAATTTTTCAGAAACATTTTCAACTTGATGTTTTTCGTTACACTTTCCAAATTTTTACCCCCCCCCCCCATATCAAAAAAAACTATTGGTAAAAAACAGTTGTGAGAAAGTGTCACATTTATGGTTTTTCTGACACACAGGGTGTTCCAAGAATCACCTGCCGAACGTATTTTTTTCGATATAACTGGGTACCAGAAAAAAAACTTGAGATGAATATGTTGCCTATTTTGAAAATCGAAGGGACAAATGCTGCTTCTAAAAAAATCACGTAAATTTTTTTTTCAACCATGGGAATGGATAGTACCATATTATAGTTCTTTGAAAAGTAAACGAATTTTCACTTTATGACTTTTCGCCTACCTTCAAAATTGAAGAGGCTACAAAAAAATTCTTAAAAAATGAACTGATCAAGATAATGGATAGTACGCTGAAAACTGAAGAAATATTGTTCTGCAGACTTTTTGCTTAACATCGAAAATGAAGAGGCTACGGGTTACCCAGAATAAATGGGCTTCAAAAATTTTTCAAATTTTCTCAATTTTTAATGACCCTTGGCCCCTTCATTTTTAATGTTGGGCAAAAAATCTACAGGACAAAATTTCTTCAGTTTTTAACTTAGGTACTATCCATTCCCTTGATCAGTTCATTTTTAACATTTTTTTTGCAGCCCTTTCAATTTTAAAGGTAGGCAAAAATTTATTAAGTGAAAATTTGTTCACTTTTCAAAGTACAGGGTGACCGAAAAGTAGTTCCCAAAAAAAAATGCTTAGCAAAAATTCCCTAATTAACTTATCCAAAAATTTCAACTCTGGCAGCATCCTTGGTCCATTACTATTCGAACACAGGCCTCTTCAAAAATTCTCAATCATGTTTGAATTTTTTGTGAAGAATAATTTGATTTTTGCTTACAATGCTATAGCTAAACCTAGTCGAACGAAATTTAAAAATTGCGTGGAATAAAATCTAGGAATTTCTGTGGATAGGTAACGAGTTCCTCAAAATCTTGAATTGAACCCTGGTAATCTGAAAACAGTGCGTTCAATTTTGAAATAAGGAGGATTGCATTTCAGCACTTCACAAATTGGAGTTAGCTGATTTAATTCAGCATTATTGAATTAATGCTCTGGTTTAAGGGAAAAATTGTGCAATATTGAATTTTTTCGGGTTATAAATTATATAGAGATTAGAAGACGATCTATATTAGTAGAATATGACCAAAAAAAATTTACCCTATCAATAATAATTTTTTACCGAAATTTTAAATTTTTTTGGGAAAGTAATTTTTAGTCACCCTGTACCTACTATTCATTCCCATGGTTGAAAATGTTTTCTAACGTGAAAAGATGCATTTGCCCCTTCAATTTTCAAACTAGGCAACATGTTCATCTCAAGTTGTTTTCAGTGATACCCGAAAAAAAGTTTGGCAGACGATTCATGGAACACCCTGTATAATTTCTTTCCACTCCACATGAGTTTTCTTTTCTCTCAAGACCCCCCCCCCCCCACCACCATTAAAAATCCACGTTGAATAAGCACATAACCTATGAAAATTCGCCAATTTTTCGAAACATAAGGAGAGGGTACTTGGGCATTTAAAAAAAAATCTCATCAATTTTCATTCAAAAAAGTCACGAAAATTACCATAAAATTCACAAGCTGCACATTGCACAACCATCAATTCTTTCAAACTAAAAAATACACAAACCATTACACAAAATCGTTTTTCTTTTCAAAATTTCATAATACACCTGCTCACCGCAACTGATACGACATTTAATCTCAAAAACGTGATTTAAATCTACGTTTCATTAAAAATTCACTCCTTTCACTAACACCGAGCACCTACCTGCCAAAAATTCTACTTATGCGACCACCGCTGGATAAACTCATTATTTATTCTCATTATGGAGCAATTATTACATCACGACCGTACACCATTGATTAAAATATTTCAACCAAGAAACCCAACAGTGCCTAATGTGAGAAAAAAAATTACTAATAAAATTTAACGAATTAATATTTTCAGAACCGGTAAAAAAAAAGTAATTGCAATTTAACAAAAGTCCGGTAGGTAAATAAAACAATATCGTACAATAGCTATAGCTCATATTGCCCATAAACAAAAAAAAAATAAAAAAAAATACACAGGAAAAAATTAAGCATCTCGTACCCGAGAAAGTAAACAGTTAATGACATTTTTTTTTAATAAATAAAAAAAAAATACATTCAAACCACAAACCGGAAAGCTCGGTTAATTTTTCAACATTGCTATTTTTATTATTATGATTTCATTACACGGTAGCTGTAAAGAATTACTTGTATTGTGTTGGACGCAGTTATAATGTCGTATACCTACCTACATATATTTTGTACTCTGCTACACGTGTATCAGTACAGGGAATAAAATAAATACATACGAGAGGATTTAGTTAAAGGAGAATATAATTTCATATGGTATAACGTACTTATACGTAGGTAGAGGTACGTACGGATAATTTACATACGCTTTTAAAATCTACCTAATAACGGGAATACGAAATTCAAAGTTGGCTGACGTCGTCGGCGCGTCTGTGTGACATGTTACACTTCCTGTGGGAACAATACGAATATTATTCAACGTATAATGAGTATTTTTTACGTTGCTCGGTACTCGGTTCTCGATTCTGCGATGACATATCAAAGAAAAGCCAAGATAACGAATGTGGATCAGTTTAATTGAAAACGTTCTGATTGAAGCGCAGATTTGCATTTCCACTTACCTATTCGTGTTAGGGTATTGTTTTGTCTTCGTTCTGAGAATTGTAACAAGAACAGACGACGTTTTGTCCCGAAGTCAGGTACAAAATATTCACGTAGGTATGAAAATTTCAAAATCCACGAGGGTAATGCGGTGCCTTGTCGGGGCCTGCGAACACCGGGAGAAGTCTCAATAAATATTTCTATACGAATGTAACGCTGCGACTCGAAATTCTATCGAGCTTGTTTCTCTTTAATGTATCACCGCGTGTAACATACCCGCCGCCGATCATTCCTCAAATACCTCTCGGCCGGGGTAATTACCTCGGGACATACCATTGTTCCCGATGAAATTAGTCGAATGTCTGAGAATTACTACTTTTTATCTGTATCGGAAAATATTCGCGGGACGACGCAACGGACGCCATTGTACGTGAATTTGCGATCGCAACTCTTTGGGTTGGAGATGTCGACCGCATCGGGAGATCAGCAGATGAGAGAATCTCCGTGACAGCGTTTTTTTTTCGAACGAACGGAGCAGAAACGCGGGTAAATATGCGGACACTCCTACGTAGTAGGTACTCGAGTATACGACGTGGTGTTTGGACAACGGGCGGATATGCTGTTTTACACCTTTGAAAACGAGCTCATTATCTAATTAGATATTTTGTCCGAATGTCTGTACGTACACATGTTAATAATGTTGGATTGTTTTGAAATTCGGTTGCGTGGAGTGGAGATACGTGGACTCGTAAGATGGTATTGCACGTACGAATACTGAGTAGACGAGTACCAAGTGTAAGATTGTCGATTGAGGAGATCCATATTTCAGCAGTTCCAGAACCTAGAACTGGAACGTTATGTGAGATCGTGCTGGCAGGAAATTGGCGATACTGTGGAAAAAAACATGAAAAGGGGTTGAATTATTAATAAAATCGTTCAAAATGTTTAATAAAATGGCAATAAATTAATGCAAAATGTATTAAAAATCTTTTAAATTATGAAATGATGATTACATTTCGTAAAAATTGTTCAAAAAGATGAAAAATGATAAATTTTCAAAGCTGTTCGAAAAAATGCACGAAATCCCAGGAAAAAATGTGAAAAGTCCATTTAAAATTCAATAAATTATACCAATTGAAGTTTTTAAAAAATCAGTAACACTTCAAAATTACTTAAAAATAACAAAAATTACAGAAATATTTCGTAAAAAATGTTAAAATTTCATTAAAAATTATTTTCAAGTGTTCGAAATTCATCAATTGCCTGAAATGATGAATTTTTTTTTGAAAATATGATAAAAATTGCATCTAGTAAATTATGCCAAAAATTTAGGTATTTAAAAAACAATAAATTGTTCAAAATAGTCGTTAAAATTGCGAATAATTGTGTATAGAAATTTTTTTAATTTCGAAAAGATGTAGAAACTTTCAAAAAAAAGAGTCAAAATTACTCAGGAATCGATAAAACATCAATAAAACTATAATAAAATTTCAAAAACTTTTTGAAAACTCGACGAAAATGATTTAAAATATGAAGAAATGCTTCATTTTCAATGAGAATTGTGTAAAATTAAGTAAAAATTATTGACTTTTTATCAAATATAGATGGGTAAGTACCATAAATTTTTGCAAAAGCTCCTCAAAGTATCAATCAGAAAAATGAAGTGAAAAAATTTTTTATGAACATTATCTGAAAAAAAACGAACAAAAAGTCTAATTTTAAGTAAGTATTTTACGTTTTTTTTTTTTTTTACCAATTTTTGCTACTACCTATATTATTGATTTTTTGAGGGGGGGGGGGGGAGACTATAAACTCAATTATTGGAAGAGAGGAACACTTGTTCGAAAAAAATAGTAGGTACCTACTTGTTCTTTTGTAGGTAAAAAGTGTAAAAATCTTGAAAATGTAGGTATTTATTTTACCAGAAATTCAAAAAGTTTAGTTTGAGGGTCCTTTTATGCCTGCAAGTACCCCTTTATGGAATAGTTGGGGCATGATACGGCCAATATAGTCTATTTTTTTAGATTTTCTACAAAATCTAAGACTATTAGGGACGAAATCAAAAAATAAAATCCAAATTTCCAAATTGTTGGGTTTAGGGCCTTTTTTAGGACATTTGGAAGTGTGATGGTTTTAACATGTTTTATGTTTTTGGGCTGGGGTAAATAATTTTTTTTGTGAAACATTTTTTAAACATATTGCCATTTTGACTGACTTTTAAGAACAGAAATTTTGCAGGAAATTGATATAATGACATTTTGTTGGATTTTTGACTGATTTTTAAAAATTTGGATAAATTTTGAAGGAAATTTTTTGCAAACATTATTAACCTACCTATTGAAATTTTGTCTGAATTTTAAAAAACTGCAGAAATTTTGAAGGGAATTAATACAGGGTGTCCGATGAGTGATCTGCATACTTCATTTTTGGATATAATCGGGTACCACTAAAAAAAACTTCAGATGAACATGTCGCCTATCTTGAAAATTGAAGGGACAAAGGTTGTTTCCAAAAAAATCACGTAAAAATAATTTCAATTACGTATGGGAAAGGATAGTACCTATTTTGAAAACTGAGCAAATTTTCTTCTCATGACTTTTTGCGTAACATCAAAAATGAAGGAGCTGCGAGTCATTTAAAAAAAATGAGGTTAAATTTTTTCCAAATTTTCTCAATTTTAAATGACCCGTAGGCCGCGCCGTAGTCGCTTTATTTTTGATCTTAGACAAAAGACTTCAATACAAAATTTGATCAGTTTTCAACGTATGCACTATCTGTTTCCTTGATTACCTAGTTAATTTTTTTAGAATTTTTTCTGCACAATTTTTTTGGTATCCCTTCAATTTTAAAGTTGGGCAAAAAATCATGAGAAGAAAATTTGTTCAGTTTTCAAAGTACTTTCCATTCCCATGGTTGAAAAAAAAATGTTCATGATTTTTTTTGGAAACAGCATTAGCTCCTTCAATATTCAAGGTAGACAACATGTTCATCTAAACGTTTTTTTAGTGGTACCTATCCAAAAATGAAGTACCTATAGCAGACCTCTTACCGAACATCCAGCATAATAATATTTTGTGAATCTTTTGTCTGATTTGAAAAAAATTTGAGGAAAATTGATGACCACTGACATAATAATATTTTGCTCGTTAAAAACTTTGGAAACTTTTTTTGGCGAATTGATACAATGAAATCACATTAAATATCAAAAATTTATAAAATTGATGTATATTTTTTTATTATTAAGATTTGTAAGAAGATAAGATTTTTTTTAAAATGTTGACGAATTTACTTAATAAGATTTTGTAATATTTGTAAAAATCTGAAAAAATTTAACATTTCCAGTAGGCATGTCGATGCCATGAAAGAAACATGTTTCAGATTTTTTTTCAGATTCTTCGTGAAAATTTGACATTAGAACCAAAATCAATAACCTGTTGGAATTTTTTCGATTCAAAATACTTTTTTTCAAATTTTTTTAGCCTAAAAAGAAAATTCTTCTTGCAAAAAATAATTATTTACTTTCCCAGTTTTTCAAATTTTCTAACCAAAAATTACCTTGATTTTTTCCAAGTAGAGAAGCAATTTTTTGATTTTTTAAGAGACAACTATTCTTTCTACCCCCCCCCCCTGTTTGATCCGATTTAGGAATTGGGTTAAGTACAATTGTTTGAATTATTGTAAAAAATATAGGAAAAAGCTTCAAAGTCAAAAATTCAAGAACAATCAATCAATTAATAATAGCACTTTTAATTTTAAAATTATTCAAACTGTGGTTAAGTAAAATGCTCCCAAAAATTAGATGAAAAATTCCAAAAATCGATATATTCGTGATGCTGAGATATTTTTTTTGTATTTTCAAAGAATAATTGTGCAAAATTTTAATGAGGATAATTTTTTAAAATTTTCATGATTTATAGTAAGTATCTACTTAATTAAACAATTTATTTTTTAAATCTAAAGTTTTTTAAATTGTATTTGGGTACCAATACAATACAATATTACCTAATGATGTTTTTTCGAATTTCACATTATTTTTTGATAATTTTTTCTGTTACTTTTCTGATATTTTCAAAATTTTTCGTACAATTTTAATGGATTCTGGCAATACTTTGCTCAAGCTCAATGATAGTAGGCAGATTTTATAAATTTTTTGGTATAATAATATACCATTTTTCGTATTTTCCAGCCATTTTAAGCAATATTTTATGATAATTTTAATTAGTATACAAAATGCTTACGATTACCTACTTTTAATAACGTTTGAGAAAAATATTTTCAGAAAATTTCCAAGTACCTACCTACCTACCTATGCTAAGTCAGTGGCGAAAGCTAAGAGATAGGAGAAAAATTTTTCAAAACAAAAAAAAACTGAAAGAATATCGACTTTTTAGTCGAAAGGAGCGTGAAAAATCGTAGAATCGATACCTTGAAAAATTTGAGTTTTCCGTTCCTTCGGAAAAGTCGGAAAACTCGACTGGAACGCAATGATTGGTCGTAAGACGAAAGATAGAACTTCGCTATTGGTTGATTCTGTTTTTCGCTGCTTTTCAGCTAGTACGGTCGGGATCCGCTTCGGGGACCTTTACGATGAATTTTCCTGACTTAAACTTCGGTTTAAGCAGGAAATAGGATACCCACTTTTCCGATGGTTCGGAAAAGCTAGATCTACGATAACGTAGATTTTCACGTTATGGTTTTCTCGCGGCGAGACAGGCACGTAGCTCAAAATTCGATTTACGGTCACGTCGACCAATCAACAAGTATCGTTTACGGACATCGTCCTTTACGCAAAAATACGAGAAAAAAGAAAACTTTCAACGAATGAAAAATAACGCAGATTTTCTTTTTTACTATTTATTTAACGAAATAAATAGACATTTTAAAGTACACGAAAGAATTACAAAATCTGATTTCGATTTTCTAAAAAGAAAATCGAAACAGAAAAAAGAAAAGTACATTGACCTACTCGACGCTAGGTACAAAACGATACAAACGGTCGCGGGTTAACGAACGAACGAACACGAATATAAAAAGAGAAAAAATAAATTATAGGCCGTAGCCAACTATTTTACACGAAAAACGACCGCGTATTTATCGATTAATTACAGTAAAATTAACACCGCCCCTCGGACGATAAATTATTTTTATTAAAATCGAAAATCTCATTCGACAAGCGTTCGAAGACGATCCTATTGGTCGATTTAGTCAATAGATCGGCGATGTTATCACTCGATGAAATTTTTACGATGTGAATGATTCCGGATTTGATAAGATCGCGAACATGATGATACGATACATCAATGTGTCGAGTGCGACGAGATTCGTCGGTGTTCGCTATCGAAATGGCTGCATTTGAATCGCAGAATATCGGTACAACGTCGGTGACCAAATCGAGACTACTCAACAGGTTAATCCACGATCGAGCTTCTTTTCCAGCCGTCGATAAAGCTACGTATTCGGCTTCTGCCGACGATAATGCTACGCAGTTTTGCTTTCGGACGATCCAGTCGACGATATTTCCATTCAACATGACGACGATACCGGTAGTGGATTTACGATCGGAGTCATCACCGGCGAAATCGGAATCGGAGTACAATTTTAACGGATACGATACATTAAGGTAGTTCGAATTATAAACTAACGACCGATCGATTGTCGTTTTTAAATACCTAATGATGCGTTTAGCATAATTAAAAATTTCAGCATTAGCGAGATGCTGAAATCTGCACAAGAAATTAACGGCGAATGCGATATCGGGACGAGTACCTCGGGATAGATACGATAACGATCCTAGAATACCACGAACTTTCGTTTCGAACGATTTATCCAGGCGTTTATCTTCGATTTTTAAGCCGGGTTCCATTGGCGACGATATCGGATTAGAGTCTTCAAGATCATATTTCACGATTAATTCACGGATGTACGATTTTTGATGTAAGTACGTTACATCGTCACTTTTACGTTCGATTTCGATACCGATGAACTTTTTCTGGTTCTTTTAGATCTCGAATTCCAAATTCTTTATTTAGCTGATCGATCAGCCACTCGATTAATTCGGCGTCGGAACCGGTTATTAGGAAATCGTCGACGAAAATTACAAAGATACACCGAGTTTTATCGCCGTCTTTATTAACATAAACGCACGGATCGTTTGCAGACTGTTCGAAACCTAATTTTTCTAAAATTTTCTTTAATTTTTTGTTCCAGTTCTGCGGCGAAGTTTTGAGTCAGTAAAGGGACTTTTTTAACACGAATACGATTTTGCGTTTTACGGAGGATCCTTTCGGTGGATCGAAGACAATCATACGAGTCGCTTCGCCATTTAAGAACGCCGTCGATACATCGGCTTGACGGAGTTTCCATTTATTTACGGTGGCTACGCAGACGATACCACGGACGATCGATACGTTTGCAGTCGGCGCATATGTCTCATCCAGCTCGTATTGGTGAGAGTCCTTGTATCCGCGGAGAACTAATCGAGCTTTAAATTTTACGACGTGATTAACCGAGATTTTCTTTCGCAGAACCCATCTCGTATCGACTTTGGAGAAGTCCTTGCCTTCGAGCTCGTCCTCGGTGACTTCGTACCAGACATCTTTCACTGCCATAGCTCTCAGTTCTTCCTCGATCGCCTTCTTCCACTCGTTACCTTCAGGACCGTTTACAGCCTCTTCATACGTGAGTTCTTTGCCCTGCTCGGTAGCTATTAACGCGGAGTATTCGATTCGATCGTCATCGTTACACAGATTGGATTTTATCGCGACTAACGAGTTTTCGATTGTTTCAGGTTCAAAATTTACAGTACCGTCGTACGAGGTTTCGTTTAACCGATCAGCGTAAAGCTGGTTTTCATCGAAAATGACGTTTGACGAATACGATAGTTTATTTCGCGGTACATCGAGTAACATGTAACCTGTTTCAGTATAACCGACTAGCATTTTTTCCACGGATTTCGGATCTAATTTTGTTCGTTTTTCTTTAGGAATAAATTCCCTAGCGACGCAACCGAAGATACGAACATATTGGAAAGTCGGGTCACGATCAAACCATAAATGATACGGGCTTTTATCGGCGATAGCAGAACACGGAAGACGATTATACAAAAATGTAGCCGTGTACAACGCGTACGGCCAAAATCGACGGGGGAGCTTCGAATCGAAAAGAAGCGAACGGAGTTTTTCACTGATGGTACGTAGAAAACGTTCGGCCGTACCGTTATGTTCGTGTTCATAAGGCTCCGAAGCCATTAATCGCATACCTTTTTTTTCGATTACTTCGCGAAATTTACCGCCTATAAACTCGGTCGCGCTATCGCAACGTAGTTGCTTAATTTGACGATTCCATAGATTCGTTACTATGTTATCGTATTTTTCGAAAAATTCGCCGACTTGCGATTTAGCCGTTATCGCGAACGTTACCGCGTAGTGAGTAAAATCGTCGACAAATACAAGAATGTACCTTTCGTTATCGATACCGGCGCTCAGCGGACCCATTACGTCGACATGGACTATGTCCAACGGTTGCTTCGCCTTTTCGCGCTCGGTATTGTAAGGCCCACGGTGCTGCTTTGCTTTGGCACACGTATCGCACTCGTTCGTAAGAGGGCAGTCATGTTCGGTACAACTAATATCGGGTATTTTGTACATAACCGATCTACTCGGATGGCCTAACCGACGATGCCATAGAGCGTTTAACGCGAAGTCGAAATTATCGGTACAATTATTTAGCTTAAATTTAACAGTAAGCAAACCGTTTGACTGTTCAAAAACATCAGTCAGTTTTTCACCAGTATCGCGGTGAACGATCGAAATTTTATCGGCGATCACGGTATCATAACCTAAACGACGGATTTGACTCACGGACATTAAATTGTACGATAAATCGGAAATGTAACTCACGTTTTGCATGATAAAATTTACGCCGCTATCGTTAGTGACTGGTAACTCACCAACCGACGATCGTACGATAGCTGTATCTTGTTTCGCGACGATAATTTCAGCGTTCGACGTTACTGGCTTTTCGTTGACCAAAATACCGGGTACGTTTATCATGTGGCTAGTGGCGCCGGTGTCGAGCACGAAGACAATTTCACCGACGGTCGAAATTAGCGCTACATTTTCTTCGGATGTCATGAGAGCCTTTGGACGATTCGACGATTCAGCATTCGACGGAGATTTCGGCGCCGGCGAGTTCAAACTGGAGCTGGAACTAGGTTCAGACCTTTTTGAATTCGCTTCATCACCATACCGAGGGCACTGCTTTCCTATGTGGCCGGTGCCACCGCAACGATAGCATTTTATTTCTCCTCTCGGCGATTGATTTCGATTGGCCCAGCAATTTTTCGCGAGATGGCCGAGCTTTTTGCACTTGGCACATTTCGGACGCGGCTTACGATCGTTCGGACTTCGATTATTCGACGCTGAAGTTACTAACGCCGAACCTTTGTTGATATTCGACGTCGCCTTTTCGGATTTATCTTCGTCGCTGGTTAATAAACCCCTCAGGAATTTAGGGTCGGCGGGTGCGATATTCAAAAGGGCTTCTGCCGGTTTCTTAACGGACTTCCATTTCTCGATATTTTTGAGTCCGGAGTTCAAAAACGCATACTCTTCATCTTTCGGAACCTTCGTACCGGCGGCCTCCATCTGGTTCACTAGGCTGGAGACTTCATCGCAGTAATCGGTAGCGGACCTGAATTTGTCGATATCGAGGGCCGCTAATTTTGCACGACATGCGATTACAATCTGCTGATTCTCTTTCGCATATCGTTCGTCGAGTTCGTTGAGGAGTTTTTCGGGATCCTTTTCCTCGCGTATGAGCCGGAAAACCGCGTTCGTTGTGTGGCTGACAATTTCAAAATACGCTTTCCTTTTCTCTTTATCGGTCGCGCCGCCATTCGTTGTAATGGCCTTTTCGAGATCTTTAGCCAATAGTAACGATTTGATTCTCTTCTTCCAGATGATGTAGTCGGTACCATTGAAGATCAAGTGCGCTGGAATGTTCGACGACGATTCTCCAGAAGCCATTTCGGACGCTGACGATTCGTTTTCGGAGCACGTAGCAATTTTCTCGCTTTCGGATTGGTCGTCGGAGATGATCGACGCTGCGTCTGACTCGTTATTGGCTGATTCGATGCACGGAGCTGTTGGTATCGTCGACGCAGAAGATTGACCGACGAGGGAAGTATTCAGTTCTTTCGATAACCGTTTACGAATTTTACGTTTTTGTGATCGAGTTAACACTCTTTCAGATTCGCTCGACGCTGGAAAACCACGGAAGTCTTCTTCGTTGGAGGTATCGTTTGCAGCGTCGCCTCGACCAATGAGCTTCGACAGACGAGGTATCATATACCGAGTCGATTCGCCGTTCACAGGAACCACGATACTATGCTACCATGAAAGAATATCGACTTTTTAGTCGAAAGGAGCGTGAAAAATCGTAGAATCGATACCTTGAAAAATTTGAGTTTTCCGTTCCTTCGGAAAAGTCGGAAAACTCGACTGGAACGCAATGATTGGTCGTAAGACGAAAGATAGAACTTCGCTATTGGTTGATTCTGTTTTTCGCTGCTTTTCAGCTAGTACGGTCGGGATCCGCTTCGGGGACCTTTACGATGAATTTTCCTGACTTAAACTTCGGTTTAAGCAGGAAATAGGATACCCACTTTTCCGATGGTTCGGAAAAGCTAGATCTACGATAACGTAGATTTTCACGTTATGGTTTTCTCGCGGCGAGACAGGCACGTAGCTCAAAATTCGATTTACGGTCACGTCGACCAATCAACAAGTATCGTTTACGGACATCGTCCTTTACGCAAAAATACGAGAAAAAAGAAAACTTTCAACGAATGAAAAATAACGCAGATTTTCTTTTTTACTATTTATTTAACGAAATAAATAGACATTTTAAAGTACACGAAAGAATTACAAAATCTGATTTCGATTTTCTAAAAAGAAAATCGAAACAGAAAAAAGAAAAGTACATTGACCTATTCGACGCTAGGTACAAAACGATACAAACGGTCGCGGGTTAACGAACGAACGAACACGAATATAAAAAAGAAAAATAAATTATAGGCCGTAGCCAACTATTTTACACGAAAAACGACCGCGTATTTATCGATTAATTACAGTAAAATTAACAAAAACATCGAAATTTTGATTTTGAAATTTTTTAAAAACTGGTCGTATTATTTTATTAGGCACTTATTTGGTACAATTTGATAAATAATAAAGCTCTAGTGCAGAAAAACAAAAAAAACAACTTTTAATACCAAAAATTTTACAATTTTTTAAAACATTATCGTCAATGAGAAGGGGAATAAATACCCCTCAGTTTTGAATCAACTTTACGAACCATTTCTACAACACTGAAATATTTTTGAAATAAAACTATTTTTTTTGTTGTTTCAAATTTCTCCTTTGCCTTTTGTTCATTACACCTAAGACCTTAAGTAGGTACCTACATAGTATATCTATTGAAAGTGATTTTTGATAAGAATAAGTACATACATAAGTAAAATACATGTAATTTCTCATATCTCATGATAAATCCTACTTACTTTTCAATTTGAACTTTGATAGAGTTCAACCTTTGCAGCAGATAAGGACCTATACCACGTCTTGGTTATTTTTTCCTCCCAAAACATCATTTAAGTAAAAATAAAAGATTACTCATCTGGATTTTTCTCTCTTCGTTTTTTTTTCTAAAAAAAAATGTGAACTAACACGCACGTATTAATACATATGTAGATACCTACTTAAGATAAATTCGGTACTTTCGTGCTCTATCTACATTTCTTGCTTCACTCATTCACTGATATCGTGATTGACATACCTATGCACAGAGGCTCATACGTACCTACGTATAGAGATTATTTCCCTTTATTCGATCCTTTTTTTTTCAAGTTTTAATTCAAACGTCTCCATATTGATGCAAATTACCGTCTCGTATCGTCGTACGTCGTATTCTCCATTCATAAAGAATCTCATCAAGCCAACCATATCATATTGCCCTGCTGACCCGTTAATTTGTAAATTTTCTGAATACTTTGGCGACGTGCTGGTAACAAAAGAGAAAAAGAAGTCATTTGTAAATTAATTTAAAAACGTATAAACGCAAATATTCCCGAGTACATGTCACAGATACTACCATCACGATGCTGTTTGTACATGCATTATGGTAACGGAGATAACGGATGTATTCCATTTGCGATTGCGAGTTGATTTCTTTATTTTTAATGGTACTGGTTGAATACTGGTATAAAATGAAGAATGCGAAGATGCTATGATTTCTGTACCGTTATCAAGTATTAAATTCATTCTTCTTTTTTTTTTTCTTAGGTAACCAATTCATTAAGAAAAATCATGACAAATATTGAATGAAATAAAATTAGGGACTGGTGTCCTAGGTACATTGTAGTAGCTTATTTGATAGCAACGTAAATCTGAGCAATGAATTGGATTCCCCAGGAATCCGGAAGATTAGTCATCTCTCATCTTTACTTTTATCAATGACGATGAGTAAACAATTAAACATCCAATTAAGGAAGAGATTAGATATGAAATAGTGTACGCAGCAATATCCATTTCCTGTTTCGTTATTTAGCAGAGATAAGAAATACCCAATTTTCACGAGTTCAAATTACGTTTCAACCTGTATGTACTTAGAGCCAGAGATTAATTTAAGACTTGGCAATACGACCACCACTGTGGATTTTTTTAAAACAATGCATCAGCATCGTTTATTGCAATATTATCTCGAGACAAATTGCGAAAATGCAATTAACGTAGTGCGGGGAATCTCCGAAAGAGCTCGTCGATGATTTCCAATGATTACTCACGATCGTCTGGCGGAGTGAGGAGATCGGGCGAACCCGAGAACCGCGAAAGAAGAGTGGAAGAGACCGAAATCGTGACGTGTTCTTGGGTCTTGGGTTATCGTACCATTGTTCGTAAAATGGTACTTTTTCAAACTTTTCATTAAAATTACTCGAAATTTTGAGTGAATCTAAAATCATTTAACAAACGATTTTTAATGTTCAACTTCAAAGTTGAGCTTTTTATTTTCAGCAATACATCAAAGTTCAAGAATATTGGGAAATTTGTAAAAAAAAATCGTATGAAAATGTTTTCGTAATGTAGTATTTGAATATAGTAAATCTTCGTGGGTGATCTCAGTTTTCTAAAAGGGGCATAGCTCTCGAAAATTTCAGACAAAATTCAAAAATGGCAAAGATTGTTCGAATATCAACTTAATTTTCGAATTTTGGTCCATCGATCTCCCTCATATTCTACACGTGTGTCCAAATTGGGCCCAAAAAATTGAAAAAAATGAGAAAACTCGAGTGGCATGTCGTTTTATAGGTTTGCTACGATGCTGAGCTCGAAAATTGAATTATTTTTTGATTCTAACCCTGTATCACTTTCTTTACCCACTTTCCTCCTCACACTTGAATCATTTACTAGGTAATATGGAAATTAGAGGAATGTCTTTCGCGAACAAAAATATACTTACTGGCTTTTAAAAATCATTTTGACACGAATGGGATTTCGACGACTCAAGTCCAAATTTACTTCAAGTTCAACTTTTTTCCATTCTAGATTTTTTCAATTTCTTTAATTCTAATTTTTTTCTCAAAGCTGCACCCAATTTTCAAAATTTAATTTTTTAAAATTTGAATTTTCTTAAAATTTTTCCGATTTTAATTTTATTTGATTTCAATTTTTATGCCTTTTTAAAATTTCTTCCAATTACTTATTGAGTTGGGAAGAAATTTTGATAAACATGAAATTGAATTTTTTTAAATTCGAAGTTGGAATTAATTTTGAGAAATTTTAAATTGAAAAAAATTGAAGGAAAATATTTTAATTAATAAAGTAGAAACAATTTTGGAGTTGGATGAAATTTTAAAATGTGAAGTTGAAAATAATTCGGAGCATGCGAACTTAGAAAATTTTCTAAGGTTGAAATGTTTTCCCAGCTGTAAGTAAAATTTCTTTGAATTTTAATTTTTTTCAACTTCATATTTTTTAAAATTTCTTTCAACTCCACAAATTTTCTCAATAATTTTTTTTCAACTTTGAATTTATAAAAAAATCTACATTCATAATATTCAAAAAAAATCTCAATTCAATAATAATTCAAAGGAATTTTTTAAAATTTAAAGAAAACAAATTTGAAAAATTTTCAGAAAATTGAAGTTTAAAAAATTTACTGTTGATTGGAAAATTTTCAAAATTGGGCACAATTCGAAAAAAATAGAATTAAAGAAATTGAAAAAATCTAGAGTTGAAAAAAATTGAACTTTGAATAAATTTGGACTTGGATCGTCGAAATTCCATTTGCGTCAAAATGATTCAAGAGCTAGGTCACAAATATTGATGAGATTGCGTAAAAAAAATCCATATCCGAATTTCCCGATTCAAAAAAACCAAATGTTCATGCCTTTCAATTCAAGTTTTTCAATTTTTGGGCTCGACTTGAGTATTTTTTTGTGAGGGGATCAGAAGGGTCGAATTCAAAAACTAAGTTAATTTTTGAATTTATCACCTCAAAAAATATAACAAACGAAATGCCATAGCCATATGTAATAGGTGTAGAGAGAAGGTTGGCCTCAAATTTTCCCAACTTATTTTTTTAGAAATTTATCAACTTTTCCCCCAAAATTTTGCAATTTGATGCAATGGCTTATGTCATAATTATAAATCCCAAAATAAATGCATTAAAAGATAAGAGAACCTTCTTTGGAGCCTATCGCACATTTTCCTTACAAATTACCAATCAATTGAGCTATAACCTTTACCTATACTGAGTAAATTTCTGAAATTCTTCGAGGAAACCAAAGAATAAGAAGTCAGTATCTAAGTTTTAAAAATCGAAGCGTAAAATATGAACCAGGAAGTGGCAATCTTGACACGAGTGAAGCGAGGACGAAAATTTCGTAAAATAAAAATTTTGAATTGAAAGAATTTATATTCTTGTAAAATAAAAATGACCCGAATGGAGCGAGGACAAAAAGTTTAGAAAAATTATAAAAAGACTTTCTGAGAAAATTTTATTACGTTTGTTTGTATCACTAGTAAAACATTTGATGTGGAAAAACTGAAGAAACGAGTAACCTAACTACAAAATTTAAGTGAAAATTCTGGAAATCTAAAATTACTATTAAAAAAAAACAAAGAAAAAAAATCTTCAAAGACTTTTACAAATAAAATTTTCCATATGGAATTGGGGAAAAAGTAGCCTGAGCGAAGCGAGGACGAAAAATTAAAAAAATCAAAATTTTTAATTTAAAAACGGTTTTTTGAGAAAATTGCATGAAATGTGGTTATATCCTTGTATCCGCAGTAATTATGGTTAATAAGGGGAAAAAAACTAAAGAAATGAGGTATCTAAATCTAAGTAAGAATTTTATGATAATGATAATTTTTTTGAAAATTGAAATTCCAGTTACAAAAATTAAAAAGTTGAAAAAAATAGTGACGAAAATTTTTTAATTTTAATTTTAAATAATCTAAAATAAAGCGTTCTGAACGGATTTCTCATGATTTTTAAATAATGTTTTTCCAATTTTTCCATTTTTTTTTTATTTTCCCAACTCAGTGCTGAATATTTTGCAATAGGTGAGTTAGGAAAATTAAATCGAAAAATATTTCTCAATTTTTTAGGTACCTGAAATCCCAACTTTATCCCAAAATTCTCAACTGTTCATCAAAATTTCTCACTTTTTGCCAAAATTTCAAGTTTTTAATTTGCTTGAGAGTGAAACACCCTCCCCCCCTGAATCCCATTCATGATTCATCACGATGATTTCGATTTCAACTTTAAACTTTTATCATTTTTTTCGCTAGCGGTAGAACTTTTAAACTTGCTCTACCTTGTAGACAATTTAAAGTAAATCATTAGCCTTATCTCAAACACTCATGTGCTCCATCAAAATTTTAAGTAATGTAGAATGAAAAATATGGTTTTAAAGCCTGATTTCACTTTTGAACTTTCATAACTTTTTTTGGGCTGACTGAAAAACTTTTAAAATTGACACATCTTATGGAGAATTTAACGTAGATAATTTTTTTCATCTCAAACACCTATGTGCTCACTCAAAATTTTGAGTAATTTCAACGTAAAGGAAAAAAATACGATTTCACACAACAATTTAAGGATGTTTTCAATTTTAAACTTCCACAATTTTTTTTTGGCTGGTCGCAGAAATTTTAAACTTCTCCCATTTTGTAGAGAATTTAACGTAGATAATTTTTCTTATCTCAAACACTCGTGTGCTCGATCAAAATTTTGAGAAATTTCAACGTAAAATAAAAAAATAACGTCATGCCACGCTGTAATGCTCCATATGAACGATGATTACTCACGATCGTCGAACTGAGTTCGCAGATGTGGGGTGGAGGGGGAGACCCGCGAACCACGAAAGAAGAGAGGATGCGACCGAAATCGTGACGTGTTCTAAGGCCAGCGTCGTACGGCTTCCAGTCTTCGAGTTCGAGTTTCCAGTGTCACTCATTTGTTGTTATCGCTCCGTTGCTACGTTACTGTGTTTCGTGTATCGTACGAACAGTTCGCGCTTTCTAGTGCGTTAGTATGGTTTAACGGTGAAGTTAGTTGCGGTATAATTTGAAATTGTGTCGTTGGTTACTGTGTATCGTTGAATGATTATTTTTCGCCATGATTTGGCCATTCTGTGTAATAATCTTGGTGCTAGTTTCGAACAGTGCGGGGTGCCCAAGCGAGTGCTCGTGTAAATGGAAAAGTGGTAAAAAAACGGTCGAGTGTTCGGATCGTGGCCTGATTACCATTCCCGTCGGTATCGATAAGGAAACCCAAGTGCTCGATATATCCGGTAACGATTTGCAAAGTTTGCATCGCGAGACGTTCCAAAGATCCGGGATGATCGATCTGCAAAAAATGTACATGAGGTCGTGTCGTCTCGGCCAAATCGATCGGTACGCTTTTCGCGGGTTGTCGAATTTGATCGAGATCGATTTATCGGATAATTTGTTAACTCACATACCATCTTTGGCGTTCGAGGATATTCCTTACTTGAGGAATATCAGCTTGGCTCATAATCCGATCCAGAAAGTTGAACCGTTTTCGTTCGGGTATGTCGGGAATCTCATTCGTTTAGATTTAGCTCATTGTGATATTCAATCGATTCGTTCGAAAGCCTTCGATAGTTTGATCAATCTCGAGTATTTGAAATTGAACGGCAATAAACTGCAAGAATTGAACGTCGACACGTTGGAAAATCTCGTAAAACTGAAATCTGTCGAATTGGATGGCAATAGGTGGCGCTGCGATTGCCATTTGAGAGCTGTCAAGACTTGGATTGACGATAAAAGGATCAATATCCCGACACCGATTTTATGTTCCGGTGGACCTGAAAGAATCAAAGATAAATCTCTGGCTGAACTAGATTCCGTCGATTTTGCATGCAGACCTTCGATTAAAACCGACATCCGTTACGTCGAAGCTGTCATCGGCGATAATGTAACCATCGAATGTAAAGTCGAATCTGATCCGGTTGCTACGATCAGTTGGTACTTCGGAAGCAGCCACATCCTTCCGAATGGTTCGGTTTTCGACGGATCTCAACGAGTCTTCATTATCGACTCCGAAGACGACATACACGAGAAACGAAGCAAACTCGTGATGAAAAAAGTCGACGACAAAGATGCCGGAGAATATCACTGCGTTGCTGAAAATCGAGCCGGTAACGACGAAGCCAACTTCACCGTCTATGTTTTACCTCCTGCCAGCAGCATCGTCTCCTCCTTGAGCTCTACCAACATCAACGCCATCACCATCGGTCTCGGAGTTCTCATCTTGCTAATGCTAATCGTAATCATATTATTAGTGAAGAAAATCCGCTTATCTTCGTACGGTTCGAAAGAAAACTCACAAAACGTAAAATCACCTCCGGAAAAGAACTCGATGGAGACGTCCTCGCAGAAAAGTCACGACTCCGAGATAAAATCCGAATCCGGCAAAGCATTCACCGTCACTTCTGATTTATCGTACAGTCGCAGTCTGAGCGATATCGGTAACCCTGCTTTCTCGAATCCTGACCTTATTAGCGGTACAAACGTACGTGACTCTACTTGCATTACACCGCTTCCGATAACCAGGCCGATCAGCGACTATTGTCAAAATTGGCAGAAATCTTACGCCATGCCCAGAGCAGCCAGCTCGTCCGGGTTCAATTACGATATCCACGATCGTATGCCCATCATCGTCGATACAGTCAGCGCTGGATCTGGCAGCGATGACGTATTTACCCATAGTCGTATGTCCAACGATTATCCGCCCGATTACGGGTTACCAATTTTATCCGAAAATGGTATTAGTCAGCCTTGCGCCAAGACGTTGAAAGTATGGCAGAGGGGTGTTCCGGTGTATCCGCCGATGTGCTCAGGTCCTCCGCCGGTTCCGCCGCCAGCATTTCAAACCATGCCGCATTCCAGAAATTCGCCTGCCGACAGAAGGTATCAAAGATGCGGTACTGACGTTTAATATTACTATTCAAAGATTTCCTCATATATTTTTATCATTTTTTTCTTTTCGTTTTACGTAAACGAGGCTGTGAGTAGGTTAATCTATTTATGTAAATACGCATATGTTTTTTCGTTCGTGTATATAGTTTTTCCCCTTTTTTTTTTTTACGTTTTCCTCGACATTACGCTGGTTCGTAAAACCTTTTTTATGGTGAATACCTACCGATCACGTAAGCTTTGTTTTATGCACCGATATACGGGCGAATACTTTACGTGTAACTATAAAAATTCAGTCAAACTGTAGTCTTCGTTTCCTGCTACGTTTGTAATATAGAATTCACGTATCAAAATCAAAATCCTTCCCTGCCCTTTTATGTTATTTTGTTGATCTGTTTTATTATACTAAGCGATTTATACTTACTTTCGGAATCGCGGCCATTTCAACCAAAACACATATGGCAATAAGATCTGCGATGCGAATTGACCTTCCAGTAGCAATTAGAAAGTTGAATATCATTTTTCCGCATTTTCGATCCTAATTCGTGCGCCTAACACTTTCTACACAATTAATCGCGCAATTAAATTCGTAAATAACCCTATTTCAAGGTTAACAGACCATATCGACTATGAATTGAGAGCGCGTAATGTTTGTTAATCGAAAATGACTAATCAATTAGGATACTCACAATAGTTTTACTATAAAAAGCATTACGAATCATCACTTATGTGGAAAGTTGACCGGTGTGGGTGGATTCTTGTTGCTATAAATGTTTTGATGAGGTTTTAATCCGTTTCAATTGTTCGGTTTGAGTTGTCTGAGCTACGAAAGATACTGTACTGTAGAAACGATTAGAGTGTTTGATGGTATAGGTACTTAGACATACTTGAGAATTGAGGCAGCGAAGGAAGACTCGTGAACTTTTGATTGATGTTTTCAATGAAGAATTTGAGCTTTTAAAGTAGAACTGGTTCAGGTCTTCAATGATTATATGTAGCTCCTTGACCTTACCAAGGGAAAAGGGAACTTGTTCTGAACTTCTGATTTGCGATGTCTTGCTCTAAAAGTATGAATCTTTTGTCTTGTTCTTCACATACACCGATACACCTCTTCTGCTGTGAGTAGCCCTCTCTAAATTAATTACGATATTTTGTATTTGTAATAAACTGCTAATCAATATTATCAAAAGTTCGGTCTTCGGTACTAGAATTCCATGCTTTTCCAGTAAAAAATTAATTTTTCTAAACATGACAACACTGATTTATCAGTGTTTTCAACTGGTTTTTTGCAATAGAATGACAAGTATTGGTTTAAAGTCAATCTGACGTCATATTTCAACCAATCATAGACATTTCAGCCTTGAATAAAAGTGCTGAGTATGCAACCCCTAGCATACAACATTTTTTAAATGAATTTTTCATTTTTTTTTACTCGTCAGGTAATTTGTTAGCATTTAGATCTCCAAAGTTCCTTTTCTGAAGATTTTCCAAAATAATCTCTCGCGAATGCAAAATCCATCCAGCTCGGATGAAATTTCTTCTTGAAAAATATTCATAGAAAAATGATTTCAAAAATCGCATAAAACTCAAAACTCAAAATAAAAAATCATTCTTATTTCTGAGAAAACAAAAAAATTGAACTTTTATTTTTTTCCTTTTTTTCACTTTTTTTTCCAATTTTTTTTTACTCGATTATTCATTGTTGGATTAGATTGAGTTTAATTTTGATTTCGATCGATTTTTTTTGAAAATTAACATAACAGTTCTCATCAATGGTATTCGATACTTAATTGCATGTCATATTTTCATAGTCTGTCTGGAGGGGAGGGGGATGAGGATCGAAAAGTTAACGTGTATGTGAAGGGAACACGGGGATTTTTCTTTCATTTTTCATCATTAGCCATTATCTTCGTTCTGATCAGTTCGAATGAATGTGATTAAAAGTAGCCAATAATCTTGAGTGAATGAAGAATTGAAATATATGAACAATGGCTTGCCCATATTATTAGAAGGAAAGGTTTGTAAGAGATTTGGCAGAGGATCAAAAGGAGTTAGGATGTCCTAATGGCATTCAAGCAAAAATTTAAAACTTACTTGATGTTATACATTTACGTAAATCAAATTCAATTTCTCACGCCGAGCAAAAGATCGACTCCAACAGAGCAACCTTACCTTTCTAATAACAAAATGCTATATATTTTGGGGTAAAAAATTTCGTTTGAATAGAAAAATTTGCAAAAATTATGCATTCTTATTTTAATTGAAAAAATTGCATTTTTAGTAGAAAAAATTGAAAAAAATAGAAGTTTAATTTTTATCGGTGCCCTCTCTCCGAAAATCTCAACTTCCTGGCGAAGAAAGAAGGGCAGGGTTACTAGTTGAATTGCTACGAGCTGTCTTAAATATACAATCTTCATGAAAATTGGTGTTGACTAAAAATTCAATAATTTTTGAGAATTGGAAGTATCTAATACTAATGTAGAAATATCACAAAAATTTTCTATCCATTTGGAATTTTTTTTGGAAAAAATTTAACTGAAAGTAGGTACCTAATTTAGAGAATGAAAAGTTGAAAATGTTTTAAAGTATTCGTGCCAAACAATTTTTCCAATTGGGATTTAATTAAGAGACTTACTAAACGAGTTTCAATAATTGGTAGGAGGATGAGAGGGTTGAACCTGTCGTGGATCCAGAGGTGGAAATAGGAAAATCTCCCCAATGGTCGAAATTTGAAAATGGCTTATAAAATGTTGAAGAAACCAATATTTTTTGTTTTTCAAACGTAACTTTTTTCAAAAAAATTGTACGTGCTTCGCACTGGCAAAATTTTTGTCTTTGATTCCATAAAATATTTTTGTATTTCGGAAAATTCTTCCAAAAATTGTCATTTTTTTATTTTTTTGCATACTTAATTCTTTTTTTTTTCTTTTTGAACATATATTCTGACTCTTTTAGCAAATCCAAAAAAATTTGTGATAATCAACAGAGGGAAGTATTTAGAACATGATTTCCAGTAAATTCGTAGCTATTTGTCATAATTTTTCCAATTTTTTTGTAGCTCTAATCAAATCGAAAACTTAGTTACATATGTTTGTTTTTAGACAGATTTATTTAAATCTGAATATTCTTGTAGGAAAAAATCGAAAATTGGTCATTTTTGTTCCCTTTTTTGGTGAAATAAGTTCTCCAGTCTTTTTTTCAAAAATATCGTCGGAATGAGTGACTCATTTAAAAGCTCAATTTACTCAAACTGAAACTTGGAAACGGATTATAATCGTTGTAGGTAATTCAGTGAGTCTGAATTTTTTTTACTCATTATTTCGTTCATTATTCATTTTAATATGTTCTCCTTGGATAATTGAATTTTCCAATCATTTTTATACCAAATTTTGTTTGTAATTTAAACCCACCATGTTGTATCACAACTAAGAGTTAGCTGATATTGAATTTTTTTAAATCTAATTTTTACCTTTTGATGAAATTCTTTATGTACAATCTAGTTATAAGTTTAAGGTCATGTCGAAAAAGTTTCACGATACTATAAATTCAATCTAGCTCGCTCGATATAATGTACCTGCTGCCAAAGGAGCTGATTCAGTTAAAAGTTTGTCATTCAGCTGCTCATGTACCTACCTACAATTGGGGAAGTTGCCATTACACATGTTCACTAATTGACAATCGTTGTAAATGTTTATTTAAATTTTCAAGTTCGCGTATTAAATTTACATCGTAAAACGTTTATTAAAGCGATAAAAAACGTGTCAAAACATAAACATATTTGTTGCTATAGGTATCAACGAAGCGATTTTTTTTTCTCTTGTAAAATTTATATGTACCTACACTTCTGGGACATGCCATAATATTCTATTTTAAACTCGAAAACATACTTTCATTAAAAAAAACAAATTATTCCAAATTATCGACCAATGCTTACTTAGAAATCTTTAAAATTTAACTCTATGTTGAAAGTGAAACATTGTTCAGACATTCTCTACCAGCAATGAGCATTGTGAAAAAGGCACGTAATCAGAGTGAAATTATAATGATGTAAATTAACGAGGGTATTGTTAGAATATTTTTTATTGTTATTCGAAATTATTATCATTAAATATTTCGCTATCGGCGTTGCGATGTTTTGACAATTTACTGCGACGATGTGATCCAATTGTACAAAAATTATGATTTATATCGCCAGAAAAATATTCGAACGTGATTTGGTAATTTATGAGGCAACGAGACAGTACCTCTATCTGTAATCTGTACCTTCGATATTGAGTAACCTTTTTTTTCGACTGTAGTCGCATATGCGGTAGTTACCTTCTGTAAAACACAAGTTTTTTTCACGATCAACTTTGTATGGAAACCTTGAAATTCCTGTACTTGGAAAAAGACGTAGATAATATTTTTATCCATACTTGATTTATTTTTTGTTTTGATTACGACCGTGCGACGAAATCTGTTCCTAGGAATCGAATGAATAATTCCCATCACAATTTACACATCGATTATTCTCGGATAACATTATTTGAAATTTGTCGACTAAGTAAACAATAAGAAAAAGAATCATAATCATTATAAACGTAGAAATTACTGATTCGGTCAGCTAAATTGCAATAGTTAGAATACACTGCATAAAATAGGTACCTACTTAATGCTTGGAAACATTCCAGCAATAATACTTCTATTTGGTAGAACGTTAATTCGAAATTCAATCAAAAATCCACTCGAGCAATTCCATCAAAGAAATATTTCCAGGAGAACTTTTCGTAAAGTATAATTACAGTTGTAAGTCATGAATTCATCATTAAATCATAATTTATTGGGAATCTAAATTACGAAATGAGCCAAGGCACCGTTTTACTTACATTTCTGGCGGCATTCTGGACATTATTATACCTCGGGCGAGCTAAAAATAGGAACCTAATTTTTTAATAATTTAAAAAGTACGAATCTACATTTAAACATGCGATAGTTCGTAACGAGTCTCTCATTCAGTTGTTTAAGGATAATACCTGTCTACATTTACCCTAAATTCACTTCAAAGTTTTGTTATTTTCTAGTCAGCATTATTATTCTTAAGCAACTGATTTTTTAGTTTTAATTTAGTCGTATAAGTTGAACGATCCGGGCAAGTAAACCAAGTTCCTCATGAGAGAATTCATTTGGATGTAAATTTTTTTCGTCCGTAAATTCCGCAATTATTACGTTGCTGGAACTCTCGCACAATCGAAATGGTTATCATTCCATAAACGGTGCTTAATTAAATTGTATTTTTTTTTTTTTTTTCACACACAACTGTTTGTATAATTACAAATGCAGCTGTAACGTAATTGAAATTTTAGAGCTATGCAAAATTTCATATTGATCGTTGTGTAATGTATCATTACCTAAATTAACGACAATTTAAATTTAACTCACTGAACCAGTTAATTTTTGTCGGTGGCTTTATCGAAATGCATACGCGACTTTGTAACGTTATTTGGAAAGATAACCTCGATGTACCGTTAGTTTTGTAGTAATTGTTTGGAAACAATGAAATTTAACATCTAAGAAAGCATGTAATTTTTGTATTTCCGTTTTGTTATGTGTATTTTTTTTCTCGATTTTTGTCCTTTTACGTGTTTTTTTTGTGTATTTTTATAGGTATGTAAACAAAACAAAATAAATTCTTAGAAGTTTCGTATTCGTATGAGTTTTCTTTTTAGATGAATCGTTAGTAAGAGTAATATTTGAGTCATTGTTTTCTTCTACTGGCTACAATTAAGTGTATATCAAAATATGGAGTACTTTTTGTTTTTTCTGAAAAAAAAAAAGAGTGGCATTATCATAATTATATTGTATGGACTGGAGTCAATATTCGATAAAATATCGATATTTTTCAATTTTTTCACTGGCATAAGACTGAATTTCAAAATACCCATTTCTAGTCGTTCAGGGTAAAGTTTAAAAAAAAAAAAAAACAAGACAAAAACAAATAATTTTTCGATAATTTTTTCACGTATTGTTCTTTTGCTCTGTTTTCGAGAAGAAATCCATTATTTTTGTAAAAAATTAGTGGTATCTATTTAGAAATTTTTTTTTGGTCCCTCCTTCATTCCACCCCATTTTCGAAACAAAATAAATTCTGGACTTACTCTAAGTATTCAAAGAATTAAGTCTATCATCACATCTCTCTATCAAACCAAACAAGCATGCCAAGAAAATGAAAAAGAAAAAAAGTGAAAAGTTGCTCGACCGACAAATTTATTGGAAAATTACCTCGATAAAATTTTTTTCAAGTGGATTTGTGATTCATTAAAAGAGATTGAAATTTCGTTTTGAAATCAAAAATAACGATTGAATTTTTGTTGAACGAAATATTATCAATTTTGAGCTTAAAATTGCATTTGGTTTATCGATTATGAGAACTCAAAATCGGTCAAAATTTTACAAGTAACCCGAAAATACTAGGTAATGATTTTTTTTTTGAGAAAAGTTATCAATTGTAGATTCAATCTCTCATTTACTTACGAGAAAATTAAGATTTTCAAATGGGTAAGTAGTAAAGCTTGAAATTTCGTTCAATCATATGAGAATTTTTGAGAAGAATTTTCAAATCTGGGCAGGTTGAAAGTTTTTAAGGTGATAAAAAACGTATTTTGAATTTTTTTTGACAATATTGGACAATTTTGCTAAAAAATTGAAAAATGAGATAGAAAATTAAATTCAACAGCGAATTTTGATCAAAATTTTCATTTGATATTTTCATATACCTGCCTGATCATTTTTTACTTGAAAATTAGTAAATGGTGTTTCTTTGTATGAATAAGAAGAAAATAAAATTATTCGAAAAGTGATATTGTATCAAATGCAAAAGCGAGGTAAGTTACCTAATCCTAATACCTACCTATTCTCATAATAGTAAATTACCAACTTATTTTCTTTTTTTGTAAGTAGCTACTAGCTAGATACATGACTACGTACATATTTATGTAATATCTGACCTGATCCACATTTCTTTTTGTTTTTAAATGTAATCCAATTATTAGTTTCAAGTTCTGTATTTTTATACTTATGTAGAATTTTTCACTTAAATATATCATTAGGGTTGGATTGTTGAGTCAACAATTTTGAAACCACTTCATCAGTCAAATCCAACAGAAGGTCAGGTGGGGCGACTAGCTCCCTCCAATTCTCATGAAATTATGTTTTTAGTCAATTAAATTTAGGTTCAAGATAAAAATTTCAGAAGAGTAATGAAATTTTCAATCCATTTTTCTCAGAAGTTCTTGCAAAGGGTAAAATTTTCAATTCAATGTCCATGATAGGTACCTATTGCTTTAAAATGAATTTCACTCGCATTTTCGATTTTTCTGTAAAATTTTTACCTTTTCTGGTAGGTTGCAAACCCACATTTACGAAATACTTACTTCTGTTAAATATTCTCATGAGAAAATTGAACATACACCCCAAAAATTAATGGTATTGCTCGAAAATGTTTCTATTTTTGTATTTTTCGGGTTCCTTGAGAAATTTTAACCCATTACGATGGGTCGTAAGCTCACATTTGCAAACGATTTCTAATTTGATCTCATGATCAAGCTCAAAATTGATGGTAAGGTAGGTGAGTATTGCTTTAAAAAAGTCATTGGCATTTTCGAGTTCCTTGAAAAATTTCAACTACTTGAATAGATTGCAAATCTACTTGAAAAAAAAATAATCGAGTCCATTTTCCGATGAATTTACTGAATTCGTCTAAACGCGAAGCCTGCTCGCTATTGAGCCACTCATTTTTTAAAAAAATCTTGATATAGGTATGTACTTTTATTTGGAGACAGTTTCTTCAAATATTTACATTTTTCACAGAGCAATTTTTATTCAAAAAATGACTGAAATAAGTGAAAAATTGAATTTGATGCGCCATTAATCGATAGGTATTATTCCAGTACCTTTAGCTACTCACAGAAAAAACCACATAATATTTATCTTGACATCAAAGCATTAAAAAATTCCCCCAACAAAATTTCGAAAAATGGAGGTTTTGGGGCTTAGCTTTTCATTGTATTCTCAAAAAATTCAAAATATCCATTTCCTTGAATGTTGACTATATTCAATTAACTTCCCCCACCCCCTGAGATAAACACCATTTTCAATTTCTATTCATACAGAAATTGTAGACCAACAGTAGATTAATTTCAAATACAAAATTATGAATGATTGGGGATGATGGGTCAACACATCCATGCAGATGAAACATTATCAAGAAATTGCAATTATATTCCGCAATATTAAATTCATTACTTAACGCTGCATAAATAATGGCAGTGTGATGTGGTATACGATGTTGTTTATCGATTTTAATTCGCAGTTATTTACCAATAATTGAGCAAAGAAATGCATTCCCAGATGCTGAATAGCACTCGTTTAAAATTATTCTTTTTTCTTCAATTTCATCGAAGTATGAAAGAAATCGTAAATAAAACAAATAGAATGTTTATTAAATAATCATTCAATAACACTACATAGTTCATTGACTTGATCAAATATCAAACAATAAATACCTAAGTATCTATTTACAAATAATAACTTACGACAAATTATTAAAAATTTCACGTAAAATTCAAAATTCGTTAATTTAAAAAAAAAATTATTAATAAAAAAAAGTAAACACTGCAAAAGCTCATCAGTGCAGCTACTGGAACAAAACGACTCATTCAACGCAACAGGTGGTTTTGCATTATTAATACAACCAAAATACGATTTTTTTTTTAATTTTACGAATAATAATAAATAATTCTAGATAAAAAATCAATTAACGTAAATATTCCAGACATTAAAACTGAAAAAAAGACAACAAACCGGTGACAAATCAAAGCGCACGCGCGAGGTAACACTGATTTATGCGATGATTCATTTTCACGCTGGAATGTGTTTTTTTTAGCGTCTTTTGCGGTTTTTTCGGCGTCATTGTTTTATTTCGCTTAAATTATACGAATTATTCGAAAATTTCGCGTTTATCGACTGCAAAACATTCGTAGAATAGAATTCTGTGCTAAACTAAGGTTACTTCGGGTATTTCGGGTTCGACAAGTGTATGAGAAGAAAGTTTCAATAGACAGTGGAAATTCTCCGGTGATACTCGCCTTTGGAACTTGTTTTACGCGAGTATGTCTTTCGAAGATGGTATCAACAAGTAAGAATTTCAGACTACTAAATAAGCCGGAGGCTCGATCTGGTAGAAAATTTCATTCGATCGCCAAACGATCAACTTGGCAAGTTCTCTAAATCCTTGCCTTGTGTTTATAGCTTCTCATCGCCGGAAAGTTCGCATTCGCCGGAATATGCAGCAGCTGTACCACAGAAACAGACCGTCTCAGGTAAAGATTTCAAACCAGAAGATTCTATTTCCTGTTGCATTTGATAATTCTTTCGGTTAAATTCATCGCATGAATGCGGGTGTGGTGAGTATTGTACGAAAAGCTTTTGTCAATTTGGGCGTGAAATGCAGGTGCGGTTTTTGATAGTTCACGCACGGTTTGTTATCGAATAGAAGGTTGTTGTAGTATTTCACGTAGGTTGATTTCGTATACGAATTTTTTGTTTAAAAATTCGAACAGATCGTGCGGTTTTCGAATTGTATAATAATTTTTATCAACTCGTGAAACAATATCGTTCCATCTCGTGTTTCAGATACTATTTACTGGTGCTTTGCTCGAACTCAATGTAAACAATCTTTGGCGGGTTTCAAAATAACCAAAATGTACATCTGTCGTGTTGAAAACGTTGTAATCTTTTTCTCATGGCTGGTGCCATGTGTCGCAGATAAACGTATCACCTACGCGTAAATCTTATACCATTCCGGAAGCTAGTACGAATAAAGCACGCGGAAATCTTCAATGTAGCCACCATTCCGCAACTTATTTCGCACACATTACGCACTCACTCTTCGAAACGACTTGGCGACTTGGCTGTACGTATTTTGTATCATAAAAATGATATCGTATTAATTAGTTAGATATTTCATTATTATCTAATTAAAAAAACGTCGAAAAATGAACACTTTTTCTTGTTACACGAGAATGCCAATGCAATGTGTTGTATTTTTTTCGACAAATGGCCAAAATCTAAACCCAGTCCCTGAGTCCCAGTTCCCTGAAAATGAAAATTCAATCTTTCAATCACGATCTACACCCTACACTACAACTTTGTCCACATAAAACAGTCGAATAAATAATTAATGCAGGTTGTGATGGAATTTTCAATTTTCATTTATATCGAACTTGATTTAGATTTTGACCATTTGTCGAAACAAATACAACGCATAGCATTGGCATCCTCGTGTAACAAGAAACGGTGTTAATTTTTCGACGTTTTTTTAAATGGATAATAACGAAGTATTTAAACAAATCTAACTAATTAATACGATGTCATTTTTATAATACAAAATATGTATTCGACATCAGAATGTGCGCCAAGTTTTTACCGAGTGTGTAATGTGTGCGAAATAAGTTGCGGAATGGTGGCTACATTGAAGATTTCCGCGTGCTTTATTCGTACTAGCATTCCGGAATGGTAATCTCGTTATCGTCGGTGATAGCAATTTCAAAACAGAGTACTATTTTCGATTGGGCAATTCGTTTTCGTTTATTGCCCCCATAACCGATCCATTGTCTCGTAAAAATTATTCACAAATTTTCACACTCGATCAGAATCTCATTACAAGATTTACGATCCGAAAAGGTTAATTATTCTTCATTTAAATAGTTAACGTCGTCCTAAAAAGTCGAATAATTTCCATTTATACCAATCAAAAAACAATTTAATAGCGTTTATTTGTACGTTGGGAATGGAAAATGTATAAAACGATTCCGTTACAAAGTATTTTTTTTACATTATTCATTATACATCTACGAACGTACAAAGTATACATACGTAATAAAACTGCAGATCTAATTGCCATTTCAGGTAAAAAGATAATTATTTTATAATAACATCTAATGCGTTTTTTTCCATCCTGTCACACATTGACAAACCGGTATCTCGATTCTCGAATCCAGGTGACCCAACAATTATCCCATTTTGCGGCGCCATTCTCCGTAAATCACTCGAATTTGGATAAATGAAAGTGTGAAAACCGCATTCCACTCGACCGTAGGTATTTTTAGTCTTATTCGGTTTTAAAAACCTTCCTCTCCAACGTACATAAATCTCTCTATATTAAAAAATCAAAACCGTCTACCTCGCGAACTGTGTTTCTGGAAACGGAGAAGTGTTAGTATTGTATTTACATGAACTCTAGCTTTGTGTTAGTGCAGAAACGAGTTCTCGACCTGGAAGAGATGTGAGTGACGTATCTACAGAGTGTTGCGTTTGTAGTGGTGAATTGGCGAGGGTAGTTCTGGGGTAGTTTGACAATACATACAGTGTCAACTGCCAACCTACCTGAATCGGGGTAGGGGTAGTTAAGGTAATATCTCGACACTCGTCGCACATCCACTGTACAGGTGTACACATTTTTCACTCATGGTACAGGATATATAGTATATACGAACCACTTTTCAGGAGTTTCTTCAATGCTGGGAAATTCCAACATTTTCTGGAAACTCCAAAACTTCTCGAAACCGCTTCTAATTGATTTGAGAGATCAAAAATGAAAAAGGTTGAAAAATTTTGAAAATCAACTTATTCAGGCATAAAACGGGCTTACTTTTTTGAGGAAGGAGTTGGATGGCACAAATTTTCAGACCGAACTAAATTTTTTGACCACTTCTCCCTTTCATTCAATACATTGCTTTTCCGTGAGTAATTTCATTGTAGTTAAAAAAACCTATAAAATTTGAAGTAGATATGGAAAATTTTCAGAAAAATTATAATTTAATTTTAAAATTTTGTGGTTTCAATGTGATTGAAGGGAAAATATGATGAGGCCGAGCGCAGCGAGGCCAAAGCTTTTAAAAGATTTGATTTTCAAACATCGAAAACAAGTGTTTGAGAAAAAAAAACAATAAAATTACTTGAAATAATTTTGAGGAAAAATACAAAAAAAAAATCATTTTTGTGGATTTAAATGAAATATCTACAATAAGGCCAAACGCAGTGGGGCCAAAGTTTTGAAAAATTGATTGTGATTACTGAAAGAAAACATTTTCCCAAAAATTTATTTTTTCGGTCAAATTTTCCAACTTTTTTTACCTGAGACAAATTTTCCAACTTTTTCTACTATGTACCATTGTGTCTGTCTTTACTTTTGTTACAACTGAAATGCATTTATCATAAGAAAAATATTACACATTTCTTGCAGCTCAGGTTCGTCATATAATTTTTTTTCTATCATATTCCACTTTCTTAAAAATTTTCAAAACATTTGTATGGTATATTTATAAATAAATAGCGCCTATTTTAGAAAAAAAAAACTCCATTGCTACTTTGACCCTTCATTACAAAACAGGACGGAGTTCAAAATTTTCAAAAAGGCAAAAATCAGCGAAAAATACAGAGTTGGACTGGCGTTCGTGACCGTCATTTATTTGTGACCATACGTGACTGACGGACACGTCACATTCGATGGTGACGGTCACGATAAATGCCCCGCCCCTTCAAAATACGGTAAATAGGAAAAATACGTGACCATTACTGACCGTCACAATAAATTGATCGTGACCGGTCATGATAAATGCCCCTCCCCTTTCAAAATACAGTAAATACCAAAATATGTGACCGTCACGAAATTATCATGACTGTCACGAATAATTAATTACAATATTTTGGTTAAAAATTTCGAATTATTCATTTCAAACCCTCAGAAATGTGAAATACTACCCTTTTATTTTTTTAAGCCGATAATATTCTTCAATTTTTCAAGTATAAACCATAAAATCAATTATTTATTGTGACCATATGTAACGAATGTGACCTGGGTCATGTTTACGGTCACAAATGTGTGACCATGTCCTAAAGTGACATATGTGACCAATAAATGTCCGGCCGAATAACTTTGTAGGAAATCATTTTACCCCTTCGGCATGAAATATGACCCATTGAATAGGGGCTAAAAAATACATTTTTGCAGCTAAAAACATTTGTGACCATGACCTATCGTGCTCGGTCACGATAAACGTTCGTGACGGTCACCAGTCCAACTCTGGAAAAATATGAAAGAAAACACAGTTTAGCCTCTCTTTCTCCTCTCCAAAAATACTTGAGTCAAGGCGCGTAAGAGTGGTCAAAATCGGTTTCCAAAGCCAAACCACTTCGTTTAACCTGCTATGCCTTTCCAACTTCCACTGACACATTGTTCTATTCCAAATTTTTGTACTGTGTTCATTGTTTTAGGAAACTGTTGAGCATCTGGTTATTTTATTTAGATGTTTCAAAGGCATTTTGTTAGGGAGGGTAGTGGAAAATCGGTGAAAATCCAAACTTCAATTTCAATTTTCTCAACTAGGTATACATATAATACTTGCATCAATTAAACTGTTTTTACCCTATGGTCCCACGATCCTCCTTTTTTTATTACGTACCTATCCTGAACTTCAACCCTACTAAATTTTATGTACTAGAAGGTAGCTCCAGCAAACATAACTGAAAATTTTGAAAATTAATTAAATCAGTTCATTCGAGCTCAAAAATGACTGAATTTTTTAGAGGGGGGGTGGAACGAATTTGCTATTGAACTAAATTTTAAAGGGGTCAACTTTTTCCATTTTTTATTTACTCCATTGCTTATTTCACAATTGCCATAAATTTTGAGAAAAATGCAAAGACCAGGGAGATGAATTTGGCCCGAGCGAAGCGAGGGCGAATGTTTTTGAAAATTTCAAAGCGAGCAGCCCGAGCGAAGCGAGGGCGCGAGCCAGGGGTTGAGGCCGCGGAGCGGCCTAGGGGGCGGAGCCCCCTAGTTTTATAAAACGTTGTTTTGAATCTTTGCCAATTCGTATCTTTCCCTGGAATGAATAAACAAAAGTAATAGTAAATTAGGTGCTATTTTCAGATATACCAGTGAATTTATTATCAATCGAGTGAACTTGAAATCTACACTAGCTATGTACACGTTTGGGAATTTGCGTTTGCGACGGCGTGAGTGGTTTATCTAGCGTTGGGTACTTTTTCACTTTTACGAGGTGTAAATTGAAATAACTCGCGTTTCGTGTTCCACCCAAATGGTGATTTTTTCGAGTGCTATGTGATGGAAAACAGTCGTTTTGAGAGAGGGTGTATCCGTATAAGGGAAGTACTGTTTTGTATCGCTGTTAAAAAGAAATAAAAATTTGTTTTAAGTGGGTACGTTTTAATGGAGCTTCGAGCTGTGAGAATCAAAGGTATATTGGAATGAGGTGCCTAATTGAATGGGTTTCCTGGAGTTGGGTTTTAACGGTTTTGGTTATTAATTTGGTTTGTGTTTTTATTTTTAGTGTTTCGGGTGTGTAGAGTTTTTTTTGATAGAAAGAGCGTTTGTTTTGATTGAAGTTATCAAACATTTGTTGCAAGATAAACATTATAAGCCCTGAAGGGTGTGGACTGAAGAGTTATTGTTTGAATTAAATAAACAAAATGAAAATGAAGTTTGATGTCAGTTTTATATAGGGTTTCGATGGCCCATTTTTTGACTCTGAGGCTATTCCAATTCCGGCTCGGGAGTCCAGAGTCACAATTTCTGGGTTGGCTAAAGTCAGATTCCGCAGTCACAATTTCAGGTTTGGGTGAAGCCGAAGTCTGCAGTTGGAATTTATGGTTCGGTCGGAGTCAGAAGTCAAAAGTAAACGACTCAAAACTTTGAATTTTTCAGTTTTTTTCTCAAAAAAGTCATCTGTTTTGAAAAATTTTCAACTAAATCTTTACAAAGGGTCGGAGTCAGCCGATTCGTTCATTTTTTGTCGGCAGTCACAATTTCCGGTTAGGCTAGAGTCTGTGAGTGGGAGTTTGGAGTCACATTTTCTGATTTGGTACTTTAGTCTGAGTCAGCGTCAGGAATCACTGCCTAGTGCCCATGCTCGGTGGATTAAAGTCGGAGTCGAAAAACAAGTGATTCTAAAACCTTGATTTTAAAATATTTTATTCGGAACAGTGATGTTGAATGTTACCATGAAATCATGATGGAGGGGGGAGGGGGTGGGTTAGTTGATGATCTGTCTTGAAAGTACAAATTTTTTATTATTTTTTCTATTTGACTGTTTGCAGAGCAAATTTTTGGCATATTGAACATGTTCATTGCATGAAAATAATAATTTTGATTGACCCCTGATAGTTGAATATGTTTAAATTTTGTTTCAAATGATTTAAAAATGTATAAAATCATATTAGTTTTTTAAAAATGTTGTATAAATAATTTTCGTTGCGCAAAAATTGCCAAAAATTGAATGAAAAATATTCAAAATTGAATGAAAAATATTCAAAATTGCAAAAAAATTTTTAAATATCCCATGTTATTTTCGAAAATGTTACTTGAAAATTTTCAACATTTTTTCCGAAATTCGAATGATTTTTATGACAATGTAGCCCTTTTTTAACGTTTATCTGTATAATTATCTTTAAAAATTCATCTAAAAATTTTTTATTATTTTTTTACATTTGCGGTATCTCAAGCTATTCAATGAATTTTGAATGGTTTAATTTTTTTTGTGGAAATATGAATATTTTTACAAAATTTTACGAAGTGTTATGGCAATAATACTGAAACATCTTAACGTTGGTTTTGAAATCTTTTTATGATATTTTCAAATGATTTTGCGTTGATTTTATCAATTTTATCTCATAACACTTGAAGATTTTGGAAATTTGTTCAAATTTCTATGCAGACTATCGAAAAATCATTTAAATTTGTTGTAAAATTTGTTTGAATTCCAATGAAAATTGATCAATGAATGATTGTGATTGGAAACTTCACAATATGGAACAATTCTAATTTTTCTAAAAAATTATTGAAAATTCCGCATTTTAACCGATTTTAAATCATTTTCATCTCATTTTCGGAACACTTTTGCAGGCATCATAAGCGTGGTTACTTTTTAGTAACTTGGTTACTTTTTTCGAGACAAGTTACTTTTGGTTACTATTTCTACTTCAAAAGTTACTTTGGTTACTTTTTACCTCTAAAAGTTACTTTTTTCCAAAATTTCTCAAAAAATTTACCTTTTTTTCACAATTTTTCTCTAAAAATTGATTTTTTCAAGCGTAAAGTGTCTGTTAGTTTCGATTTAGTCAAGTTTTGGAGACTTTTTTGTTTCAAAAAATTTCGCCCTCGCTCCGCTCGGGCAGTACATTGATGCCTCTGTTTCTTGAATACACTATCATTCCCTAAATTTGAATCACTCAAAATTGGTGTATTTTCATTCTCTTGGTCAAGTATATAGTGAAATAATTTTCATCAAAAACTAGAGATTTTCACCCATATTTCAGTCAAAACTCCAATCAATTTCCAATTTGTCAAATAAAAATCAGTAATTTTGATTAATATTTCAATGAAAAATCACTGATTTTCATATAAATTTACAGGGTAGGGTAGGCTAGATACTCACTTTTTTTTTACTGAATTTTGACACACCCTCATTTTTTTCAAATTCTTCCCCGCCCTTGCATAATGTCTGATTAGGTCCCGGAGTCGACCAGATTCAATCCAAGCTCAATAAAAAAATGAAATTTTACCTCAAAAGTGTTTAGAGAAGTGCATTTTATTACTCTTCAAAAATAATTTTTCTTATTTCTTACATTAGAATATAACTTTCTAAATCTACATCAATCAAGTTTTATAAAAACTCTGCCTTTTTGAACCAATAAAATAATTTTCATTGATATTGCAGTCAAAAGTCGTTGATTTCTTAGTCGATTTTCAGTTAACCAGAAAAAAATCAGTAATTTTGACTAAACGATCAATGCGAATCACATTCATCTCACTGATTCAGATTTAGAGAATTCTTGCAATTTTTCAGTTTTTCTTCGCTTTTATCTGTATTACATTTTTTCATCTGTCCACTGAAATTAACCTGACTTTACGAGAACTGTAAAAATAGATTTTGAAGTTTGTTACGAATTTTTACCCCCCTCTCACCCCATTTTTCTCCAATTCTCAGCCCCTCCCTTACATAATTTCTGGGAGCGCTTATAAGCTATAATAATTGCATTAAGTAGGTACATACATGTTTTTTTTTTTTTTACAAATTTTACCATTATAAATTGAGTTTTTGGTTACTGTTTGGTAATACATTGGTTACTTTTTCTCCCAAATTGGGTTACTAAAGTTACTTTTTTCCCACCAAATTTCACTATGATGCCTGCTTTTGTAATATTTGGAGCAATTTTTCAACATTTATCGATTTTTAAGTGTTGTAAATAATATTTTCATGCATTTTTACCACGGCACTGTTTTGAATAATTTTATTATTATTTAATCAATTTTTAAATTTTTTCGAGGAATATTGTAAAGAAACGGAACAATTTCCTTCACATTAAAAAAATTGCAAATTTTTAATTAATTTTATCAATATTGAATAATTTTAAACAAATTTCAATGAAATTATTTTTTCTAATGTTTTACAATTTGAAGAATGTTTTGAGCCATTTTAATGCTACACATTTACATTTCAGACAACTTGATTATTTTCAAAAATCGATTTGAGAGAAATTAGCGAAATTTTTCGTGAGAGCTCGGCCGAACGGAAAGCAGATGGGCAGCTCACTCTCTTCCCCCTCCGTAGTGTCAAAATTGCATTCTTAGCTGGAAGAATTAGGATTGAGTTTGAAATTTTCAAAAGTAATGAATGGCTTTTTTGAAAGTTTTCGTTTATCTAGAATTGAAAATGCAGTCAGAAGAATCAGAAAAAAATGAAGACCTGCTTTCCAAAGTGGCCCAAGTCAATTTTTGAAAAAAAATTACTTAGTCAATTTCGAAGGATCATAGCTCTTGAAGAGCAAATTTTTGGAGATCGATCGACTCATTTTTGGTAAACCACTATGCAATACATTTACTTTGGTAGCAGAAAAAATGCTTCAAAGGCATACAGTACAAACGTATTTTCGTTTTCTGAAAAAAATTTCTATTGTTTTGACTTGGACCACTTTGGAAAACAGCTCTTCAAATTCATTTCAGTAAGAAAATTTAAGTGTTTAATCTCTCTAATGAACCGAATTCGCCTTGTTTTTGGATTTTTTTCGCATACTGACCATTTTTAATAATATTTTCAACTTGTTTTGGCATAATTTTCAACAATTTTATAGAAAATTTGTAGAATTGTTGAAAACTATGCAAAAAAATTTGAAAACTTTTTGATATATTTTTTCTATTTTAATTGAACTTGATGAATTTGCATTGCTCAATTGCAGAATAATTTAAAAATAACTATATAAACATTGTTCAGAATACTTTAAACAATTTTTTCTCATTTATAAGAATATTCTAAAAAAAATAGTCACAGGTATTTCAAGCAATTATTTCAATTTAGGGTAGTTTTTTTGATATTTTTGTTTTAAATTTCAACATTTTAAAATCAATTTGAAGAATTTTTAATGATATTTTGGTTATTAATTTCGTTAATATGCTTCTTCAACGTTGGAAAGAATTTTAAACGATTTTCTTCACACATTCTTATGTTTTTGTGAAGCTTTGCAACATTTTATTTACTTTTTCAAAATTTCCATTATTTATGACATTAACAATTCAATCCATTCTTGTGTAATTTTCAAATATTAACCATACATCTTTTGCCAGCACAATCGTACTTTTCATTATTTAACAATTTTTTTTTATATTTTTATATTTTTTCTTTTTAAATTTTGTGTGCTGGGGTACTGGGAGGAGGAGATTTGCCAAAAGGTCTGAAATAAAAAGAGCCCATGTACTCACAGAAAAGTCCAAAATTTTCATTTTTCAAATCCATAAAATACGAGAGCAAATATTACAATTTTTGCTTTGCTTCCTGTATAATAGAATTTCTTGGAAAAAACAGTCGTTTGTGATGAAATTGAGTTATTCGACCCTTTTAAAAAGCAATATCTTTTGAACGCTACACAACATGACATTTTTTCCTAATTAAATTGCCATCCCCGAACTCGACAAACGCAAATAATAGCGAAAAAAAAATCGACGAACGCCAAAAGAGGGAAAACGTGTTATTGGAATATTTCTCCCTAAACCGAGATACCGCACTCTTGACTTCCAGGAAACAGGTACTTGCTCGACATCCTGAAATTCTCGAATAACCACCAATTTTGACAATTCGAGTGACGCTGTCATCGAAACACGAGCTTGTTCGGTTGAGATAACAATTCGATTTATAGGTCTCCAGAGAACGACGTACGCAGACATTGATAGAGGAGGGACCAGGACAATAAACAAAACGTTCACGTGCACGTGTAAAATATGCAAACGCAACGTCAACGTCGTCATTTCCATTATGATTTTTACCGAAGCAATTCACGCATCTCGTCGAATTTTAACCCACTTTGGCTTAATTACTGAGCCGAGGGAGAAAAAGGACCCAAGAGTCCTGCGTGATGTTTACCATGTCAAAGTCGTCGCGGTCTTTTTGAAGTATCTTGGAAATTTGGCAATATAAGAGGCTGCGAAGAGCTACATAAATGATCCGTGACATGAGCTGTAATTGGAAAGTCGAATTGGCGGCGGCTTTTGCAACATTCCATCGCGATTAAATAACACAACCGTACGTTACCGGCTGCTGTGGCATATTCGATAGAAAGGAAAAGAGCAAAGAGAAAAAAATGATTAGCGGTATTGGAAGAGCCGCAGCAGTAGTACTACGTGGTAATTAACGAGCAAATGCGTTTCTTCAACACTTGACGTAATTACTTAATAAACCTGTTATTAGCGAGCAACAGGTTGCTGCATTATCAATGTTTCGGTTATAATGTTTCATCGGTGGATTACTAATTACCATCATATGCATACTTCGTATCTTTCTGGTCGATGGATTTTGCAATTTTGTGAACGATGACGATCGTGGATCATGCTGCTGGTGGTGGCACAACGGAGGTCTAACCAGACTAGACAGAGATGCTGGTTCGTCGCCAAACCCAACTGGAGACAGAGGATGAATGGTGTCCGGAGACTCATTCTGTAGTTTTAGAAACATAGATAACGCTTGGCCATATTTCGAGAAGCTGTTAAATGTAAAAATCTTGTGATCGAGAGATCTGGTAGGTGGATAAGTGTTCGGGAATTAATAAACCACGTCGCACGAAGAACGATTTTTTATTTCATCGGCCCAAACGAGTACCATACTCGTGCCGGAGAGACTGGCCAGCGAATATAGGACGTTGCGTGGCCAAGCTCCTAAATCATTTTGACTCAGTTAGGATTTTGACGATCCAAGTCCTAAGTTCAAATTATTTCAAAAATTGACTTTTTTCAACTTCTTTAATTCTACTCTTTCATTCTGAATCAATGAAAAGTCACTGATAAATAGTCAGAATTGCAGCACAGGAAAAAATCAGTAAAATTCACTGATTTTTCAACGATTTTCATTGGCTTTTTCAGCAAATTTCATAAATTTCACTGACTTTTCAGTGAATTTTCACCGATTTTCCAGTAGTTTCTCTCACTGATTTGTTTCCAGTAAAAAAAATTCTCTGATTTTCTCCTGTGCTGCAATTCTGACTGTTTCTCAGTGATTTTTCGATAATTTTCACTGATTTATAATTAAGAGAGTAAGTTTGTTTAAACATCTTACCCAATTAAAATTTTTTCAACAGGTACAACTTCAATTTTCTTAAAATTTGTCCAATTTTCAAAACATGAAGTCAAAATTTTAAAAAGATATTAAAAATTGAGAAATGAGGAAAAATTTTGAAATAATTGGGTACCTATTGAAAAAAATTATTTTTGAGTGAGAGGACATTTTTAATAGTACATTATGCAATTTGAGAGATAAAGTGATTTTCGACGGATTTTGAGGTTTATTGCCCGAGTGAAGCGAGGGAAATAACTCAAAATCGTCGAAAATCATTCATCTCCCGAGTTGCTACGATATTTTTCATTATAGCGGGAGTAAAAGTAGACTTTTGCTGCATCTATAATGGAAAAATAAAAATTCGAATAAAAAAGTCTAAAAGTCAAAGTTGAAAAAATATTAGGAAAATTCAAATTTAAAAAAATGTACCTACTACCTACTTACTCTCTCATTCTGAATCAGTGAAAAGTCACTGATAAACAGTTAGAATTGCAGCACAGGAAAAAATCAGCAAAATTCACTGATTTTCAGCGAATTTTTGCTGATTTTTTTTGTTAATTTCATAAATTTTACTGACTTTAGCGAATTTTCACTGATTTTCCAGTGATTTTTTTCACTGATTTGATTTTATTGAAAAAAATTTCACTGATTTTCTCCTGTGCTGCAATAGGGTTGGTGCCAAAAATTTAGATTTGGCTGAAATTGAAATATGTTATAGAATATACAATTTTAAAGTCAACAAAACAAACCGCACTCAAATCGGTTGAGTAGAACTCGAGAAAAAAAGTTTTAAAGTTCCGATTTTTGAACTCGTTCGAAAAACGACCGCCTCAACGAAAATATGCCCTGTGACGTCAGTTCCTCGTATTGGCGTCGCGAACATAACGGATTTCAACGCGCAATTTCAATTTTTTGTTGATTTCGAAGCTAACTTTATCGATTTTGCTGATTTTTTTTTAGAAGTTTTTTTCCATGATGTGGTAAAGTAAATTATCAATCATTTCTTCTAATTTTCCCCACTCAAATTTAATTATTTCAAGTTTCTCAACACAAATTTTTTTCTTATAATTTTCTCAACTCGAATTTTTTTCTTCAAATTTTTGCAACCTAATTTTTTTCCTATAATTTCCTCAACTCAAATTTTTTCAGACGTAATTTTCAAAACTTGAATTTTTTCTTTCCATTTTCTCAACTTGAATTTTTTTCTTATCATTTTTTCAACTCAAACTTTTTAAACTTAGATTTTTTCTTCCAATTTTCTCAACTCAAATTCGTTTCTTTCAATATTCTCAACTCGAATTTTTTTCTTATAACTTTCTCAGATCAAATTTTTTCAGTAATTTTCAAAACTCAGATTTTTTTCCAATTTTCTCAACTCAACTTTTTTTCTTTCAATTTTCCGAGCACAAATTTGTTTTTTTTCAATTTTCTCAACTCGAATTTTTCTCTTATAATTTTCTCAAATCAATTTTTTTCTTTCAATTTTCCCAAGTCAAATTTGTTTTTTTTTCAATTTTATCAACTCGAATTTTTTTCTTAATAATTTTCTCAAATCAAATTTGTTCAGACGTAATTTTCTCAACTCAAATTTTTTCGAACATAATTTCATCAACTCAAATTTTTTCAGAAGTAATTTTCTCAACTCAGATTTTTTCTTTCAATTTTCTCAAATAATTTTTTTTCTTCTAATTTTCTCAACTCAATTTTTTTTTCAATCTTCTCAACTTATTTTTTTCCAATTTCATCCACTCAAAATTTTTCAAACGTAATTTTCTCAACTAATTTTTTTTCTCAATTATCTCAACTCGAATTTTTCTCTTATAATTTTCTCAATCAATTTTTTTCTTTCTTCTTTCAATTTTCCCAAGTCAAATTTGTTTTTTTTTCAATTTTATCAACTCCAATTTTTAAAAAAATAATTTTCTTAAATAAAATTTGTTCAAACGTAATTTTCTCAACTCAAATTTTTTCAGAAGTAATTTTCTCAACTCAGAATTTTTCTTTCAATTCAAATCATTTTTTTTCAATCTTCTCAACTCATTTTTTCCAATTTCATCAACCCAGATTTTTTCAAACGTAATTTTCTCTACTCGGATTTTTTTCTTAATAATTTTCTCAAATCAAAGTTCAGACGTAATTTTCTCAACTCAAATTTTTTCAAAAGTAATTTTCTCAACTCAGATTTTTTCTTTCAATTTTCTCAAATCATTTTTTCTCCTCTAATTTTCTCAACTCAATTTTTTTTCAATCTTCTCAATTCATTTTTTCCAATTTTATTAACTATTTTACGTCCTTAATCCTTGATAAAGTAAATTATCAAGTACGCATTGAAAAATCAACGAAAAAAGTACGATTAATCATTAAGTTATCGAAAAATCGCAATATAATTTACGCGACGCGACGCGCCGGCTGTTTCGTTCCCGTTTGAATCCGAGGAACTGACGTCACAACAACGTAACCCTCGTTGCGATTCTTTTTCGCGACCCGCTTAATCTGCGGAATTCAATGGTCAATTTCTTCGATCCTAATGGACCAATTTGGATGCGGTTTGTTCCGTTGAAGTTATAATCGCGTATTTTATAACATATATTAATTTCAGCCAAATCTAAATTTTTGGCACCAACCCTATTCTGACTGTTTTTTCAGTGATTTTCGATAATTTTCACTGATTAATAAATGAGAGGAATAAGTAGAGAAAAATCGTTAAGTAGAAAATAAATTTTAGTACTCGCTCATTCTGAATCAGTGAGAAGTCACTGATGAATATAGTCAGAATTGCAGTACAGGAAAAATCGGCAAAATTTACCGAATTTTCGCTGATTTTTCATCAAAGATTTTAATTGTTTTTTCAACACATTCCATAAATTTTACTTACTTTTCAGTAAATTTTCATTGCTTTTCCAGTGATTTTTTCACTGATTTGATTTTATTGAAAAAAATTTCACTGATTTTCTCCTGTGCTGCAATTCTGACTGTTTTTTCAGTGATTTTCAATAATTTTCACTGATTAATAAATGAGAGAAATAAGTAGAGAAACATTTTTAAGTAGAAAATAAATTTTAGTACTCGCTCATTCTGAATCAGTGAGAAGTCACTGATGAATATAGTCAGAATTGCAGTAGGTACAGGAAAAATCAGCAAAATTTACCGAATTTTCGCTGATTTTTCATCAAAGATTTTCATTGTTTTTTCAACACATTTCATAAATTTTACTTACTTTTCAGTAAATTTTCATTGATTTTCCAGTGATTTTTATCACTGATTTGTTTTCAGTAAAAAAATTTCACTAATTTTCACCAGTGCTGCAATTTTGACTGTTTCTCAGTGATTTTCAATAATTTTCACTGATTTATAATTCAGAGAGTATTGAAAATTTTTCCAACTTCAATTTCTTCATTTTTTCAACTTTAGGTACCTATACTAAGTACTAAAATATTGCAGGGCTGCGAGAACGATGAAATTTTGGTTCCCATTCTCGTTCTCGTTCTTCATAAGTCGTTCCTGTTCTCGCTCTTGTTCTTCAATAATATTTAATATCGTTCTTGTTCTCGTTATCCTTGTTCAAAAGTTGTTCTTGTTCTTGTTCTCGTTCTTCAAATTTTTTGTTTTTTTTTGGTTTCTTGGTTCTTTATTTTTCTCGCAATTCTGGTTTGGTTGGGTTCGATTCAAGTTTAAATAAGTAAACGATCGAAGTAATAAAACATAAAACACGTTATCTGTATCTTTTATTGGTTGAAAAAAAATCTCAAATGTCAATGTCAGAAAATATTGGCATTTTTCAAGCGAAAAATTCAAAGAATTGAAACAAAGCAAAATCATCGTTCTTATTCTCGTTCTTCTCTTGTCATTGTCATTCTTGTTCTTGTTCTCGTTCTTGTTCTTGTTCTTGTTCTTTTATTGCTTTTAAAGTTGTTCTCGTTCTCGTTCTCATTCTCATTCTCAAAATTTTTGGTTCTTTGTTCTCGTTCGTTCTCGCAGCCCTGAAATGTTGTGAATAATTTTTGAATTTTTTTTGAATTTTATTTCAATAATAGGTATAAAATTTTGTCAATATTGAAAATTTATTAAAATTGTTTCCAACTTTGAATGTTTGAAGAAATTTTCAACTTCATGTTTTTAACATTTTTTCTAATTTGATAAGTACCTAATTCGAAGAAATTTTAAAAAGTAATAAAAATATGAAATTGAAAAAAGTACAAATTTTGAGAAAATTTTATCAATGGAAAAAATTTTAAAATTGGACATAGCTTTGAAAAAAATTGAAAACATTTTAACCTTGCCTAAATTTGAATTTGGGTCGTCGAGTCGAAATCCATTGTGTGTCAAAATGATCTAGGATCTAGTGCGTGGCCACGATGACTACTGCAGCTTCGTATTTAGCTTCGGACTGTGATAGATTTTTCACGTTACCTTGGAACCTTGGCGTTAATTCGTTATTGTAAATGGTTAATTCGATGATTAAGATGAGTAAACGGAATATGAAATTAGTCACAACCTTGACTTTGGGTTGCTTAAAGCCACATGCTGTTAACAGGTGTGACGTGTGGGTGCAGCGTTGCACCGATACCCACAGATATGCTCAAGAAACGTGCTATATAGGTGCATACGTTCGCCTTGTAACCAGATACTTTTACTTACGTGCATTCCTCCTCGTTCTACCCCCTGGTCCTTTGAAAAGCACCCTGCGTACGATATCCTGCCGCCAGCGCAGATGTTCTAAATGCCTGATGGTGGAAAATAGAAGACCGAGACTAATCCTCGAGATTTAGGTTTGCAGAGCTCTTCTCGGTTTAATTTAATTTAATTTTTTGCACCCCAACCACAAACATATGGATATTTGGGATTTCTTGGTTTTTGTTTACCATAAAAACCCTCGGTTTAGTTTTGGAAGTGTAAACAACCGAAGAATTTTTCAAATCATGGCCATGCCTATTGAAAAGATGATTCGAGTTTCGAATCTAGCTTTACAGATAGAGCATCTTATTAAATTCATTTTTCATAACGTCGATATGTCTATGGGTTTTTATAAACGAGCATTACCTATGCGATAGGATAGCTATGTTAATGGAACCGGTTCATTGTGTAAATATCGACCATACGTCGATTTCCTCTCCTCCTCGGCCTCCTGTGGTGGTCGCCTTCGAAGGAGCCACGCAAATCGGCTTGAATTCTATTGACATTTTACGTTATTGATCGAAGTATCTCCTCAGACCCACTCGTGGAAGTCATTAATGAAACAAGCAAGGTGAATCGTACACGTATGTACATTTTTTATAGACTACGTCACAAGTACAGACACACGTACGGTACGCCACAATATGAATAATCTTTTTCCTCTGGGATGCTTTTTGGATGCAGTGTCGTAATTTCGCGTCCGTCGCGTGGTTTTTGCTGACTTCCTGTGTATGAGGACGTGTTGGACGATGATGGAACGCGAAATTGTGGTACGAGAGTGGAATACGAGAGGTTTTTTAAGGGTGAAAGTATGTATGACATAACCTTGGAGTGTTATATCGATATTCAATATGTATATTGGAAGTACGAGTATTCTTCGGTCGATGATGTGTATAATACCTACGCAGAAAAATCATTGTGGATTTGTGAACATACATATGTTTGGAATGAAGTTGCGGTGATGACGTTTCTTTTTTCTCTTCAAATGATGATATCATAAACGACAAATTGAAGAAAAAACACCAAAATCTGAGAATATTGACGATTTTTAATGAATGTGTTTTGATGATATCATCATTAAAATATATTCAAGTGGTATGGATATGATGGGAGACGAGAGGACGAGACGCATCCTTATCTATATGAGTTGTTAACTTGAAATATGCTACATTTTGAACAATAAAATTGGAGAGGAAAATGAAGGGAGGATTGAAAATGGTAAAATTGGAATCTTCACGAAAAAGATATAATTATTTTACGAATTTTTCCAAACATTCGAAAAATGATATAGAGGAGATGAAGGTAATCTCCCTCATCTAGAAAACGTACCGGTATAGTCGAAATTAGAGAAGAATCGAAGTTGGGATTGTTGAGAGGTAAAAAGAGAGGAGGGGAGGAGGTAGAAATCAGAAAATTTCCAACTTTTATGAATTTTTTTCCAATCTATTTGATTGTAAAATTTTCTAAAATGTTGAAAAAAGGCCATCCCTTGCAAAAAAATTTAGTTCAACGTAATTTTTCCAGCTAAACATGCAATTTGAATATTAAAAGTGGAGACTGCCTTCTTTGTTCCCTCCTTCGCTCCAGCCCTGATTCAATTTTTCTTATTTTTTCTCTTATTTTGGTATTCTAATCATTTCCTCGTTTTTTGACTGTATTAAATTCAAAAAAAAAAAGAAGTAAAATTAATACCGGGTTGAAAATATTTTCTGAGACAAATTGTACTCTAAATTTTAATCAGTCTTTGATGAAATTTTGCCCTTTTTAATTAGCGAAGTAAATTTCATTGAAAATAAGTGATTTTTTTAAACTGATTTTTCAGTCAAAAACCGCAGATTTCCCAGTCAATTTCCAGTTAGTCAGAAAAAATCAATAATTCTGACTGAAAGATCAGAGAAAAATTTAAATCACTGATTATTATAGTTAAATTTATTTTAGGCAGAATTTCACCATTGACTGATTCAGATTTAGAGAGTATGAAATTGAAATTTATTTTGGTAAAATTCGAATAAAGAATATTCATTTCATGTTCGTCAGCATTATATGATTGGGAGGGTAAAAGGGGGAGGGGTTAATTGCTCAAAATCATTAAACTTATTTAAAATGTGAAAAATATTCTGTAAACCGCGTCAATAAAGCATCTAGAAATTTTTGTGATTTTGCTCATTCTGAAACAATGAAAATCACAGATAAATGGTCAGACCTACAGTATAAAGATGAATTAACTGAAAAGGAGATCAGTGAAGATCCGCTAATTCTTTCTGTGCAGTAAGTCTGACTGTTTATTAGTAATTTTTCATTGATCGAGAATGAGAGAGTGAATTTTACTGGGGTCGAACCGAAAAGGAGGGGGAGGAGGGAGCACATTGCCCCAATAATTACGAAATTATACTTAGTCTGTTTTATTTAACAAGAGCCCTGAAAATTCCAAGATGTTGCCAAATAGATAGTGTTATTATGATGTTTTGTTCTGGTAAACTCTTGTTTTGTTAAGAAAATGGCAACCGCGTACGTTTTTTAAGGCTTCCCATTGGTCAGTTCTGTTATATTTATGAAATCTCAGGGCTCTTGTTAAATGAAACGGACTATAAGAATTTTTAGTCGGGAAAACGAACTCTTTAAATTTGAATCAGTCAAAAATGCCAAAATTGACTGATGAAATAGACAAAATTAAGTAACTGGTAATCAGTCAAATTCCACTGATTCCCTTGTTAATCAGTGACATTTTACTGCCAATCAGTGAAAAATTACCGGTTCAATCAGTGAATTTTTATTATTGAATCCGTAAAAATTAATTGACTGATTGTATCAGTCAAAATTTACTGATTCAATTAGTGAATTTTAATTTTAATCGATTCAATAATGAAAATTCACTGATTGAATTGGTAAATTTTTCACTGATTTCAACTGTGACTCAATTTTGTCTATTTAAATCAGTCAATTTTGACTGATTCAAATTTTGAGAGAAGTTTGGATGGAAAAATTGTAATTGAATTGATGTTGAAATAATCAATAAAATTTCATTAAGTCAAAAGTTTAAAAATTTTGCTCTTTTATTTTGAATTAGTGAAAAATCACTGATGCACAGTCAGAATTGTACCGTAGAAAAACGACAAAATTAACCAATTTTTATTTTTCAGCAAATTTCACTGTTTTCCCCCTGAATTTTCTTTATTGAGAAATTTTTACTAATCTCTCCCTGTGCACTTATGCTGCAATTCTGACTGTCAGTGATTTTTCACATGGCGTAGGAAAGTAGGTACAAGGGGTGCATTATGTGGGATATCATTTGTACCTCCCCCCTTCCCATTGCATCAGATAGGGAGTAAAAGCATTAATGAAAAAATACTTTTTTTGGGCATTAAAAACCCACAGTGATTTGTCAGTGAATTTTCAGTGAAAAATTGGCGACTTGACTGAGAATCATAGTCAAAAATCACTGATGATTCCTATAGTGAGAATCACGTCATTGATTCAACTGGCCAGAATTGCTGTAGACTTTACCGATTTTGTCGATTTTGAGTAAGAGAATTGGTAGATACTTTCTGAAAAGTTTCAGCTAATTTTCGAAAAAAATAGATACCTAATATCTTAAAAAAAATTTTCTCTACATCATCAGCTAAAAACAGCAAGTCAAGCTAGTCATGCAAAGTCAAGATTTTGGACTAAGAGGTCAAGCTTTTTTTAAATTTAAAAAAAAAAAAATTGTTTGAAGATTTTTGTATGGAGGGGGGGGGGGGAGAGGGATGACTCATAAAAAAAATCAAAAAAGTCATGCCGTAAGGTCAAGCTAAATCAAACTTTCTGATCAACAAATTTTAGTTAAAAATTTTGGGGTGACAACCTTCGTATAGCACGTGGTGCCTCTGGCAACACTCCGAAAAAATACCACTTGGAAAAATTTTCTCTACGGGAGCATTGCGTCTTTGTCCCCTTTCCAAGGATAAGGGCCGGAAATGGTTTGTGAAACGTTGAAAATATGGCCATTTTTGCTTTTCAAACTTTGTTTTTTTAATTTCTTCCTTGTTTCGCTCAGACAGCACTCTTCGCTGCTTTTCCATAAAATATATTATCTGTATTTTTGAAAAAGTCTTTCAAAAATACGTCATTTCTTGGATTTTTATCGCAAAAATTTCGCTTTTTGCCATTTTTTGAAATATTTAGACAGACTTAGACCCCTTCTGAAAAAAAAACGGAAAAAATATTGTCATGAAAAAAAGAGTTCGTTGCAATTTCGCACACCCAGTGCAATAACACCACATCTCAAAAAAAATTGACCCTCCTATTTTTTTCTGAAACGCGCTTATCTTTGATTAGTTTTCAATTTAAACCTAAAATAAGAAAGTAGATTTATTTTGAGATGTGGTGGACGTGCGATTTGCACTTTCTCTTGACTAATTTTTCTTTTATATTTATACTCGTATATTTTTTTAATTTTAAGTGGCCAAAATATGTACCCACTCTCTCAATTATAAATCAGTGAAAATTATCGAAAATCACTGAAAAACAGTAAGAACAGCACAGGAGAAAATCAGTGAACTTTTTTTAACTGAAAACAAATCGGTGAGAAAAATCGCCGGAAAATCAGTGAATATTTACTGAAAAGTCAGCCAGATTTATGAAATTTTCTAAAAAATCAGTGAAAATCTTTGAAAAACCAGCGAAAATTCGCTAAAAATCAGTAAATTTTGCTGATTTTTCCCTGTGTTGCAATTCTGACTATTTATCAGTGACTTTTCACTGATTCAGAATGAGAGAGTACGGACTACAACTGGAGGGGGAAATGGTAATAGATAGAATTGAAAATGAGGTTAGGCATTCTGGTTCAACTTCTCTCAAAATTTTCAGCAAACTTGGAAACGTTTCAAAATCTAAATTTAAAAAATGCAAAAATTGGTTGTTATTTTAATAAACGGGGAAAAATCGTAAAAATTTGGCATTTTTTTTGGGGGGGGGGTGTAAAACTCGGTAAGATTACCTTTTTTAGCGAGATCAAACCTTGAAAATTCTGGCAACAGTGGCAACATGAAAAAATTCAAGTTATCACTGCTGCATCCCACAAAAACATATTTTCCTCTCAGACAAAACCCAACTTCACCTAGGACTTTCACCCCAAACGAACCGTTTCACCAGTATTCGCCGGCCATGGCGACCCAGACAGCCGTTCTTCATTCGGCCGCATCCTAACGACCATTTCCGAACGCATATTGCTCCTAATTACCCAGCCAAAAGGTACATATTATCACGGTGACTAAACATAGCGCGTCCTGCGTCCACGCGAATCGTTTCCTGCTACATTATTGTCATTTCATCAAAGTTCGTTATTCCCCAAGCGCACACATCGTATCGGGGTGTAATTAAAACTCATACACGTAACGATATATTTAACTTTCCATTTTACCTACGCCGCGAGAAGGAACAGCCAGAGGATAAAAAATTAATCGTTTTTGGCGAATACGCGGGTTGTATTCGTCTTTTCGCGGACAAGGCGGCGCGGCGGTGTTATATCGACAGCAATTTCCGGCATCGACGGAAATTACACCGTTTGCCTGTTTTTTTTTGTTTTACCAGCGCTAAATAATTAGTCTTTTTCGTACCTTTAGCCCGCGTATGTCTGTCGCAGGCTCGCGACAGACGAATATATCGGTTTAATTAGACGAACTCGCGAGTATGGCGACGTAACGAGCAGTTTTTCTCGTTGTTTTTGACTGCATCGTAATTACCATACAGGTACCAGGCAGGTACGTGAAACGTCGACGTGTGCGGGTGAAAATTAACGAATACGTTTTATTTGTTATTTTTTTTCTCTCCTCTAAATATTTTCAACGACCTATTGTTCCTTTCACTGGCACATATACGCATGTATGTGTTTATACGAAAAATAAACTCGAATGAATGGAAAAGAGTGAAAGTGAATGATTTCATGAATATTGTACGATATTTTCACACATCGAAAGGTGTCGACATGCGCAACACATTATCATACGATTTCAGCCACATAACCATATCACGTGTACATTTTATAACGTCCGACCGAAGAATTTTTTCAAATTATTCGACGTCGCGCGTCTATATGTGTGTTTAGAGGCCTAGGTACACACAGGACATTATGTCCCGCACTTGGATAAACACCAGTCGAGCTGGGATACGCAGAGAGCGAGGGTGTTTATTACCTGTCCGAGTGTTTATACACGTAAATCGATTGTTTACTTAGTCGAGCTGTGAAATTCGTTACCAGAGTCGAGCTACCGTTTACCTGAATCCAGTTTGTGTTAATGCATCCGGTATTTGAAAGTAGACGATGACGAGATAGTGGCTGTGGCGATGGTGGGACGCGGTAACCGTTCAATAAGCCAAGTTTTTTTTTCAATTCTGATAAAAAAAAGTCATGTTTCGAGTGGTGTTTTCCGTTTTACTAGGTTTTACTTTTTTTTTCGTTCATCTTTCGATTCTTCGAAGGAAGTTGGATACGCGAGTATTCTAAAATCTAGTAATCTTTTCCACTGTGTAGCGAGAAAACGTTGCCAATAATTTCTCACCGATTGAAATTATCCTAATTTTAGTCTTAATTACGAACCAGCTCTTTGGTGGGTTAACCGAGTCGAGTGGCGTGTTCGCATTCGCGGATTATTATGATTAAACTGCTATACTTGCTCGTTGGATCGCCACTATCGTCGTACCTAGTCGAATTACCAATTAATTTAGCCATCAGATTAACGATTTCTATTTTATAGTTTCTATCCAAGAACCATGCGAGAATGTATACATTCTGTGGCGAAATTTCACCTAGTTTGAATTACTATAATTTAGATATTACTCCAGACGACGTTTAATTACCTACGTCGAACTCGTCTTCTTCGGTGATCTTCGACCGTCAATGAAGTCGCAGCAACGTCTGTCGGAATAGTCCTTTGGGTTAGATGATGAGCTGCCAAGGTTTCATAGTGATCGACAGCGGATCGATATTATACGTAGGTCGTGAACTTGAGAAGATAAATTATGCTTGAAGTGCGTTGGTTGAATTTGCTGGTTTTGATGCGTTTTGGTATCGGTGCTTTATTTCGATTTTTATGTGGTTTTAAAATGAAAGGATTGTAGAGTTAAGGCCTGATGGAATAGCGGGCGGGAGAAGCTGCTTATCCACTAAGTTATAAAATCGCATCTTCAGTCGAAAAAATTACGCTCGAGTTGAAAAAATCGCAGTACCTACCTTGTTTCTAAAAAAAAACCGGGGAAAATTGGAGAATTTTTCCAATTTACAGGCATCCCACGGGGTTACTTTTATAGTAACCATGTTACTTTTTTCAAGCAAAGTCACTATTTGTTACTTTTTGCACTCAAAAGTTACTATTTGTTACTTTTCTCTCAAAAAAGTTACTTTTTTTCAAAAATTTCACCAAAAAATTAATTTTTGGTATTTTTTGGATAAAAAAAAAATTGAAAAAAAATCTCGTACACCAGTGGCATTTTACTATTACGAACCCTCTTGATATGATTGAGGTGGCGCAAGACCCAAAAATTGCGAAAAACCGTAAAAAATGTTATTTTGGGAGATTTTTTCAAATTTTGAGCATTTAATACGGAAAGAAATGATCAAATGGAAAAACCAATCCCGTATTCGTGTTCAGCAGGTCAAAATACCCTGATAAACACCCTTTTCGCGATCATTTTACTTTAAATCTCGAAATTTAATTTTATTGTCATGAAAAATCAATGAAAAAAGCGAATTTCGACATTTAAAGTAAAATGATCGCGAAAAGGGTGTTTATCGGGGTATTTTGACCTGCTTAACACGAATCCGACATTAGTTTTTTCATTTGGTCATTTCTTTCTATATAGAACGCTCAAAATTTGAAAAATCTGCTAAAATAACAACATTTTTTACGTTTTTTTGCAATTTTCGGCCCTTGTGCCACCTCAATCGCCAAAACTGAATACGTGACGTGAATCTACGTCAAAAAACACATTTTTAGGATATTTTCAAAAATTAGTCAAACTTATTCGCTTTTAAGATCTTTTTTACAGTTGAAAATTTCAAATGGCCAAAACCTCATGAAGGAGTGTACCAAAATTGATGAAAAAATGACTTGTATAGACCTTTACGAGATGTAACTTTGTGCCAAAGAACAGAAAATTTCATTCACTTCCATTGGAATTAAAAATTCTTGAAAATGGCGCAATAAAACGGTCATAGCTCCTAAAGGGAGGGGGTTGGGGGCTAAAATTTTTTCCAGAATTTTTTTTCATCAAGGTACACAATCTGGGAGCATTAGATCAAAAATCGGGGCTGGGGCCAAAACCACCCCTTATCCGGCTATACCTTTTAGTTTTTTTTAGTTTTTTTATGTTTGTTATGCTCATTATGAGAATAAATAGTTTCGGTGTTTCTTATAATACTAGGTATATGTATTACGTACACAAATAAATATTTTTTGATTTTTTTTACATTTTCTGGGCTAAATATTGAATTGAAATAAAAAAAAAAGGTTACTTTTTTGAACTTTTTTGGTTACTTTTTCGACTATCAGAAGTCCCTAAAAGTTACTTTTTTAATTCAAATTTTGTGTGGGATGCCTGAATTTATAGAAAAACATGGTGTCTACTGGCAAGAAAAAAAAAGAAAATTCAGATTAAACACAGGTCGACATGGAAAATCCTGTTTGAGGTTTGATAGATGATTTTCGTTGTATTTTTCGCGCTGATCACGAGACAAATAATGAAAAAATTCCTTCACCCAGGGATTTTTCACAAATTGAATTCTTCGTTTAACGGTTTTTCTACTTTTTTGATGACTTTTGACACTTCAAGCCGATTTTCTGAGAAAAGAAAGGGTTCTACGAAAAAAATGAATAGAACATAAATTGTAGAGCGTAAAATTTTCTTTCTGTAGAGTTCAATTAGTTTTTTCTATGGCGGCTTAATTTTCAAGATATTTTAGCTCAAAGTTCAAAGTTGAACTTTTTTTAAAATTGAAAATATCTTAAAAACTAAGCCTCCTAAGAAAAAACTAATCATACTCTACTGGTAGGAAATTTGACGCTCTACAAATGTTCTATCAATTTTTTTCGTTGAATCCTTTCTTTCCCCAGAAAATCGACTTTAAAGGTCAAAAATTACATCAAAAAGTGAAAGGAAGAATTTTTAACAACTTCCTGTTGAATTTTTTAGGTAATCTAGGATTGCCTTAAAATGAATTTGTTTTTTGACTAAGTACGTCCTACTCTCTCATTTATAAAATCAAATTGCTGGAAAATCAGTGAAAATTCACTGGAAAGTCAGTAAAATCTCTGAATTTTGGTGAAAAATCAATGAAATTCTTCGGAAAATCAGCGAAAATCCACTGAAAATCAAAAAATTTTGCTGATTTTTCCTGTTCTGCAATTCTGACTATTCATCAGTGACTTCACTGATTCGAAATGAGAGAGTATAATATTTGTTTCAAAATGAAAAGTAACATTTTTGCGCAATTTTGTAAGTATTTTATTGGATAAATGACATGTTCTTTCAATTTCTTCATGTTATCTTCTGAAGGGTGGAGGGTAAAATTTTTTTGAAGGTATTCTGTGTTGAATTAATTTAAAATGTCGTAAAATTTTATAAGGTTTATGTGATATGTCTGCTTGAATATTGTAGAAATTCCTGTTAAAATTGACAAGATCCCCATTTATTCGAATTATTTCAGTAAAGTATCGCGGTATCATTTTATGAAAATTGTTCGATAGTTACTCATATATGATACAAGTATTACAAGTTGATGAAACATTAATAAAATTATCCAAAATGGTGCAGTAATTGCTGAATTTTTGAGAAAATCGTTTGAAAATGATATAAAAGTTCATGAAATGATCATTAAAATTATCTAAAATTTGTCACAAATCAAAATATGAAATTTAAAAAGTGAAATTTGAAAAAATATTGAATTTACTTGAAAATTGTTCAAACATTTCTGAAACATGGTGTCTATTGGCAAGAAAAACAAGAAAAGCCAGAAAATAGCAAGATTTTAAATAATTTTACTATGAAAATTAAGAATTTTCAACAATTCCCTCTTGAATTTTCTAATCTAAGGATTGCCTAGAAATGATTTTCCAATTTTATAAAAATTTTCGCCCTCACTTCGCTTGAAATATCATTGTTCTGCTCTTCAGACAGAATCTCAAAATTTTTATTTTTTGTCCAAAATTATAATTTTTGTTGCCTTTAATTTGATTCCCTTCTTTTAAAATTTTGACTACGGTGAGGAGGAGGAGGAGGAGGGGAGATTTGGTATTTTTTTTCTCGTAAAAAGCTCCCTGGCCTTTTTACCGTTTATCCAAGTAAGTCACTGTTGAAAATGTATCAAATTCTGATTGCATTTTCAATTTTATTGGGACTGAAATTGCTAATTACTAGAGCTGTCAAAAATATGCACTTTTTTCACTGAAATATGCGCATATATATGCATTCTTAGATGCCTGAAATATGCTAAAAATATGCATTTTTACCCAAAATATGCGAAATATGCATATCCAATATGGGTATCAAAAAAAAGGTTTTTTAAACCTTTATAACACTGTACCATTGTCGAAACTGTTGAACGCAGTGTTACTTCACCACTAAGCTGAAAAGAACATTTTTGAAAACATAGAAAGCTTGAAAAATGAATATTAAATACCTACTTACGTCAAAAAATCAAATTTATTGTCAAAAGCAAAATTTTTTTAATTTTTTTCTCTCAAAATTTTTTTTTTAATTTTTTTTTGAAAAATTTTTACAGTTTTGTAATTTTAGCAAAAAAAATAAGCCAAAAATGGAAATTTTAAAAAAAATAATGAAAAAAAAAGTAAAATATGCCAAAAATTGAAAAAATAGTCGAAATATGCACAAATATGCACTTTTGGTGTTTAAAATATGCAAAAATATGCATTTTTGGTCGAAATATGCGAAATATGCAAAATGAAGTTGGGTTTTTCTTACTCAGAATCTTATGAAACGCAAAGATGTATTGAATATGCGCAATTATATCGCATACAAAAAAACATGCAAAGAATATTTTTGAGAGCTCTACTAATTACATAAAATAAACTCTTCCCTGGAACCAAATCCTCTTTCCCATCTGGTGTAACTTGGAAACATTGAGAGAAAAGGAATTCATTTACATTTATTTGTAAATTTTCCATTTTTTCTTTGATCCTGCTTTTTAATTTTGAGATTTCATTGGACACATACGTTGATGAAAGGTCTAGAAAATTTGTAAAAATCAAGGAAAATTATTTCTCAAAATATAGTGGATATCTTGAATTGAAAATTATTCAATTTTTTGCCAAATTCTATGAAGTCGACTTCGTTTTTTCCAGTTTTGAAATTTCAAGATTTGGAGATTTAAAAATTTGGCAACCTGGAGCATTGGACAATTAGCGTTGAAAAATCTGGAAATTTGGAGAATTGGAGAACGGAAATTTGTTGAATTATCCAGAATTGGAGTTTTGGAAAATAGGAGATTTTAGGATGGAATATTGGAAAATTAGAGAAGTATTAAGATTTGGAAATTTGGAAAAGTAAAAATTTGGTGAATTGGAAATTTAGAAATTCGGGAAATTTGACATTTAGAAATTCAGAGATTTTGAAATTTGGAAATCAATAAATTGGAAAAGAATTAGGAGTTTGGAGGAGATGGAGGATTGGAGAACTGAAAATTTGGGAACGATTTTTTTCCTTTTTGCATTTTCTCCTTGTTTCTTGTTTTAGAAACTTGGACATCATTTTTCTGATGTCGATACTTCATATTAATAATTTTCATCAATATTAATCAATTTTCGTAACTTGGTTGTCTTTCTATTTCAAAGTACGAGAAAACTGTCATAGTTCAATTTGCCAAATGTCTCAAAATTTACTTCATGTCCAAATGAAATGCTTGCCTAAAATAATTAATTTCTATGTAAATCATTCTAATTTTTCTTTTGAACAGTTTTCGAAGCAAAGTTCGGGAATTTTTTGAGAAAAAATTTCAATTTTCGATACATTTTTAGGTGTAAATACAATTTTATCACTTTTTATGATATTTTGATCATTTCTCAACAGTTTCCATGATTTTGACAGTTCGTAAAACAAATTTTGGCAAAGGTTGATTATTTTTATGGCATTTTGAAACTTTTTGTGCTCGTTTAAACCAATTTTTATGCAATTTCTTAAATTTTTACGAGATTTAGAAACGATATCGACAAAATTATAAGGATTTTTGGTGTATTTTTGCCTTTTTTAAGGTATTCAAATTTAAATTTCTGTCTTTTTTTGTGCTAGTGCTACTTTGAAACGCTTCAAATTAGAAATATTCAGACAACTTATCATCATAAACCTCTCCCCCTTCCCCTTCCCCTCCCCCTCCCTCTCGCCAAAATTTAACGAAATCAGCTCACTTCTGCCAAAAATCGATCTCTTTGGCCAATTTTTTCGGAAGAAATTCACCCTAAATCAGTCTTACGATGTACATTCATATTCGACTGCGATCTTACTCATTTATTTGAACATTGAACATCGCCCAGCATAGATAAAGAAGACTCAAAGGTAAAGGATAAACACGACCAACAACAAAAATTATCCATATCGTATCGGCGTTTTTCCCCAACCATTTGAACTAATTACGTGGGCGGAGAAGAAACAAACATGTTGGGTTTTATCATCGCATAAGCAGCATTCAAGAGATTTCAGAATCTAGTTCTTTGAACCTTGCTCTTTCTTCCTCTATCTTACCGAAAGCGCTGAAAGGTTCGTGTACATCGCGATTCATTTGTTCTTCGTATATAGTAATTTTCAAATACGCTGTGCGTATATTTTCAAAGACACGATCGACGTCTACAACAACAACGACGACGATGGATCGAGTACATACATTGGTACAGCTTTCCGCGGGATGCGACGATCTGCACGTTTAAAAATGGATAATACGTATCCTGTGTATGTGTGCTCGCCGTGTATTATCCGAGTGTACAACCAGAAGCAATATAACGATGCAACACACGCGTGAGAACTTATCTGCTGCTATGTGTTTTGACTGAAATGAAAAAATAAAAAAGAGAAGAAAAAAACACGCAGCTATTCAACCGGAATGAAAATAATTACTAGCCATTTAACTTATTTTCCCAGTTAGATGCGCGAGCCCAAAGCCCCAGCCCGAGCCAACCAAGCATATGTCTGCATAGAAACATTTCGACTGCAATTAACGACGCGACCGACGTCGCGTTCAACTAAAAGAAAAGAATCAAGCGGAGGAAAAACGAACATTGGAAATGAGAAAGAGCGGAGGCACATTAAGAGTTAATGAAAATTATAAATCGCTGTATTGTCACTAAGACAACTAAAGGCAAAAGAGATAAATTACATAAGTTCCAACGCTGTAGCTGGCTCGTCGCGCATACGAAATCATATAGATGGATTAGGAGAGGGGCGAGGGGCGGAGGGAATGCTAATTTAGGTATTTTCAATTACCTCGCTCCGAACTCCCCTCCTATGCCTTGGTCCAAAGTGTATGGTAAATGAGATGGCCCATAAGCCACTGAAAATTATTACAAAAGGGCCGACATTTTGACATGCTGCTTTGGGTAATAAAAAATTGACTATCCATTAATGTTAACAACGCGCAGATACGATACATTCTTGTTATTCGTAGGTATGGTCGTGGTGATCGGTAAACTGGACTCCCTGGTCGGATTTTTTAACGAATTTTTCCCATTCGTATAGAAAAGAAATGATAGCACCTTGACACGAATCGAATGGCACCCCCTTTTATTTACACCTCTACTCTGGTCGGGTCCATTGGGGAAATGCTCACCACGCCGAGGGTTGTTTAAATATAATTTAAAGAGATGTTATCTAGGGCCAACATGTCGGGGGTTTATAGACGATGACAGAAGAAGCATCGCTATCGTACCGCTATAAAATAGGTACAGGGTGACCGAAAAGTAGTTCCCCAAAAAAAATGCTTAGCAAAAATTCCCTAATTAACTTATTCAAAAAATTTCAACTCTGGCAGCATCCTTGGTCCATTACTATTCGAACACAGGCCTCTTCAAAAATTCTCAATCATTTTTGAATTTTTTGTGAAGAATAATTTGATTTTCGCTTACAATGCTATAGCTAAACCTAGTCGAACGAAATTTAAAAATTGCGTGGAATAAAATATAGGAATTTCTGTGGATAGGTGACGAGTTCCTCAAAATCTTGAATTGAACCCTGTTAATCTGAAAACAGTGCGTTCAATTTTGAAATAAGGAGGATTGCATTTCAGCGCTTCACAAATTGGAGTCAGGTGATTTAATTCAGCATTATTGAATTAATGCTCTGGTTTAAGGGAAAAACTGCGCAATATTGAATTTTTTCGGGTCATAAATTATACAGAGATTAGAAGACGATCTATATTAGTAGAATATGACCACAAAAAATTTACCCTATCAATAATAATTTTTTACCGAAATTTTAAATTTTTTGGGGGAAGTAATTTTCAGTCACCCTGTATATATAGTACTCGTCGTACTCGAAAAGGTGGAATGATACCTTTTGTATGTAGTTTATTTACTCCGTGACACTACACGATGCAGAGGAACGGAGTCAATTTATTATCGAGCCGTGATAATTAAAACGAACGTGAAGAATACGTTTGCCGGGCTAAAGTTAAGAAAGAAATATACTCGTTCGTGTACCTAGTTACGTTTTTCAAAGAGAGCCAGCATTCTAATAAAGCGTGAAAAATGCGAAACGAAGAAGCCTTGTGAGATTACGAGAATATACTTCGATTAAAAGACCATGAAAGTCAAATGCAACAATAGACCGATCGTATGAGATGATTTCAGTGACACGGCTGAACTTGGCTCGGTTATAGATTTGGAAATAATCACCAGTCATCTTACCATTGCGTAATTCAATGATCGACGATGGCCTTTGAATTGGAACCGGATCAACTCGGCGAAGTACTCTCTCAATTATAAATCAGTGAAAATTATCGAAAATCACTGAGGAACAGTTAGAATTGCAGAACAGGAAAAAATCAGTGAATTTTTTTTTACTGGAAACAAATCAGTGAGAAAAATCACCGGAAAATTAGTGAAAATTCGCTGAAAATCAGTGAATTTTGCTGACTCTTCCTGTGCTGCAATTCTGACTATTTATCAGTGACTTTTCACTGATTCAGAATGAGAGAGTAGAGGAGTCGAAAATTCGAAATTTAGTTTTAGTTGGACGTAAAATTTAGACTTTTCATGCTCTCTGCTCTCTCATTTACAGGCACATGGTGTCCATTCTCTGGAAAACCGGGAAAACCGGGAAAAGTCAGGGAATTTTGGAATTTTCTCTGGAATTTTTCGAAAATCCCAAAAAATGTAAATCATTTAAAAAAATGTTTTTTTGCTTATTTTATTATAAATTTTTCAAAAAATTTCGCCCTCGCTCCGCTCGGGCCAAATTATTACATCTTTTATCCAGTTATTGTCTTATTCATCATTTTTTGTAGGTCGTAATGTACAATAAAATTGATACATATTTAAAATACATGTCTTTGTCCATTGAATTATGAATTATCCAAAAAAAATTTACCTCGCTACGCTCGGGGTAATTTACACCTTTTCTTTCTACAGAATTTATTTTTAATCTTAAGTTTCTTGGAAACTTACTTTTTAATGAGCTGTAATGAGAAAGAAACGTCATGATGCCCTTGACCACGATGTTGAAAAAAAAGGGAGGCAATGGAACAAAAATCGAAATTATTGGCCATGTTTTAGAAAACATGAATGAGGAAAAAGTAGTGAATTTTCATCTTTTGAAGATCTTTTTTCGCAAAATTTTCGCCCTCGCTTCGCTCGGGCTCAACACATTTATATATTTTCATAAAATGATTTATATTTTACCTTCTCATTCACTTTTTCAATCATTGGTACAAACTAAAAAATTGCAAGGGATTGCGTGAATTTATAAATTTTGAGACAAGTGTTTTACATTTTGGAGGGGAAGGGGGGAATGAAATGTGAAGAAAATTTTGAATTTTTAGCCCGGAAAAATCCGAATTTATATTCTCTCAATTTGGTAAACAGCCTGGCATAATTTTTTTCATGTTTCAAAACTTAATTTTGCGTTGGAATACTTGGTTTTTCCTTTTTATTTAAATTTTTTCTTTAGGTAATAAATTCAAATTTTCAAATTTTTGTGGCGAGGGAGAGTTGGATGGGTGGAAAAATTTTCAGAATTGAATTTGAATATTTTTTTTACCCGAAGAAGGGCATCTAAAGATCTCGTAAAAAGTATCTAGTGATTTTGAAAAAAAAAAATCGTAAGACCCTATGCATTTTATATCATTTTTATACAAAATTTCGGGATGTAAGTACTTCACGCGAAAAAATTACCCCCCCCCCCCCCTTCCCTGGTTTACGAATATCATATTTATAAGGTCTGGAAAAATTCGAAAAATTGGTCTGGAAAACCTGGAAAAGTCAGGGAAAATCATTTCTGAAATAATAGTGGACACCATGAGGCATGCCACAGAGTCACCTTTTTTAGTGACTTGTCCCCTATTTTCAGGGTTGGTCACTAAAAGTCCCTTTTTTGTCCAAAGGTCACTATTAGTCCGTTTTTTCACTCTGAAGTAACTTTTTTCATTCAAATGGCCTTCCGTTCTTGCATAAAAATTTAAAAAATACTAGTTTATTTTTTAGAACTCGTAATTTTTAGATGCAGAATATTACGATTTTTCTCAGTAAAAACTTATTTTAGACAGAAGTTATATTAATTATAAATGTATTTCTTTAAAAAAAGTTTATTCTTTTTTCCAGTTATTTGAAGCATATTTTAAACTCGTAGCTTCAATTAAAGATATATTAAGGGTATAATGCCCTAATCTCGACCGCTTTCTAATTTCGACCACCGGCAGATTTCGGCGGCTATAGGCGCAATCTACCGGGAAAAAATTTTTCATGCTCCTTTTTCACAGATAAACAATTTGAGACCAAAATGACAACCCCACAGGCAAAACTAGCGGAGAAAATTGAAAAAACGAAATAGCATAGCAGTACAGTCATTTTAGGTTTTGACCCAAAAAAAATTAGCAGAAAGGAGAAGTTTCGTAGTAGGGTATGTATTATAAGATTCCTGAACTTCCCTAAAATTGGTGCATAATTTAGTCCTCCTTTTGGGGAGTAAGGGAGTTCAAATTTTGTTTTTTCGTCGATAATTTTCGAAATTACGCACTAATGGAAAAATAGTTGAAACAAAAGTTGAAGAGCATTAAAAAACGAACAATTTTGTCATTTACCATTTTCTCTCAGGATGTCATGGGAAGGAGCTAGGGCCTTCAGAAAAAAATCAATTTTGAAAATTTTCCATTACCTCAAATAATTACCAATAATCGGGTTAATCGAGTTTTAGGAGCGGTTTTCTCACACCCTATTACTAAGTAGAATAAGAAAAATGTACAACCAACCCCTCATCTCAACGTGGAGGGGGGAGGCTGGTGGTCGAAATTAGGAACCCAAAATTTCGATAATCAATTTTTGAATTCCCTAAAAAAAAAAAGATCGTATCGGCTCAGAATTTTAGGGGGTGGTGGAGGAAGGATCAATGTATTTTTAAAGCCATTTCTGACGTTTTTACCTCCATAAGTCTTTGATTGGTGGAAGTTTGAAAAAAAGTGGTCGAAATATGGCACCCTTACCCTTGATGAAAAAATTTTTCAGAAAAAAAAGTATTTTCAGCACTATTGCAGAGAGAAATACAGTTCGAGTATGAATTTTTTTTTTTGGGGGGGGGGTGTATTTGTTTATGAAAAAAAAATGAAAAATTGGTCACTTTTTTCGAAAAATAGGTCACTTTTTGCCTCATAAAAAGTCACTAAAATCACTATTTCCCCCCAAAATCTGTGTGGCATGCCTGCATTTATAAATCAGTGAAAATTATCGAAAATCTCTGGAAAACAGTCAGAATTGCACCACAGTAAAAAATCGATGGAAATAAATTTACTAAAAGCAAACAGTGAAAAAATTGCTGGAAAATGAGTGAAAATTCACTGGAAAGTCAGGAAGTAAAATTTCTGAAATTCTTTGAAAAATCAGCGAAAATATTCTGAAAATCAAAGCATTTTGCAGATTTTCTTAGTGCTGCAATTCTGACTTTTCACTGATTCAAAATGAGAGAATGCTCAAGGAAGAGGTAAAATATGTGGCATGAAGTAGATCCGATTCAGATTACTCTAATTTTGAATCAATGAAAAATCACTGATGGATAGAATTGTAGAAGGAAAAAGCGACAAAATTTTGATTTTAAGTAAATATTCACTGACTTTTCAAAGAATTTCGCTGATTTTCAGTTCATTTCATAAATTTTAATGATTTACCAGTAAATTTTCACTCATTTTCTGAGGATGTTTTCACTGATTTATTACTCTGCTGCTATTCTGACTGTTTTCAGTAATTTTCGATCATTTTTTACTAATTCATCAATGAGATAATTTTATAATTTTCGCGAATAAAATTCAAAATATCATCCAGGAAATGAAATGAATTTGGCTTCTCGTTTTTTTTCTCTTATCAGTAACTAGGTATAATTTGACTTTTTCAGAAAATAATTCTGTTTTTTCCTTCTGAATTGATATTTCAGTTTTTTTTCCCCCTAAAAAATAGTTTATTTCTAAAGTTGATTTGTAGGGTGTTTACTGTTATGAAAATACAAAAAATCCACGAAATTCAAAAATGACCATAAAAAGTATGAAAACATCTAAAAATTGTACGAAAATTACGAAATTTCAATGAAGAAAATTAAGTTTTTTCAGTCAAAATTGTCTTTTTTCAGAAAATTTTCGCCCTTGCTTCACTCGGGCTTAATAAACTTCCTTTAAACAAATTTTTAAAAAATTTGAGTCGGAAGGTGATGTTTGAAAAAATTCTTAGTTTCACATTCAAAAGATGTATTTCTTGGAAAAAATCGTTTTCTAAAATCAATAATGAGCCACGATTGTCCTTGAATACATCCTGAAAGAATTTTTTTTCGAAGTTCAAAGATTGAAAAAATGAACATGTTGATGGCCAGAATTCTCCATTAAAAAAAAATTTACTTTCACCGCAAAAGATGAATTGAAAGGAGAGGTAAAAAAAGTTGTAGTATTTCGTTTTCTAATAAATGGGCAGAGAAGTATTTATAGGAAGGAGATTGCGAAGTTTTAACTTTTTCTTGACGATTGAAATTTTGGTTAAAATAATAAAAATTTTAGGTTTCAAAACTCGTTTAGAGCAAAAGTGTTTTACTCCGCCTCGCTCGGCATCAAAAATTTCATTGGATCGGTTTGAAATTGACTGGGCTTCATTGGGTGGGGGAAGGAGGGGTGGATGAATAGTTTCTGTAATTTTATAAACGCGGTTCAAATTAACGTGGTACGAAAAAGCTACGAAAATAGTAGGTACGAATTTTGGTTTTTGGATTCCAGTAGACACCCATGATTTGTTTTTTCCCCCTAGATTCTATTCTGCAATTAATTTGATCAACCTACGAGTTTTTCCCTTCAGTATATTTTTGAAATTGGTTCTGTTTTTAGGTTTTATTCGAAAATTTATTTGTTTTTTTTTGTATCATTTTGAAATTTATTTACTTTCTTTTTTAAGAATAATTTTGTTTTTTTCTGAAAGTAATTTGAAACTTTTTCTACAATTGTTTTTTCTTTGTTTTTTTTGAAAACTTCAATTTAGTTTTGATGTTTAAAAAGAAATATTTTTGGTTTTTTTATTTTTTTTTCCTAAAAATAATTTGTTTTTTAGTTTTATGATATCTTTCTGTAATAGGGTGGAGTTTTTTTTTCTGAAATTGATTTTGTTTGTTGCTTCGAAAAAACTTGTTTTTCGGGGTTTATTCTGAAGTTGAGTTGTGTTTCTTTTGATTTTTTTTTAAAATCAATTTATATTTGTTTTAGTTTATTTTTGAAATAGGGGTTTTTAAATAAAATTAATTTGGTTCTTTCATTAAAAAAATAATAATAAATTTGGGTTTTTGTGGTTTATTTTCAAAGGTTTAATGTACTACCTACCAAAAAATGGGTATTATAAAAGAGGGGATGTTTTAGCTGATATTCTGAAATGGATTGAATTTTTTTAAATTCTCTATAAAATGGATTTGGATTGTTGATCTTCTTTGTTTCTTTCTTAAACTGGTTCGTTGTTTTTTTTGGATTCTTTCTAGAATGAATAAGGTTATGGTTGATTTTGAAGTTGACTTGGTTTCCCTGATTGTTTTTTGAAATAAAATTGATTCATTAAATATTTTTAAAAATCAAGTTGGTTTTTGAGATTTAGGTACTTATTTTGAATTTTTTTTTGGTTTCTGTCTGAAATGATATGTGTTTTTTTAAATTCATTTTCAAAAACTGATTTAGATTTGCTTTTACTTTTTTGGGGGTTCTTTTTGAAATAAATGTTTTTTTGCTGTGTTTTCAGTGATGGATTGGATTTTTTAAAATTTCTTTCTGAAATGGATGTGTTTTTTTATGGATTTATTTTTTGTTCTCATTCTGAGACTGATTTTGTTTTCTTTTAGTTCTTTTTTGAAGTGAATAGGGATTTATTTTTTTACCTAAACATAATTTGATTTTGTATGTTTCATTTTGAAATTGACTTGGTTTTTCATGTTTTATTTTGCTGAAAATGGTTTGGAAAAGTGGTCGAATCGTTTTCGAAATAAAACCTAAATATTTTCAGTAAAAAAACAGAAACTAAATTTATTTCAGAATAAAACCATTAATAAATAAAAATATTTTCAAAATACATTTTAAACCCCTAATTAATTTTGGAATAAAATCAAAGAAAAATCAAATCAGTTTTGGAGATAACCTATAAAAACCAGTTTTATAATGAATCCGAAAAAATAAATAAGAACAATGTATTTTCAAGCAAACACCAAAGAAACCAAATCCCAACCTTTTTCCATTTCTAATACGAGAAACTGATTTGATTTCTGTATAAAAAAGCTTCTCTGTCCATCATGTCCGTTGAAGCCTCTCTGGTAAGATTGCATAGTGAAGCTGCTAAAGGCAATATACCACCTCACCATCTACACCACCAATTTTTCTCCAAAGGTAGGGAAGGTTCCCTCAACGTGCCAGCCAGAAGAAGGAATCGCCGTGTGAAAAAATGCTCCTCCAAGTCCAAGTTGGCCGTAGCCTAACACAAATTAGCCTACGACGAAGACTCGAAGACGCAGCTCTGCGCTTTCCAATATCCAAGCTCCTCTGGTATTATGATAATTTTATTGACTGGCGGGTTAGCGGCGCGCATTTCATCACGCATTTAATCGTTGCGTGTGAACATGGCGGCTTCGCAGAGGCGAAGAGAAGGTAAAACGCACGATGTGGTAATAAAACCGGTTCATGATGTGGCCTTCTTCGTGCGTGGTTCTGGTTCTGGGAATGGTTCGAGTGTACAGATAGGATGCGTCGTACTATGTGCGATACCAGTTTCAGTTCGGCCTGTAATCTATGTATGTAAGTTGAAGAAAAAAAGTTTCCAATATTTCCTTCAAGTCTGCTAGCTATTTCACCTGCCCGGACGACCCTCTGCGGTATTACCTATTTTAGAATCGGCGATAGCGTTGTCGAAACCTTGTTTTTTTTTCCATCGAAGTGTTAGAAATTTCTCGTATGTAGTAAGCTTTCGTCGATATGGCGGATTTTTTTTCTATTTTCAACGAGACGATCCGTGGAATATTTAAAATTTCACAATGTACGCGATAATACTTGGTAAAAAGGCTACACTTGCACTGCCGACTGCAGACGCGTCAATAAAGTAGCAAGTTGGCAACTGGTTCACAAATGAACAGGGATAAAAAGTCAAAGCGGTTTACCGTAATAAACCTTTTTCCACGTCCCAGTAACCTTAACTGGATTAAAATTACGATAGAAGCGATCGAAATCTACAATCAGCAACACAAAACTACCAATGTACTGTCGGCAAAGCAAAATCACACAAATTGTATTGTTCGTTTCCGATTGTTGGACGATTGTTCCATATCCACCTATAATGCTCCGGCATAATAATTACCTAGAAATTCTAAATAACTTCCTTTTTTCGCCAACCAGGCTCGTATAAGCCTATTTTTTTCAATTGTAATGAAATTACGTAGAAGCTTGAAAATGCACTGCTGCATGGGTTTTCAAATTGCGAATATAAACGATCCGAGTGTATATGCAGGAGACGTGTGTAATATGAGATATTTTCAAGAAAACCGGATCAATTACGACCACAATCGTATGAGTAATGTGAAGTAATACCTTCTCCATTGTGGTTGTTCACAGCATGCTTGCATATGCTTTACATACGTAGATATTTCATATAAGTGAAAAGAATTCGCCCATATTATGGAGGATATAATATCAATCTTATGCGGTCAAAATTAATATATCGAGCTATAGAGCATCATAATATCATAATACCGCATGCAGGATGTTTGAAAGTGTTTCTGCTCTTTTTATATCCTGTTGTTGGGTTATATTGATAGGTTACGTACACAGCACCCTTAACGAGATGACTTTTAGAACTCTGCAGCATTCGTCCGGGGTATTTTTTTCGACACTGGGTGATTATAATTCTATCATTATGTCGATTATTTGAACAACATGCGACAGCTTTGAATCATTTGGTGTTGAGTAATGAAAGCACGCTCTGGAAATATTTTTCTTTTTTTCGAAGGTTTAATTCTCATGTGAATATTGACATATATTTTTTCAAGTCGCAGCTGTAGGTTAATAAAGATGCATAATTGAATAACATTGTGTAGTGTGTGAAATGGTTTAGATATTTGGATCATAGTTGTATCCCCTCCTTCCTCTTCCTTCCCATGTGTTATGTTTGAAAAACGGTTGCAAGACGATGTGATGTGTGTTGTTTCTTGTATATCGTCTATTATAATTTTTATTCATACTTGGCGTTAATTGATGTCTGTTTTGTTGAAATAAAAGGTATATTTTTGGATCATGAATTGGGTCGAGAAGGTATCTAAGGACTGAAAAAAAGAACAGATGAGTTTTTATTGCGTTTATGTATTTCTGAGATTCGAGGTTTTTAAAAAACATTTTCTAAAGTTTTTTTTTAAGCGAATAAGTAAGGTACTACCAACCAGCAGTAAAATTTTGGACTGAAACAAAAATAAATCGAAAGTACATCATAAAAGAACTCAATATCCAAAATTCCAAGTGAAAAAGTTCATTTTTCGAATTTTGACGAATTTTTGAAATTTCAAAATTACCCCATCGCGCCATGCAGAAATGAAAATCTCATCTAGAACGACGAAAAAAGCAGAAAGGTTCTAGTGCAATAAGGGGGTCATTTGGCCTCAAGTGGAACTTTGTAAAAATTTTTATGCCATTCGATTTGGATTGGTAAAAGATGATTTTAGAGCGCATGAGCGAATTTTTATCTCACACCTGGGGGGCTGTGGGCCCAAAATACGTGATTTTCAAGCTAAAACCTTTTAAAAATTCCCTCTCCGCGAGTTTTCAACCGATTTTTTTCAAACTTGGCACATAGGTAGAGGTACTACAGGGAAGTGCTCTGAAATTTTTTCAGATTTTTCCGACCACTTTAATGACCTTGAATTTGACTTTGAAAATTTCAAATCGCTCTGGGGAGCACAGCTTTGGAGCTGTCTCAAAAATTTTTTCAAATTAAAATTTCCCAATGTATTTTACACTCCTGAGAATTTTTTCAGATTTTTTCAAGTGGTGGAAATTGGTCAAACATTCAAAAAACTGGTGTAATTCATCATTTTTGTTGCTTAAAATCATTGTTTTTCATCAATTTTTCATTTTTTATAGTTTCCTGCTAAAAATATTATTATTTACTCACCGTGTCCCATTTCGACCTTTATTCATTAATTTCTTACAACTATGATGTTTTGAGCGAATTTAATGCTTACACCATTGCAGTAGTCCAATGTAGTCCCTGCGGTTAGCTCAGGCATACTGCATTTTTTGAACTCGAGTTGAAACGTGGTTTTTATATTAGTGTGTGACCCATGAGAAAATTTTTAAGAAGTAAAGTCATTGAAAATTTCTCTTATGAGGTGAGCGTGGGGGAGTTTTAGGAGAGGGTTAACCCCGATTTTTCCACAAACAAGGGTTGGGGTGAACTTGGTGTCATTTTCATATAATTCGACCCTCTTGAATTTTAATTTGCGATTAGTTTTCCGATAAAAAGCTTAGAACTCGCCTAATCGTACAATTTGTGTCGCAAAAAATTTCAGAGCACTTCCCTGTAGTACCTCTACCTATGTGCCAAGTTTGAAAAAAATCGGTTGAAAACTCGCGGAGAGGGAATTTTTAAAAGGTTTTAGCTTGAAAATCACGTATTTTGGGCCCACAGCCCCCCAGGTGTGAGATAAAAATTCGCTCATGCGCTCTAAAATCATCTTTTACCAATCCAAATCGAATGGCATAAAAATTTTTACAAAGTTCCACTTGAGGCCAAATGACCCCCTTATTGCACCAGAGCCTTTGGCATGTACTCTGTTTTCGACATCCGCAATCGATTGGAAGCAGTTTCGAAATGTTTTGAAGCCTCCAGAAAATTTTGAAAATTTCCAGCACTACAAAAAGTCCTTAGTAAAAATAGCTAATAAATCGAAAGTACATCATAAAAGAACTCAATATCCAAAATTCCAGGTAAAAAAGTTTATTCCTAGAATTTTGGAGAATTTTTGAAATTTCAAAATTACCCCATCGCCATGCAAAAATGAAAATCTGATCTAAACTTCAAAAAAAGCTGAAATTTAGTATGTACCCTATTTTCGACCTACCGAATCGATTGGAAGCAGTTTCGAGACGTTTTGGAGCCTCCAGAAAATTTTGAAAATTTCCCGAACTAAAAAAAAGTTCATCAGTAAAAATGGCTGTGATTTGTATTACGAATATTTTATGGGTACTGTAATTGTTCAAGGGTACTCCAACTGATTCGAGAGGTCAAAATTGGAGTATTCGCCAACTTTCAGCTTTTGGCCTCGATGCAATGGCGTTGTCAGGATCAAAAATTGGGGGCACAAAAGGGGCTGTGTGTTGGACAACTTTTTTTGCTTTTTCGAAGTGGAAAAGGGGACAGACTTTTTTCACCTGCTAAAAATGAGGAGAGGGTAAAAAGGGAACCGTCTTTCGCACTTTCGTCTCAGATAGATCTTAGAATTTATGCCCGAGCGAAGCTTTGAAAAAATTGGATTTTTAATGCCCTAAAAAGACATTTTTTAATGTTTTAATGCTTTGAAAATCCCTATCTGATGTAAGTGTTATGTAAATTTATAAATGCAGCATGAATTTTGGGAGGCCAAGTGGAAGCTAGAACTTTTTTCGGGGGGGGGGGGGAGAGGCTTGACAACGCCTCTGCCTCAATGCCTACGCTGTGGGCGTATTTTTCATTTTTTTTTTTTAGAAATAATTTCTGTTAAAAAAGTTACGAATTTTGGAAAATTATGCTTTAATCAATCAAACAGGCCGCCAATATAGATGATCCGTGATTATAAATTGTGAAGTTCATATGGACCATTTTTATGGATATTTCTTCCGTGCTGGAAATTTTAAAAAATTTCAGGAGGCTCCAAAACATCTTGAAAGTTGAAACCACTTCCAATCGATTCTGGTGGTCGAAAATATGGTTTGCTTTTTTTGTTGAATATATCAAATTTTTATTTTTTCAGGTGATGATGAAGCATAATTTTGAAATTTTTAAAATTCGTCCAAATTCGAGAAATGAACTTTAGCTCCTGAAATTTTGGATACGGTTTTTTATGATGTACTTTTGATTTATTTTTGTTTCTGCCCAAAATTTTACAGCCGATTAAGATATCTCTTTTGTGAGTAATCATTGTTTCGATAAAATTTTACTCATGCATTTGTGAAGCAAGGAGTATCTCTGGTCATGAAAGTCATAGAAAATTGTGAAACGATGAAGAAGGTTATAAAAGTTACAAAGAAATCATAATTTTGGTTACGAAATTCATTTGAAAAATTTACATTTTTTCATTCACAATTTCATTATTGAAATAAATTTAACACGAAAATGAGTGATTTTTCGTTGATTTTTCAGTCGATTCGTAATTTGTAAGGAAGAATCAATAATTTTTACTTAAACTCGTTGAAAATCAGTTTTGGAACGTTAAATTTTTTACCAGACGAATTTATAAATATCTCACCATTTTTACAAAATGTTTGACCTGCATTTTTCGCAAGATTTTCAATTTACCTATATAAAAATTACTCTCAGGATTTCGGTGCTCAAATTATGTTTATTTGAAGGTGATGAATATTTTTTTGTGTTTTGTTTGCATTTTTTCTTCTATAGGTAAGTATATTGAAAACTGCATCTAAAGGAAATTATTTGCCTCACCCTCTCTCCCCTTTGCTGGGAAAATTACTTCTGGAGTTGAGAAAAATAGGGCCGAGTTGAAAAATTTCAGAAGAACAGCATTTTTATTGGGAAAATTGAAGTTCCTATTAGTGATTTTGCTCTTTTTCATTTGCCTGTGAATTGGTTCAGTCGAATCAACAACTGAATACCTTATAATTCCAAATTCTTAATTTAGTTATATTTTTTTAAATGTACATTTATGGTTTTGGGCCTGGTTCTTTTTATATTTTGGTGAAAAAATGTTGATAAGAAAAACATATTTTTACCCTTTCTTTTTTTTCAAAAATGAGAGATATTTTTCAAATTTATTGAATTTCTTATTAAAGTAGGTACATGTCAAATTTTTATTCAATTTTCAAAATCCTCATCCAGTTTTCTTTAAATTTCGTTATTTACTTTTTATTGAAATGTTGCAGTGGCGTAGTTGGATGAAGGGCTAAACATTTCTTCAACAGCTCAAAAATTTAAAAAAAATGAAAATGAATAAGTACTCGAAAATTTTTAAATAAACATAAGGGAATTTTGGGTCTTGGATATCACTTTTGGGCAAAATTTTCGCTCTTGTTTCTCGATTTTTTAAAAATTGAAATAATTTTTCTTCAAATTAGATAATCAAATTGGATAACCGGAAGGAAGGGCTAAAAAATTGAGAATTTCCAAATGAAATAGAATTCGTTCTGATTTTCCAGGGTTCAGGTATACAATTTTTCCTATTTTATCTAACCAAGAATGCAAATTTTTCGAATGAATTCCGACTAAAAATGCAATTTTGCCATTGGTGGGCCATGCTATGTTTTCTGTCTTCCTGTTCGGTCTGGCCGATCTTTGTTAAATCGTACTTACTTGATGATTAATAATTCCCATCGCTCCTTATCTATGTATGAAAAAATTTTAAAACAGGATTTTATGGTATATAAAAAAAAATTTGCGTCATTTTTTTTCCAACTGTGAGATGATTGGGGGGGGGGGAGGGAGAAAACTACGAAACATCTCGCTAGTGGCATATTTTGGTAATTGTATCCCTCGAATGCATTTTTTGTTAGATTTCACTCGTGACTACTCGTCGAAAAAGTTTTCCTTTTTATTCACTCAATTTTAGAATCTTTTCGAAACTACCTCGAGAGATTCATTTTACAATAAATACTTAATTCATTTTCGAAAATCAGGTACATTTTTTAATTTTATGGTAAATACGCTCAGAAAAAAATGGGGATAGCTGGTCCCAGTATGGGATTCTCTCGTAATCTACATCAACCTCGTCTTTAATTACCTCGATGTACTTTTATAGCATCGCTCATTAGCAATTTTATAAACTTTTAAGTAAAAAATGATTCCATTTCCGCATGTTTTGGTGCTAAACTATCCATGCGGATGTTCATTAAAAAAATATATAAAAAACACCGAGCGAGAAAGAAAGAACCATTGTAAAAGAGTAATAGATATCGGGGGAATAACAATATCACACGTGGTAGAAAAGGAACACCAGAAACGAGCAACTCATAAATAAAAATAAAAGTTTCCACAAACAAGCTCGAAAAAAAAAACTACTCGGGTGCGTGTATTTTTTTTCCTCGAAATCCCCAAGGAGTTCATTATGGAAAAATTTAAGCGTGAAAATGCATTATCTACCACTTATATTGTTCAAGGTGTACGAAGTAAAGGGATGTTGAAAAGTTTTCCTCGAGAAATATTATATTAAACGTTATAACGTTATAAGAATCATTCGCACACAAAAGCTGATTCAAAAATTGGGGAAAATTCGAACTTTATACTCCCATTTCGAGTTAACTGTTCGAAAAATTCTAATAACTCGAGTATCAAAGGGACGAGGACGACGACGCCGAGAAAAAGGCCAATTTCTCTCTTTTTATACGCGTTGCTTAACGTAATGCTCATAAAGTCGCGGCCAATATATCAGGATTGTACAGTATTTTCGAAAAGATTACGATTACGAAATATCCTTTTCTTGTAATATTTTGTAAGGCCTTATATAATACGACGAGAAAGACGCGAACAATAATGAACGATTTTTTTTTCCTCTTATAAATTTTCGTCTCGCTTAGAATTTTAGGTTTTTAAACTTATTATACGAAAAGAGCATAGAGACGGTTCATAAAGACGCAGGATATCTTTTACAATTGTACGGTTGTGATTTATAGTTTTTGCAGCTGCTTTTGAGAAAAACGATAATACCGCAGCGACTTACTTCCCACAGGATTTGATACACGTTTTGGTGGCGATGGCGGTTCAGCATATAAGGAAAAGGAAGACGAGTAGTGGGTGGGTGAATGAAGAAGAGGGTTGCTGGAGGAATATTTCTCTTACCCTTTTGTGTGCGATGATAATCTTCTTACGTTAGCTGGGCCACGGTATGAAAATTTGACTGGAAATTTTTTTTTATTTTCAAACCAGTGAAATTATCTATTTCGATGGTTATCGAGGCGAAAAAAGACTGCGGGCGTAACGGGTGTTTTTTTCTTGGTTGGGTGCGACTTGCGAGGATCGTGGTATTCTTCCCGTATAGCTGAAAGCGATTTCATATACGTTGGAAAAGAAAACCGTAATCATCGATCGAAATGTACGTATTGGTATTTTAATAGCGGCCTAAAACGAAAATCGAGTAACGAAAATGATTGAACGCGTCCGAGGTGGAGTCAATTGCCTTAGCACTGGCGTTTAATTTTTTTCATTTTGCCCGACTGGTGCAGGGGTAAGGGGGGCTTTAAAAGACCGTGAATTGGAATTGTCATCGAGGCATTAAAATAATGGTACCGTAACCATCGCTGCTGCTGGTATCACGAAAAACTTCACTCAAATGAAAGAATCGAATCAATCGTCATGGTAGTAGCTGTTGTTACGTGTAATCCACATCTAACCGAACTACCACCATATCGAGAACGATTGTACTATTCTGGTATCTTTATACGAGTGATACGGTCAGGTACTTAATATGGCACGCACCGACGCCATATCTTAGAGTTTTATTGTACGATGCCTTATTTCTCTTCATTTTTTTCCCAAATCGACCAAAATACAAAGGTGGAAAAGTTTCCAAATGGTACGTGCCCTTTGGAGAATTTTTCTCATTCTCAAAGGTGCCCAAGATGAGATACACGTTGGTCACGTATATTGACACAGATTTCCGTTTTAATGTAATTTGATAATAACGTGGTCTATATATTTTTCAAAATGATAACCAGCGACGAAACCGACCTATCTGACTCATCTGTGATAACAAAACCACTCACCATTCTTCGGGTCGACGATGTAATTAAATATAAATACGTCGGGAGACGACGACGTCGATGATATCACGAACACGTAACGAAATCTTCTTATAATTGCTCATACAGACGGATTTTGTAGCCACGTAAAATGACTAAGTTCGTATTGGGAAAACGACGGTCGTTAACGAGAAGTTCCCTAAAAAGCGATTTCCTCGTTGGTGTGAGAAACGATCCCAGAATGGCGAATTTTTCCACAATCCTTCATTGTAAATTTTCGAAAATCGTAATCCAATGGACGTATTTATTTGTCGATGGCACGTTTGCGGAGCAGTTTTCGTCTGACGGATGTGTCGCTTTTCTATAGCGATTTTTCAATGAAACCGAGCCAGGATGTTATTGTTGGTGGTAATCGTTGGTCTTTTGAACGAGCACGTCTTCGCATTTTTTTCACCTTTTTTAACGTACCTGGGTCCATATATCGGTGCGATGGTATTTGTCTATAATCACGAATTCTCTTTTGAGCATCGTTGGTGTTTTTTTCTCCTTTGTATGTTTTTTTTTCGTCAAGAGAGAAAGCACTTTCTAGACATTTTCCACTGTTTATACAACTGGCCAAGAATGCGAAGGTGGATGTTGATGAACTGTCTGTAAACGTGTAGGACTGCCCAAATGGTCAATATGGGTTGATAAATGATCGAATACTTGGTATTTATTTGGTATAATGGAGAATCGAGAAACCGCGAGAAATCTATACTAAGGTGTCCTGGGTATACCTATTGGGTTTTTTTATTAACGTTTTTATGCTGCGTCGAGAAGGTATTATAATGAAGAGGGATTTCTATTTATGTGGAGTGGTAGAGATTTACGTGTCGAGTTTAAGCCATTATTTGACGAGATTTTTTTTATGTATCCTTGTGTCATATTTTGTCGTGAGAATTGCGTTAGATTTGGATTGAGAGTTGGCGTAGGGATATTTTTTTGACGTTTGAAGAAGGAAAATGGAGTGAATAAGGATGATAAACTTGAGTAGGATTATTTAAAATGAAAAATTGTAAGTAGGTATTTATTTCGTGATTGTTTTTGTTTTATTGTGGAAGTATAATAATTTGGTAATTTCTGAGAAATGTATAAAATTAGTTTGGTTTTGAATTGTCTATTTGTCTGGTTTTACATTTACACTCATCCTCTTCCCTCTGGTAGCAAATAATTGTAAATTTTTTCGAGTTCATTGGTCAATTTATCGCGAATGAGCTGATAACTAAAGAATTTCCATTTAATACATAACTACCTATGTTCGAAAATTATCAAAATATTTGAATAGCAAACGAATGATTAACGTTGTAAATGTTTTTAATTCGTTGAATATGTGATCTGGTATGGTAAGGATAAGAAATGTGACTGGGCTTTGACTTTGGACCATATAAATGTGTTTTCATTTGAATTAGTATTGTTCTGAGTATTTTTTTGTTTCCGATTAGGTGTACCTAATATTTAATTTGTAATACTTGGAAAATTTAATTCGTAATTCCCCGTATCAATTATTTTTTTCATTTCAAATTAACATACTTAGTTACCTACTGATATCGATGACATCAGGGCCAGAGCATATAAAATCATAATTACGTTTAGAATGTTGGAAAAATTGTTAAAATATTACTTAGAATTGTTGGAAGAAGTACAAATATTCTTGAAATCACAATAAAAAATCGTTAAAATTGGTAAAAAATTGTGAAAATATATACCTATAAAAATTAATAAGAAATTTCTTTAATTGGTATTCTAAGAACCTTAAAAATTTTGAAATTTGCTTCAAATTATTCTAAGAAGCAAAAAATAGTTGAAATATCATTAACGTTACATTTTTGGTTATTTTCAGGCAATTATTGTGAAAAATTCAAAATAAGTAATGTTTTCGTAAGTGTTTGTGCTATTTCGAATAATTTTGATGGTGTGATAAAATTTTATAATCTGTGCATTTCTACATTTCACGGTTTTTATGTAACAGGTACATAATTATCGCTGAAATTGTTTATAAAAATACAATAACTGATGAACGCACTTTTGAAAATTTTTCAAATATTAGTTCAATTTGTACAAAAATATTGAAAAAATTGTACCAAAATTATTTAAAAGTGACGAATATTCGTTAAAATGTTCATTTTAAACGAATTTTTACGTTATGTTTGAACGATTTTCATTAAAATTCATCAAAATTTCTCGAATTAATGGCCTTACCTATCCAATGTTCATTTCATTTAAAAACGGTTTTGAGATGTTTGAAGCAATTTTATGAATGTTTCATTCATTTTCTAAGTACTTTCAATAATTTATAGGAAATTTCAACACTTTTTCAAAACTTGGAGAATTTTTATCATTTTTTTTAAGCAATTGAAGTGAATTTTTAAAAATCTATTTTTTTATAGACGCTTTTTTTCAAAAATTGAAAAAATTCCATTCATCCTTGTAGAATAATTTTAATAAAAAAAAGCTCATGCGATTTTTCAAATCATTTTTCTTTGAATTTGTTCGTGAATCTCATTGCGATTTTTTTCTTAATTATATTTGTTGAAAGTTTTTCGTAAAAATTATTTTTTTGGGGCGGGGAGGGGCGCATAAAAAATTTAAAAAACATGCAATAAGGTCCAGCTAAGTCAAGTTTTTTGTTCAACAAATTTTGTTAAACGCCCTGAAATAGTCGTTTCTGGTTGTTTCTTCAAAAATGATAAAAAAGGGCCAGTTTGAAATGTTCTAAATTAGAAAATAGTTATTTTTGGTCGTTTCTTCAAAAACGATGAAAAACGATCATTTTTCAATTTTGTAATCCGTCGCGTCGTTTCTCAAAAAATGACGAATAAAAATCATTTTCAAAATAATACTATTCTAAATCTGTCGTTTCCTGTTGCTTTTTCAAAGAACGACGAAAACGACGGTACCTAGTTATTAATTGTTTGGAAATTACAATTGGAACTTTGTAATGATTTGAACCACAAAATTACCAATAAATATGTACTTTAAATGATTTTCTGTGTAGAAGGTTTGAATGTTCTGAGATCTCCAAACGGGTTTTCCTGCACACATTTTTTCAGACACCATATCTTGGTCATGACAAAAATGCTCAAAAATGCTCTTCTCGTCATATTTTGAAGAGCAACTTTGAAAAAAAAACTTACATTTTTTGAGGGGGGGGGGGGTCATGAAGGTGAGAAAATGGAAATTTTCATAAAGTCGAGAACTTTACATATAAGACATCTTGATTTCAAGGAGGTCTTCAGGGTCTTGATGAACAATTTTTTTGCACCATGACCAATTTTCATCACATTCCCAAAAAATTTGCAGTATTTTATGCAATTTGATCAATCTCAAGTTGAATAATTTTTAACAATTTTGATGAAAATGTCTACAATTTTTTCCACTTTACATTTTTATTATTTTAAACAATATTTTATTGATTTTTTATCTACATAAGTTTGAAAAGACGCTGAGCAATTTTTCTTCAGAACCTAACCCAACTGGGGCAAAGAGAGTGTTAAGGATTGCTCAACCCTCGAATCCTTCATCCATTTATGGCAAAATTGAAAAAATTGGATCTAAGTTAAAAGTTTTTTAAATGTAATAAACCGATTATTTTTTTGTAGGAAATTTCAGCATCGAGTAGGAAAAAAATAGAATATTCATCATTTGTATCAGAATAATCAGAAAAAATCAATTTTTTGTCTCTTTAATACACTAAGTGTTGGTTTCTCTATCTTGATCATTTTTATTCCTTTGAAATTTGTTTTTTTGAATTTTTGGTGGAAAAACAATGTCAAAAATATCACCCTGAACAAAAATGAATATTTCAAGAAGAGAAATAATCAAATGAAAAAACCAACATCAGATTTGTACTCAACAGATCAGATAACTATCTTCTTCACTATTTGAGCGACCATTTAGCTCGAAGTCTCAAAATTCTTTTATTTTTACATGAAAAACCATCGATTTGCGAAACAAAACGACATGGTAGGAATTAGGAAGGGGAGGGGTTAGCCGACCTCAAATCAAAAAACCAAACACACCATAAAATTCAGCATCTCAAATCGCTTTACAAATATTAGGAATTTAGAGGGGTTTAACATGAAAAACAGTATTTTTTTTTCAAAAAATAGTCCCATTTTGGGAGCCCAATGCTGTGTCCAAAAGAGTTAGCGAGGACTTGAGAAAATCACAATTTAAAAAAAATCATGAATCTTCAAAAAAATTTCCGAGAGATTCCTCACTCAAACTATAAGTACAACATATTAAAAAATTAGCGAAATCGAAGGCACTTTTTTTCGATTCACCCTATTAGGCACCTTACATCAATCAAAAACTTGTAAAAATTCCATTTTTTTTTTCAAACTGAGATATAATAATCATTTTGTGCTCTCTCGAACACCTTGATTGATTTCTCCTACTCGTATTTTATTTTACGGGCTAACTCTTGTAAATTGAAACTTGACCCTTCGTTTAATGCCCTTCTGAAGAGTCCTGCATAATGGACTCGATGTATCGAGCTCTCTAATAAATTTTTCATACCGAGCACTTATGCATTGGCAACACTGAGCAACTCTCAGTCATTATTCAGTACACATGGCCACTTACTTATCAAAGCCATTAGTTCAATAAACTTGAAATTGCATCGCAGTACACTCGAACGATCGCCTCAACTGGTGAAAAAATTATACAGGAATACGTCAATCAGCTGGTAAATTGGAGAAAATTAGAGGTAAATTATCGTCATCTTCTTGTTGGTCGCGCGGACGCACGTCCATCGCCTCTAATACCTTCTCAACAAGGAAGTAGCCGATGAGATCGTAATGCAATTACAAATTGAACGCCATTTATACGAGTACACTTACACTTAATACTCGAGTGTCGATTTGCAACAGTGTGCGAGTGTATTTGTCCATTTGGCGCAATGAAATTATAAGTATGGACGTGGTATCTTGAGTCTTGACTGATCATTTTATAAAAAAGAGCGTCAGTGAGGTGATGTGACGTGTGAGGCGACCCTTTGACGACGACTTCTTGGATTCTTCGACGTACCTGGGTAATACATGTGTAGCTTGCCAATTTTGACGCCGTGTACGAGACTTCGAGTATAATCTGATGTACGACTACTGAATACACATGTCCGGGGCATTAAAATGGCATACATACTTCGGACACGTCTCTTACTCGCATACTTTTTCGTATACAAATGTACGTACATGTTGCGAACAGTTATAGGAAAAAATCTATGTAGTTAATTGCGTTTGGCATTTCGTCGAAAATTATTGTTATTCAGATCATGGCCATCTTCTTTGTTAGATGTCACACTCTGACCTTAGGTACATTCTAATGAGGACATTATGCTGCGCAAGAATGCCAGATATTTGAAAATATTTATATTCACGAATACACCAACAATTAAACAGGAAAAGAGAGAGTATGCAGTGAAATGCAGCAGAGGAAAATTATTCGACGGATGTGTCGCGCTTTACTTGTCGCACTTGGCAGACCAGGCATAGGAGTGGTAGATTATTTTTTTTAGCTGTACTTTGTACGTATAAAAATGTAGGTACATATTTGGCATGCTCGACTAGTCGTAAGTGAAAAATTCACCTATGGATTTCTTTTTTTATCAGGTGTACATTTGTAGCTCTGCTGATAACATTGATAAGGATAATTACCTCGCGGTATGTACGTTTACGTATAGTACACAAAGGTATATAAATGTACGAGCACGACGCAGGGGGTCGCGGTATTTCTATGTACATTATTAATGGGAATATCGAATTGTTCTAAGCGGCTAATTTCGGGTCACTGACGTAGATACAAGCTTCCGGCTTTGTTTACTTTCCAATGTTGTTATACGAATATAATTTCATCGGCGAATAATTTCATTGAATTTGGGATCGCGAATGCTTGATACGTGGAGGAAATTAGATAGGACGATTGTGTTTTTTCGAAAGGAAATTGAATTTTATCTGATTCGTGTCCGGCGCCCATTTCACGTACATCATGATTCGTTGCCGATGGTTGATGGTATTCGTTGTCGTTAGGTTTTTTTTCCATCTATGGTTTGTTTTGTTTTAGTTGTATGTATTTTTGATCTAGTTCCGATGCGTATTCCGCTCCAATTAATGGAAAGTCGCGTACTAACGAAATTAGTGTACGTAGTTGCTGAATTGCATGCGTAGGTACTGTGTACCTAAAGTTATCGTGTCACGTTTAGATGATTTCGCTGGATACAGAATCGCGATGGAATTTTTTCTTTGGCGGAATGTTTGAGAAAAGGACAAAAAGTTGAATTGTATTGGAGAATACGAGTATATATTTTTAGGAAATGTTTATGGCACAGTGCTCGTAATAATTGAGGATTTTTTCCAAAATTTCCTTAAAAAATTAACTCAATCTTACGAGAAAATACTGTATGAACTTCAAATTTCAAAATTGAGAAGGAAATATAATCATTGGAAAGAACAGAGTCTTCCTGAGTTAATTTATGGAAAAATGTGCATTCAGGTTTACAATGTGTTTTTTTTTCTCTCACAAAGGCAGTAAAATGATGATTTTTTTGACTTGCGATGGGAATCTTGTCTATAGTTGTATACGCTCAAGCTTTGATTTCAACGAAATGTTGATTTTCGGATTCAGCATGTGGAGATACATCTGTCAGATTTCCACCTGCTCAAGTCGAATTTTCGATTTTTGAGGAATTTTTGAAAATTAAACATGATATTTAATGATGACAGAAAATGTAAATTTTTGAAAATGCATCCATTAAAAAAAAAATTAATTTGGTTTTTCCCTTATATCGACTCTCCCCTCCTCAATACTCGTATTGCATATTTTTACGTCTATCTGGAACCTCCAACAAGAAATTCAGTACCCTCTCATTCCAAATCAGTGAAAAATCACTGATAAACAGTCAGAATTGCAGCACAGATTTTCAGTGATTTTTCACTGATTATTCAAAGAATTTCACAGATTTTTCAGTGAATTTCATAAATATCACTGAGTTTTCAGTGAATTTTCACTGATTTCCAGTGATTTTCTTTCACTGATTTGTTTTCAGTGAAAAAATTTTCACTGATTTTCTCCTGTGCTGCAATTCTGACTGTTTCTCAGTGATTTTCGGTAATTTTCACTGATTTATAATTGAGAGAGTATCTTCTATTTTCCCAATTCCTTTAAGTCCATCCTAATATAGGCAGAGGTGACCAGAGTCCAAGTAAGTTGGACTCGCGAGTCCGATTGCTAGAGTCCATGAAATTTGGACTCGCGAGTCCAAAGCGAGTCCAAATTTACGAGTCCATAACAGATGGACTCTAGAGTCCTTTGCGAGTCCGATCAACGGACTCTGCGAGTCCGTTGGCGAGTCCGTTCAGAGTCCAATAAAAATAAAACTACCAAACAAATCAAGTTTATTATTTCAAAAAACAAAAAAACGAGAAACATCGCCTGCGCCTACTCCCACGACCTGACGTGGCTTAAATATTGGCATTTGGACAGTGGCAACTACAACGGCATCACAACTTTTTTTATTCATTGGCATTTGGACTACGGCAACTTTGACAGCATTAAAAAATTTAATGGACTCTGGTTGACTGGACTCGGACTCTTGAATGGACTCGCTTCTAAATCGTTGAAATTGGACTCGCGAGTCCATGATGTACGAGTCCATGCAAAATGGACTCGGACTCGGACTCGGACTCGGAGTCCACGAGTCCGAGTCCGAGTCCATTTTCAGAGCGGACTCTGGTCACCTCTGAATATAGGTACCTCAAGAGTGAGCAAAAATCAACTCTGGCTACTAAAAATTTGATATTCATTTATTCTCGCGACGACCAGTCTAATCGGATAATCTACAGTTACAGCAAATTCCAACTGGAGGGTTCATATCTGTTTTTTTACTGTATGGTACCTAATTAAAAAACGGCGAAATTTGATAAGTGTGCTGAAAACCCTCGAACCTCTGTAATCAATTTTTCAATCGTTCTAAAACCTTCGGCGAGGAACTGATTTTCTCCAGTTATATTTGAATCACAGGGTTTGGGCTCCCTTATCTCACCTTGCGAGCTTTTAGTCAGGTCTCAATTGAACATCCGCGTGGGATTCTTGTTAAAATTGATTTTATGATTGATTCTTGTTTTAGACACTGAAAAAAATAAATTTAGCTTAGAATTGCCTATTTTTCCCCTCCCCTTTTTCCCAGGGTCCACCCACCAACATTTCAAAGACGTGTACCGCCCAATCTATGGGTCGTAATGAAAAAATGTTCAAACAAAAGTGGTTCCTCAGCACCTAATGTACATTTTCATTACTCATCAAAATCCATTTTGGAGCAACCCCTGCCTCCCAAATTTGGAAACATAACATGTTTTTGAAAAAACCTCAAAATCACGTTTTCTCCATTTTAAACGAATAGTTTGGGAGATACGATAAAATTTTTAATCACAAAAAGTATTCAGAATTGAATTTCCTTTCCAATGAGCTCTATCATGACCATTTTCACCACCTTTTCCCGTCAGAGTGGACCTCTCCCTCTTCCTCATTTTCACAGAAGTTGGACCCACGAGCAAAATTTGCTCCAAAATGAATCCCGGTAGTAAATGAAATTATGCATTAGATATTGAAGAACAAAAATCGTTCAATTTTTTTTCATGGGTCCAACTTTTGAGATGAGGAGGAAGAGAGATCCACCCTGTTGGGAAAAGTTGGTGAAAATTGTCGTGATAAAGCTTATTGGAAAGGAAATCCAATTCTGAATACTTTTTGTGGTTACAAATTATGCCGTATCTCTGAAACTTTTCGCTTAAAATGAAGAAAACGTGATTTTAAAGTTTTTTGAAAACTGTTTTATTTTTAAATTTGGGGGGCAGCAGTTGCTCCAAAATGAATTTTTATGAGAAATAAAAATGTACGGAACGTGTTGAGGAACTACTTTGTTTGAAAAATTTTTCATTATGACCCATAGATTGGGCGGTACACGCGTTTGAAATGTTGGGGGATGGACCCTGGTAAAAGGGGGAGGGGAAAAATTGGCATCTAAGCTAAATTTATTTGTTTTAGTGTCTAAAACAAGAATCAATCATAAAATCAATTTTAACAAGAATCCCGCGCGGAAGCCTTTTTTTGTTCAATTGAGACCTGACTATTTCCAGTCATTCTGCCTTACGAATTCTATTTCGGCCCCACATTGGATGTTGAAATTTTGAGATTTTATTATACTTTCTAACTGTGAATTACTTTCAAATTATCGAAAATCACTGGTAAACAGTCAGAATTGCAGCACAGTAATAAATCAGTGAAAAAATTTCACTGAAAGCAAATAACAGTGGAAAAAATTGCTGGTGAATTAGTGAATATTCACTGGTAGGTCAGTAAAATTTCTGAAATTCGCTGAAAAATCAGCGGATTCTTGCTGATTTTTCAGCAATATTTTTCACTGTTTGCTTTCAGTGAAAATTTTTCTCCGATTTATTACTGTGCTGTAATTCTGATTGTTTTCTTGTGATTTTCGATAATTTTCACTGATTTATAAATGAGAGTGCAATCAAGAAATTAATTTTACTCTTCCCTGATTTTGCATACAAAAAACAGTGAAAAATCACTGATTTTTAGTAAAATTCATATCGCTGATTTAAAAAAATTGACTGATTCAGATTTAGAGAGTACCTATTTCGAGCAGTAAAAATCTTGCCTTACATTAATCTCCATGTCTTTGGCTACGGAGAAAGCCAACGAGTTTCTATTTTCTCAACCAAAACTCGAATAAGAATTTTTTGATATTTTCTAGGGGATTTGGTGGGTTTTGGAAAAAAATCCATTTGTAGTGGCAAATAACTTTGAAGTGGTGAAATTTTTTTAGAGCTTACCCAGTAGGTACCAATTCTATCGTGCGATTCCAAAAAAAATACCTTTCAACAAATTCTAGCAATGGTAATGATGAAATATTCACCCTTCTTAATTTAAATTATTAATTCCCTCCAAAAAATTACTCGGTGCACTTGAGACTTAACTTTTAGTCTTAGGTATTTCTATTTTTAAAGAATGCATCGAATTGTAAGAAATTTCACTAATGAGTCAATGTGTCACTTTACAACTATTCTATTCATGGCCCTAAAACAATGGCGTCAGAAAGTAGGGTACAAGAGGTAAATTCCCCCCCCCCACCCCTTCAGATAGGGATTCTTAAAGCATTAAAGCATGAAAAAAATGTCTTTTTGCATGGGCATTGAAAATCTACTTTTTTCAAAGCTTCGCTTGGGCATAAACAAAATAATAATGTAAACTATTTGAGGCAACATTTTGAAAGAAGGTTCCCTTTTACCTTTCTTCCCCTCAAAATCCTTCTCCTAAGTCTCCATACCCACTTGGTACCCTCCCAAAGAAAACTTCTGACTTCCGACATCACACTGCCCTAAAAAGATTTTTATTTTAAAAATTTTCATCCTCAATTAATTTTTGTTTTAAAATTAGGCACATATATGAAAAATTTTAGCATTCCCAAAAAATCAAAAATATCGATCTCCCAAATTAATAAACATTTTCTTTGACAACCCATTTTTCAATTGTATAAAAGCTGTAAAATTTCATTTGATCATTTTTGCCCCACATATTTTATGTTGCTAAAGTGCTGAGAATGTTGGTAGTTGGAGATACATTTCGAGGCCTATGCTTAAAAATGTTCAACTTGCACAACTTCGGAAAAGAAAATTTTTAGATTAGGCCGAGAACTTCTTAAATATTACATCAGATTGGGATTCCGCTCGAAAATCTCATTTTCAAAAAAAAAAAAACTCGAGCCTAAACCAGTTTTTGAAAACTGTCTTCGGTTTCAGTTCTTTATTTTTTTAATAATCTTGAAAAATATTTGAAATTGCATTATATAATCCTTTTAAATGTGTAATTTAAAAAATTTCTGAAATCAAGGGTAAAATATTCAATGTCTTAAGAAATGTGGAATTTTGATTAAAATTTTCTTGAGGCCTAAAAATCATCGAGCTTTTATAAGAATTATCAAAATTTCGTAAAAGTTGCACAAAAGCATCGAGAGTTGGTTAAAAATTGTGTTAAGATTACTCAGAATGTCGCGAACATCGAATGAAATGTTGAAAAAATAACTAATCATTTAGGTAAAAGCTACATTTTAATCCTCATCCCAATGATAATTTGCCAATCTGTCTTCCACTTCCGTGATATCTTAAGCAAATTTTTCAAATTAACACATTATGATGTTTTTTTTTTCAATTTGTACGTTATTTTTACGCAGTATTCTTTCAATTTCAACGATTTTTTTCCTTTTCCAAAACTTTTGAGGAATTTAAGTCAGATTTATTCTCATCAGTTTTCGTATACCTGCTTCTAAATAAATTTGATTAAACCTGCTGCAATTTTTTCAAAATTTGAAAAATTTCTATTCATTTTTTTAGCAGTTTTAACCATTTTTGGTAATTTTTTCCTTCTAGGTATTTTTTATGGAATTTTAACCATTTTTTATAGTATTTCAAGAAATTTTATTCATCTGGAACAATTTTTAACAATTTTTGATCGTTATTTAAATTTTTTCACCATTTGAAAACTTCAAATGATTTTTTGAAAACCTGGATTTTTATTTATCGACGTTTGCAACGAACTTCATTCAGACATTTCCAATGACATTTTCAAACATTTTTGCAACATTTCATTTTATTTTTTATTGCTTTCGAACAACTTTTATGCAATTTACCAATTATTTCAACAATTTGAACCATTTTCAATACATTTTCAATTAAATTATTGCAAACTTTTCCCATTTTAAGAACGAATTTTTTGACAATGCGAGTCATTTCTCCCTACTTTTTCCAATTTCTTTCCAGGACGATCTCGCTTAATTCAGTACGACGCTCTTTATTCGTCAAAATAAGGCCTAAACTACATTGTTCGCCTATCAACTCGATGCTGATTGCTGAACTGACCATCAGCATCGGTGTTGCCCTGCGAAAACGTGGCATGGCAGTTTGGCAGACGTGTAGTAAAATTTAATTCCTTCGAGATGTCCAGTCTGAATTGGTTAATGGTTCGGTCCGTTATGGCGACCAGCGCTGTTTTTCCTTACCATCTATGCTGCTGCTGTTACACCTCGTACAATCTACAATAGTCCGGTACAATTTTCTTCAATCTACCAAAACGTAGTCCATAGGTAATAACCACCGCACTACGACTGGCGAATGCGAAGAGTTTCCTGCGTCTAATGTAATTATCTGCTGCTCGGTCTAACATCTCGCGGGCTTTTAATGTGATTGATTTCGGGTTATTTTTCATCTCGGCTCTTTTTTTCCAGCGCTGGGCCGCCTCGGTCGTAAGAAGTTATTGTTTTTTAATCGCGACCGCTGCTGCGACGTCGTTACCTTCGAGTCTCGCAGTCGAAAATATAATGATTCGATTTGAAAAATGAAACGGTGACGTAAGGGCATTGTTCTCTACGACTGAGTTTTCATTTCGGAAGCGAGCGAGTATTTCCTTCCGATTTCTTAATCGGTGTCCTCATCGTAGTCGCCAATGTCGGTGTGTCCCAATGTCCCAAAGCGACGTGAAAGTGTTAATTGGCGAGCTCAGTTTGCGTATTTTCTTTCATCGGTTTGACCAAAAGGACCGACGCAGATAAAAGAATCAAAGAGAAAGTATCCGGTGTGCGATTAAAATCTCAGCGTACTCGGCGATATTTTCGTTTAATTAGTTTAATTAATTCGTTATTAGTAATATGTAATTACCGGGCGAGCGAACGCGCAGCGACCGATTAAATAATATTCAATTTTTTTACGTTAATTAATGGCGTAATTAGGGTTTTAAGTTTGGAGATGGAGAAGTATGAACGTACGAGAACGTATAATGTGGTCAGCTTGTCGAATTCTGAGATGCCCTTTGTCGCTCGCTTAGTCATCTCCATGAGTCGTCATTAATTTCGGTAATAAACGTCGACGACGGTGTCTGCGTGGTGTGAAAAATCACTCGGAAATCTATTACGTGATTCTCGCGCTCGGACATACCCTTATACCTGGGCAGCCGTGATTGAATCTCTTTGTGTGACGCGAGGCTTCTCGAGATGAGTCGGAGGTTTTGTTTTGGTTCGAAGATGATTATACAAACGGTTGTTTTGGAATTGCTGCGGAGAGTAGGAGGAAAATTTGAGTAAAAGAGATGTCTTTTTGATTCTTTGTCAAGAGACGGTGCAAAGAAGGAAATGCCCCTTCGACCTTCTGCCCTCGCGAGTGATTAATTTGCGCATAAATGTAATTACTTTTCTTTTTAACGAGTTTCTTATGCAATGTGAAACAACATACGTGAGAATTTGATGGATTTTTTAGTGTTTTATTTGCTAGTCGTGATACAAATTGTGCTTGGAGATGTAGAGAGAGAGTTCTCTTTTTTTTCAATGGAATTGAAATTTTTGAATTCGTTATTTTGCTTCGTTTTGAAATCAGTGAATGTGTATTGTCATCTCTAGAAAAATCGTTTGAATTGAAAGTCATCAAATCGATCAAATTTCGGGAAGATGAAAGGACAATAAAGCATATTGAGATACACCTTGAAACCAAATTTTTAGTTGACGAAGTTTAGGTATTTTTCGATTTTTAAAAAATTTCTGAAAATTCAAAAAAAAAACATTGGTCTGTAATTAAATTTGTTTGTAATTCACAATCTTATTTATTAATTTTGATCTTTCGAGTAGAAAAAAAATTTATTCCTATCGTTTTGGGATTTTCATCGAATTTTGAATTTTCTTCTACAATGCGTCGGAAAAAAGGGTTCAAGATGGTTCAAGAATGTTGACAAGTTGCAACAAATTCAGGATATCAAAATTAGTCGTTCTTAATTGTTTATTTGAATGGAATGTCGATGCTGTAATTATAAGTTAAGACACTATTGTTGGATTTTCAAAAATTTCTAAAATAAGTATCAAAAAAATAATTTTAATTTGAGTTCTAGTGATTATTATGTTGGGATATTTTGCATTTTCTTTCAAAAATTGAATGGTTGGACCGGAAAGAAAGGTATTCTTGAGAAACATCTTTTTGATGTTCCTTAAATTTTTCTCTGGAAAATTGAAAAACAAATGTGAAAAATTCTACTAAAATGATTTTAATTCAAATATGTATTTTCTACTCAAAAAGTTCATCATTGGAAAATCTTCCTCATTTTTTCCTTTATTCTTGGAGAAACAGTAAGAGTGTTTTTTGTCAATGTGAAAATGATCGGAGTTGGGGGGGGGGGAGGGTAAACATAAAAAAATCATCGCCAATAATCAGTTTAGGTTAAAATATCCATATTCGACTACGTATTTTAATGAATTTTTCCAAAAAAAATGATTTTTTACCCAGTTACCTGTGCAAAACCGCTGAAAGTTACGAAAAATTGGGGGTTTCCTGGTTTTATTTTTGAGAAATCGAGTAAAATGTGAAAATTTTTGTTTCGACGTTTTTTTTAAGTAATAATTTCCATATTGAGACCATTTAAATGTAAAAATTCTTCTGGAACAACTTTTTAAAATCTTTCTTAGTTTTTGAAAATTGATTATCGATTGCAATTTGTAAGATGAAAAGTATAAATAGAGCTTTAACAAGCTTTTTTGTTTGTTGATTTGAGAATTCTGTTATTTTTGAGGTGACTTTTCTGAAGTTTGTACCGTCCTCCGAAATTTTCATGTCGCTTAGTTTTTCGACACATCTTTCATTTACATGTAAATGAAAAAGTTGGCCATCGATAAACCAACGGTGATATGGTGGCCATGAGCAAGCCATGAGCAAAGATTGTAGTCAAATAAACTCAGTAAAATTTCTCCACCCTATGGAACTGGACCCCCCCCCCCCAAAAAAAAAAAGTTTCCACTGGCCAGAAAAAAAAGAAACCCCAGAAATTAGCAAGAATTTTACGTTTATAGCTAGAAAACCAGAAAACAGATAGAATTCAAGTCTGAGAAACAAAAATTTTAAGTTTCTTGAATTTTTTAATCGAGAGAAGTTCTTTTTTTTGGAAAATTTAGGTGTCAGAAAAATGGTATGAAAATGGAAAGAAAAATCCTGAAAATAGCAAGAATTTTCACCATGAAAACGTAAAAAAAGGCAAATTTGGATAAATTATTCAGCATTCTTAATAAATTTGGAAATATATAGATACCACAATAATAAAATTCTCTAATTTTCAGCGGATTTTCGCTGATTTTTCAACGAATATCAAAGACTTTACTGACTTTTCAGTGAATTTTCACTGATTTTACAGTATTTTTTTTTCATTGTTTGCTTTCAGCGAATCTGACTGTTTTTCTGTGATTTTTGATAATTTTCACTGATTATAAATTTTTTATTTATTCAAATTCTTACTACAATCTAGTTTATTTAAAAACTATTTAGTTATGGTATAGTACTTCGGAATTAATTAACAATATCGAGGAATTTTGTGCGTTTCAATCTTCTACCAACATTATTGGTTAGAAGTGATGCTGCCATTTGATTTTGATGAGATTGGAGTTTTCTTTTGTGATTAGATGCAAATCGTTGAATTTCTTCTTCTACAGTTCTTAATTTGAAGTTTTTCCTGATATCTTCGTTTCGCCAATGAGAGAGTATTTTTTGTTACATTGCTGCCTTAAATCATGATTCTGTTGAAAAACAGTAATTAATTTTTCATAAAAAATGTCACTAATGTCAGTTTGCTACTCTATGGTAAAAGAATCGAGGGGGGAGGGGGTGAACTCTTCAATTTCTGAAACAAATATTTTCGGTCATTTTGACTGTTCCCTTGAAAATTCTTTCGGTTCATCCATGGTCACTGAAAAATAATTTATTTCCAAGAAATACAAAAATAGTCAGATTTATGAATTTTTGATTTTTAACTCTGGAAGGAATCTTGATTAAAATGATTTAAATTTTTTGGGAAGAAGTGGAAGTATCTTTCTCCCCTAAAGTTTTGCAAACATTATGAAAAAGGTCTGAAAAATCATGCAAAAATCCTGCCTTTCATTCAGAAATTTTGAGGATACTTCGTTGTTGCTTGTTAGTATGGTGTCTACTGACAAGAAAAACAAGAAAACCCAAAAAATGGCAAGAATTTCACTTTAGTGGCAAAAAAACGGAAAATAAGGTATAGCAAAAATTTCAAACATTTTACTACAAAAAGCAAGCATTTTCAACATTTTTCTCTTCCCTTGAATTTTTTATCAAAGGATTAAAAACATTCGAAAATTGTAAAAAAAAAATCATTTTTAAGATCTAATAGACCTTATGGTTAGGTACTCGCTCCAAATTTTTGAAAAAACTCCAAAAATATTAATTTGTCCCCATACTTACGTGAGTGACCATCATAATCTTTAAATCTGAATCGGTCAAAGTCAAATCTGCTCTGTCATTTCGAATCAGTGAAAAATCACTGATACACAGTCAGAATTGCAGCACAGAAAAAAACAAGTGAAATTCATTGATTTTCAGCGATTTTCACTGATTATTCAAAGAATTTCACAGATTTTTCAGTAAATTTCATAAATATCACTGAGTTTTTAGTGAATTTTCACTGATTTTCAGTGATTTGATTTTCTTTCACTGACTTGCGTTCAGTGAAAAACTTTTCACTGATTTATTACTGTGCTGCAATTCTGACTTTTTCCCAGTGATTTTTGATAAATTTCACTGATTCAGATATGGGAGAGTGGTAAAATTGTAAAATTCTACTTTATTGAACCCTAATTTTTCAGTCAAAAATTATAGACTTTTTTTGACGAATTAATGAATTTACTAACAAATCAGTGATTTTTGATTGAAAATTCAGTAAATTCGCTGATTTTCAACGAAAATTCGTTTCACTGTTTCATTACAGCAGAATTTCACCAAATTTGATTGATTCATGTTTTGAAGAGTGACTAGTCAATATAAAATCTAACACGTCAAGTCCCTCTCTAATCGTTGATATATTTCTCGTATTGACTGAAGTTTTTATGGAGCAACAGCGAAAATTTAAGTGAGAAGTCTGGATTTTTGAGCTTGGTACCATAAACTGCCTATCATTTCGATTTGGAGAGAGAATGAAGATGTTGAGTCAAAATATTGTAACATGATCTCTAGCTTATGTGGCTTTGTCATAGGTATAGGTATATAAGGTGGTCTCATCCTTCTTTAAGATGTTCGAGGTTGTGTAGTTGGATCAAGTTTCTTTTTTCTTTTCTTCTTCCTTCTTTTTTTTTTTTTTAGCAATCATACGAAAATCTTCTCAATTTGACCCGACTTCCGAACATCTCCAGGCCCAGGGTTACAATCTTAAGCAACCGGTCCGATAATTACAGCGGAAACCGGTAGATTTTGAAACTAGTGTAATATATCGCACACCCACATACGCCCTAAACCGAACCCATAAAGTACAATACTCGGGCGAAAAATAATAGAATTAATGTTATTCCGAATCCACATATACGCATTTCTACATCGCTTCTTTCTGAGCTCTGGCAATGGCATTATGATGGCAGGCCGAGCCACAATGGCTCGTATTTTTTACTCGTTTACGGTTTAGATCGCGGATGGATGAACGAACCGATGGCTCGATGACGCGACATAGCTTGACGGTTGCGCCGGCGTGTTTTTTTTTCTCCTTCTGTAGGTACGATAACATTGTCCAAATCCGCTGAAACGGAACGGATATCATTTCCTGAACGCATCCTCGCGCTGTTCTTCTTTTAACCCTCGACGTAGATCATTTGCTTTGGTCATTTTATGTTCTTCTCGTAGGTATTCGACGTTGCGCGCTAAATTGATCCCAGGTAAACCATTAATTTCGTAGCATTCTCACCTCCGCCCTCGTATCATTCATTTCTCGCTATTCAAAAGCGCAACACCTGTAATAAGCTCGGTCGTGGGAATACCATATATTTTCCCATTTCCGAGTCGAAATCGAAACGCGAACGAATTGCCGATATTCGGCTTGTCCGCGTCGATTAATTCGTATGCTAAAATTTCCATCTTTCAATCGTATGATTGGTAGTTGTGAAGCGAATAAGTACGGGTCATCGTGGCCAGGCCAAGCGCCATTTACTCGTCCAAATTAGTCTTAATGGATGGCCATTAGGCCGACGACTATTTTTACTAAAATAATTACCACGATTCGGCGACGCACAAAATCACTCCAGCGAACGCAACGGTTCGTGTCATTAGGCGATTTCAAATTCATTCTGAGACGGTGTCATCTTGATCTCGCTGCTGTTTCATTTGATCGTGAGTCTCCTCGCGGCCTCTTTTCGAAACTCAACCATGCCACGTGAAATTACAAACCAAGCCATTTGGTTTTTGTATCCTTTATACGAGAAAATATTTCACTCGTGTCTGTTCTTTATTCCGAAATCCAAAACCATGTGTAGCCTTTGACCCGATCCGAGAAGAAATTAAATTTACCCCTGGTAACCCTTTTTTTTTCTCAATCGTGTATCCTGGATTTCGATGCTGGCGAACATCTGTCACAATGGATCATGCCATTATGACAGCATCGGTGAACTTCTGAGGTAGCTTCGACCTTCAGGGTGAAATGAATCAACAATAGAGTTACCTCCATATTCTTCGTATAAATCTCCAGCCGACAGCATAAATACGGCAGGAAGAAAACCACCTTTCACGGTATGTTGTTCCAGTGGTCTCCGTAATCGTGGAAAAAATAAGAGTCCGCTGCGGGTGAGCCGCGTATCTCCACATAATGAAGACCATTTAAGGGTAAATTTGTATCAATGAAGGTATACGGAGTCATTTTTTTCCCTTTTAACGTTTTCGAAGATTAATAACGCCGGATGAATTATGTTTAAGCGTACGTTAATGTATTTTAAACTGATTTTTTCCCCTGTTTTAGTCCGCGTCCAGTTTTATACGATGGTTTTATTTAAATTTTTAGTGGGGTGTTTTTTTTTACTTTTTTGTTGGGTGATTAGTTATTATGGCATTCGTCTGGTTTTAATGGATTTTGGTTGTGTCATTTGGTTTCGAGGATTGACTAGATGTAGATGATGTCTGTCTTTGTGGCCATTTGGTACTTTTTTTAATAATTTCTGATAGTTTTAAGAATTTATGACATTATGAGCCAGACGTATTTGTATCTTGGAGTTGGAAGTCTTTACCTATTATCAAAATTGTGTTCCATCAAGAACAATTATATTTTTGGATTTTTTTTTTGTTTTTTCAATCTCAATGGAATTTTTGAAATTTTTTGCATCATTTTCACCTTTGAAATAACTATCGTGAAAAAATATTCAAAAATAATTCATTTTGATTATTCAGAATGCTTGACAAGTCAGATTTTTTATTCTTCTCAAATGTTCATCCGGTATTCCATTTTGGTAATTTTTCGCCTACCTAATTCAGGGATATCATTTTAATCCTCGATTAATCATTTGGAAAAATTGAAATTCGAGGAATTAAAAAATTCAATTTCTACGAAAATTATGTGAAAATTATCAAAAATTATTAAAATTGTCCGTAACGTGTCAGAAATAGCATAAAACAAACTTTGTAAAAATTATTGAAACAAAAAAATTGAATTTTTGGTGCTAGTTCAACTGTTTTCTGCCACATTTTGAGTAATTTTTCAGTCAATTTCGACGACTTCAACGACATTTTGAAGAACTTTTGAAAGTATTTTAACAATTTTATTTATATTTTGAACGATTGCTTGCAAAATTTTAAACAATTTTGATTTTTTTTTTCGATATTAATTTATTTAGTTTAGTATAATATTTTTAATGATTTTTGTAATGAGTAGGAAAATTTCAGCAATTTTTTCAACAGTTTTAATTTCATAATTATTTTGATGAGTTCTTCCCAATTTGAAATGATTTTTGTTATATTTTGGCGAGTTTCAAATTTTCAACTTCTTTTATGACAATTTGAAGGATTTCAACTTGAATTTCAACAATTTTGTTCATTTTAGTTTTTTTTCCCACTCCGAATAATTTTTATACTATTTCGACAATTTTCAGTGAACACTCTCAAAAGTTTTGAAATTGTACTTCGATGGCTCCCGTTTATAGTGTTGGTTTCGTTATTTTTTGAACCTTTGTTACTACAACTTTTATGACGATTTGAAAAACTGTAACAATTTTTAATGACTTTAGCTTCAATTTGATGAAATTTTAAAATAATTTCAAATAATTTTTTGTGATGAATAGGTAATCAGGTACTTATGTCGATAATTTTACGATATTTTTAACGTATTTTTTATCATAAAAGAACGAATTTTAACCAATTTCAACAATTTAAAAAAATTGATTTTTGTATCTTGTAATGTTTTGACAGTTATTATATTTTCAGTGTTTTTAGGATTTTGAAAATTTCAACAACAATAACTTCTTTGAAATTTTAATTTATCTTCGGAATATTTTGATCAAGATTTTCAGCAACGATTTTCACTGTTTTTATGATTTTTTTCAATATCAAATGATTTTTGTTACATTTTGATGAATTTTACGACATTTTCTACGATCTTTTATAAAGATTTAAAGAATTTTATCAAAGACTTCTACTGTTTTTATAATTTTTTTTTTCAGTAGCAAATGATTTTTGTGACATTTTTATAATTTTTATCTTATTTTCGCTGACCTTTTATGAAGATTAGAAGAATTTTAACAAAGACTTACATTATAATTTTTTTTATACCAAATGTTTTTTGTGACATTTTGTCAATTTGTATGATATTTTCGACGACCTTTTAGGAATATTTGATGAATTTCAGCAATAATTTCAGCGGTTTTAATATTTTTAACCAATGATTTCAAAAGTTTTGACGTTAGTTTCAATGATACTTTTTCAAGATTTTCAATTTTGCTCAGTTTTGATGATGATTTTTTCCTACCTTTCAATTGATTTTTGTAATTTTTTACCTTTTCAACTTCAACAATTTTTATTGAACACCTGAACACGATTTGAATTTTGAAGGTTTCAGCCACGATTTTAAGCAGTTTTGAATGATTTTTTTCCAATTTAAAATAATTTTCGTAAATATTTTGATAGTTTTTACTTCTTCTGTGACTATCTTTTTGGTATCCAATTTGAAAGATTTTCGCATACAAACTCAACTATTTCGATTTCAATTTGATGCCCTTTTAAATGAGGCTAATTTAATTTGGTACGCTGTTTCAATGAGTTTTTGAAATGTTTTTCGAATGATTTTTATGATATTTTGAATCTATTTATCTTTTGGTATAATTATTTCATTCATTCGTCATTGTCATTATTTCTTTTCATCTCCACTTCTCCAGATTTAAAAAAATGAAGATATTGTAAAAATTTCATTTGAATTGTCATTTTGTCATTTAAAAATTTTTAAATTTAAGTTTTTGGAAAGTTTTTTCGACTTATCTTTGTTTTTCCGAAAACAATGTCATTTATTTAAGTAAGATAAATTCTTGGAATGGGACCAGCAATGATTTACATGAATATTCGAAAGGGGGTGTATGTAATTTTCGATGTTAAAATTCAGATATTTACTGGTCGTGATAGTAATGGCAATTATGAAAAAGTCATGAATTTTTATAGAAAATTTATCCCTTTCATTTGCAGAGAATAATTTATTTCCAGGGGAAATGTTTAGATCAGGAAAATGGCTACGTCTGTCTGAGCATATCTTTTTACAGCTTATTGGACTGATCAATCCATGGAAAAAATTGTCAGATTTGAGCAGTCTGGGCTTATATGATCATATCTAAATAAACCTGATCAAATCTGAATCTGAACAGATCTGATCATGCGAGGTCAATTTTCTGAATTGATCAGTTCCCTTCAGATGAAGTTTCACATGACCCCAGATTGGCTCAGATCTGAAAAATTTTTCTTGGGTTATTTGTTATATTAAAAAGTCATGAAAAATATGTTGAAAAAAGTCGTGAAAATTTGACACTCACAAAGAAGGTATCCCAACTCGAAGTAAAATTTTGAGGTCAAACAAAAAAAAATCGAAAGTACATCATAACAGGACCTCGTATCCAAAATTTCAGGCGCTGAAGTTCATTTCTCGATTTTTGGTGAATTTTTGAAATTTCAAAATTACTTCCGCCTTGCGAAATATGAAAATTTGATCTAATCAACGAAAAAAGTTGAAATTTGGTATATACCCTATTATCGACCTCCCGAATCGATTGGAAGCGGTTTCGAGACGTTTAGGAGCCACCAGAAAATTTTAAATTTTCCAGCGCTGGAGAAAAGCCCATAAAAATGGCCCATATGCACTTCAGCATCTGTAATCGTGGATTATCCATATTGGTGACCTATTTTGATCGATTAAAGCACAATTTTCCAAAATTCGTAACTCCGAGTTCAAATTCGCATTTTTGGGCAAGAAATTTTCAAAAATTTGGAAATTCGTCAAAAATCGAGAAATTGAACTTCAGCACCTGAAATTTTGGAACAGTGTCCTGTTATGATATTCTTTAGATTTTTTTTGTTTTCGCTCAGAATTTTACTTTGAGTTGAGATACCTCCCTTGTCAGTAAAATGACGTAATTTTTGAAAGAATCCTCCAAAGAAATAACATGTAAATGAAGACAGAAATATTGCCTAAGTAAATCAAAGGCGAAATTTTTTGGATAAATTGCAATAAATATTCAAATTCGAAAAATCATCATTTTTCTAAAAATTTTATATGCTACTTTTCTTCTTTTGGGAAGTAAAAATTGTCCTCCCCCGGTGGATTTGTGTTTGAATTTGAACATGAAATGGTTGAGATATCTGATTTTTGAATTCCTTATTGGAGTAAAAGATACAATAAATACTTTACCAGATTTTGAGCTGTGCAAGACCGAAATTCAATATGATCATCTGAAGTGACTTGATATTATCTTGAATGATCCTAACTTTATGTACCTACTCATAAACGCGCCCAGAAATTATGTAGGGAGGGGCTGAACCGAAAAAATGGGGCAGAATTCATTGAAAAAATTTAGTAATTTGTTACTTCTGTGATGTAGTTGGGAAATTTTCATTGTTGTTTTTTCCAGGGTGTCTACCGGTCGCGAAAGTCGCGAAAAAGTCTCGAATTTAGATTTAGGTCGCTAAAGTCGCGAAAAAATCGCGAAATTGACCCAAAGTTCATCAAAAGTCGCGAATTTTTCCGAAATTGCTTCAATTTTTTCGCCTTTTACAAAACAGAAAAAGTAAAGCAATTTCACCTTTTTGAACATTTTTTCTAAAAATTTTCGTTTTTCAAAATTAAAGACGTATTTTCTTCCGCGTATGAACTTTTTTCTATAATAAATTTGATCTCGTTGATTTTTTGGTGCGGGGGGGGGGGGTCAAATTGAGAGGTAGATACTAGATACCTTAAAAAAAGGTCGCGAAATTTGATTTTGAAAAATCGGTAGACACCCTGTTTTCGAACAAACGTCGATCTAATTTTAAATCAGTAAAATTTGGTGAAATTCTGCTTTTTTGAATCTTTAGTAAAAAATTACCAATTTTTTCTTACAAATTGGAAATCGACTGAGATTAAAAAAGATACATACAAATTTTACCAAAATTGACTGATTTAGATTTAGAGAGTAATATTTTCATGCAACATCTTAGATACGAAAATTGAAAAAAAAAATCATATTTGAAAAAATTGCAGTTCTTTTTTGACATTTCATGATAAAAAATCTCCTTGATGCGCTTGGGGGGGTGTTCGAGCCCCCTGAGCCCTCCCCTTGGGTGCGCTTATGTACCTACTTCTACTTACCTACTTGAAATCGTCCATTTTCTCGAGTTTCAATGATCCTAGAAGAATTGTTTGCTCTCAAAAACCTCAGAATAGAATTCCACAGATATTTCGAAAATCTTTACTTTGATCCTTAGATCCTTCTATGCCATTGGATTTTTCAACTTATACGAATCATCTCGAGATAACCTTGACTTATTAATTAACATAGGAATGCTTTTCGACCGTGGTGCAATGTCACAAGCTCGACGCAGAGACTGTAACATCTTCTGTCCGTCCATAACAGTCGACAATGTACTTCGCTCATATTTCCATAACCCAAAAAAAGTCCACATATGTGAGACGCCCATTACACGAATTATTAAACATTTTAATTCGTCGGCAACTAATTTGAAACTTATTAAAGTTACAATCATTTTACACGGGCATTGTTGCGTGCAACTCCAAGTACCTACCAATTGGCGAGGTATTAATAACATAAAGCACAATGCAGCCAAGCTCGGACGCATTACATTTACATAAATTATGTAAATCGTCTGAAATAAACCGCAACAGTTAATTGTTATTTGTGTTTCATTGTGTTGTTGACACGAAAATGAAAATGGAATTGACGTCTGGTGGATTTGTACGAAGATTCTAACACCTTATTGCTACCGTATGTGCTTATAGGAGATTCCAAGGTACAGACAGGAGGATGGTACGTGCACACGATAGAAAGACGTTGGAAAATGAATTATCGACGTAACAGAAATGTTTGTCGTTATGCCAACAACGGTGTTGATGGTACGGCCGGTCTGATTGTCGAACCGACATAATATTTACATATATTTGTATACGCGGTACGTGTGTAATAGCGGGTAATGGGCGAGAAGACGTTATAATTTAAACACAGTAGCTACCCTAAATTATATCCCGAGGCTACGACCAGAGCAGGAGGCGTTTGATCGATGAAACGAACCTCGGCTCGGTTTATAATTGATTTCTCGAAATGATATTAGGATACTCGGCGATGTTTTTTCTTTATTTTCTAAAAGAACTAGTTTCCTCTCTTTCTCGATTCATCTTGTTTTAGTTTTAACAAGTCTTTAAGTGGAATTTTTCGAGTCGTAAATTCAAATACACCGGAGTCGTGATGATAGCCTCGGTCACGATTCACAGGGTGCAAAGAGCCGTACAACCCTTGGTAATTCGAGGTACAGTCTCGAGAACACCTGAACAAGCTCGATTCTCGATGCAATTATTTTAAATTACATTGTACTACGAATGCTGGAAAACGAAACATACAAAGGCGTTACTATACCGCAGAGGTATACTAGATATACGTATACATTCCACCTGGATATGGTACGTATACCCTGGGTACCTATAGGTAGGTTTCCCTTTTAAAGATGCGCAATTTTTCAACCTCCAGAATGCCTATAGCATCCCTCCTGCAGATTTGTTGTATGATAAACGAAAACGCCCGCTGTGAAAGTAAATACACGCGAACATAACAAGACATGGTCGCGTACGTTCTTTATGCATTTTAATTTCCTCGAAAGAAAAAAAAAAGGATTAACTGGTATAGCTGAGGTACCATATACCTGCACGACGCCGCCGCTCGAGCCGTATATTTTTAAGCCGCGCGTAGCCCCACAATCGTCTTGTACTGGAGTGCTTTTATGTAGCGAATGATTCATGTGGTGCGACCGAGATAATATTGGAAGGGTAATTGAGGGCTTTGTGGAGATGATATACACCTTGGATTCTACGCATGATGTAGCGAGGTATCGTGATTTCTTGGAATATTTAAAATCGTAAGTGGAATGGAGGTACGAGGTGGTCGATTTTTACATTTTGGATGGGTTTCCGTTCGTTGCGAAGTGGATGTGTTTGAAAAGGTGTCGTGTGGAGTCCAAGTGGAGTCCCCGAATACAGGAGCCTTGATATGTCAATTGAAATTGAAATTGGTCTCGAGGGAGTTCTGGGTAGCAATCGAGAAAATACGTGGAGGTTGGAAGAAAAAATTTAATGTTTGGAAAAGATTTTCAGTAAATCTTTGATCTTTGATTTTTCTTTTCTACAGTATGACACAGAAGTCTTGGTCACTTGAAACACTTCTCAATATCTCAGAACTGAAAAGAGATACCAAAACGGTTCAAACGGTAATGCGTTCCTGGCATCGAGAACACTGAAAATCAATAATCATACTTTCAGCCCAACGTATAGGGTGTCCACAAATTGAGAAACCGGTTTTGGCCAAAAAATGGGGGTCCGGTTTTTTCATTGAAATGAAGTCTACACACTGACGCAATTGAAATGTGATATGTTTTTTTGAAACCGGTTCAGCAGTTTCGAACCAGTTGACAAAAATATCCAAAAAAATGGAGATATGAAAAAAAGTTTTAAACAAAAGTTGTAGAAAATAAAAAGACAATAATTTTTTGTTTCATAACTTTTCTTTCATCTTGCAATGGAAAGAAGTTGTACAAAAGGTTTTGAAGTAATTTTTTCTTATTAAAACCGTAGCTCTTTTCCATTGCTGGATGAGGAAGAAATTACAGAACAAAAAATGTTATATTTTTAATTCTCTACAACTTTTATTTCAATTTTTTTTTGTTATCTCCACGTTTTGATAACTGGTATGGACTTGGAATAAAAAACAACCTAAAAAACTTGAAAAAATTGGATAAATTTTGTACCAGTTTAAAAAAGTGAAGATATCAAAAAAAGTTTTGAAATAAAAGTTGTAGAGAATTAAAAACTGAATTTTTTATGTTCTGTAATTTTTTTCTCATCCATCTATGGAGAAGGGTTATGGCTTAAAAAAGAAAAAATTATACTCGAGTTCTTTGTACCATAACTTCTTTCCATTACAAGATGGAAAAAAACGTTATGGAACAAAAAATGTTTCATTTTCAATTTTCTATAACTTTTGTCTCAATCTTTTATTCATATCTCCACTTTTTTGGATATTATTGACAACTGGTTCGAAACGGCTGAACTGGTTTCAAAAAAACATATCACATTTTAATTGCGTCAGTGTGTAAACTTCATTTCAATGAAAAAACCGGACCCCCATTTTTTGGCCAAAACCGGTTTCTCAATTTGTGGACACCCTATACGTTGGACTGAAAGTATGATTATCGATTTTCAGTGTTCTCGATGCCAGGACCGCATTACCGTTTGAACCGTTTTGGTATCTCTTTTCAGTTCTGAGATATTGAGAGGTGTTTCAAGTGACCAAGACTTCTGTGTCATACTCTATGTTATTTCAAATTATTCGTTTTAAAATGGTTCCATCGTCCAAGTTTCCCAATAAATGATTTTATCAAAATGGTCGAACTTCATGCTCATGTTCAAACCATAGATTAACCCTGAGATTTAACTCCTCTGGCCCTTCGTATCCTCAAATTTAGGGCTAAATGAGAGGAAAAGGGTGTATAGGGGCAAGGAAGGGTCACGACTTAAACCTGAGAATACGAGGGAGGGACGTTTAATTTTAAAATTAGGTTGAAATTTGAACTCAGAACTTTCGGAAACATTACAAACGATATGCCACACGATATTGTTGACATTTTTTGAAATTTTGATCCCAATTTGGGGGTTCAGGAACAGGTGCTGGTGGGTTAAATCGAAAAAACTGAGTCGAAATTTGGAATCTGCACTCTTGAAATCATAACAAATGATACGTCTCACAGGCATCATAGCGTGGTTACTTTTTAGTAACTTGGTTACTTTTTTCGAGATAAGTTACTTTTGGTTACTATTTCCACTTCAAAAGTTACTTTGGTTACTTTTTACCTCTAAAAGTTACTTTTTTCCAAAATTTCTCAAAAAATTTACCTTTTTTCACAATTTTTCTCTAAAAATTGATTTTTTCAAGCGTAAAGTGTCTGTTAGTTTCAGTTTTGGAGACTTTTTTGTTTCAAAAAATTTCGCCCTCGCTCCGCTCGGGCAGTACATTGATGCCTCTTCTGTTTCTTGAATACACTATCATTCCCTAAATTTGAATCAGTCAAAATTGGTGTATTTTCATTCTCTTGGTTAAGTATATAGTGAAATAATTTTCATCAAAAACTAGAGATTTTCACCCATATTTCAGTCAAAACTCCAATCAATTTCCAATTTGTCAAATAAAAATCAGTAATTTTGATTAATATTTCAATGAAAAATCACTGATTTTCATATAAATTTACAGGGTAGGTAGGCTAGATACTCACTTTTTTTTTACTGAATTTTGACACACCCTCATTTTTTTCAAATTCTTCCCCGCCCTTGCATAATGTCTGATTAAGTCCCGGAGTCGAGCAGATTCAATCCAAGCTCAATAAAAAAATGAAATTTTACCTCAAAAGTGTTCAGAGAAGTGCATTTTATTACTCTTCAAAAATAATTTTTCTTATTTCTTACATTAGAATATAACTTTCTAAATCTACATCAATCAAGTTTTATAAAAACTCTGCCTTTTTGAACCAATAAAATAATTTTCATTGATATTGCAGTCAAAAGTCGTTGATTTCTTAGTCGATTTTCAATTAACCAGAAAAAAATCAGTAATTTTGACTAAACGATCAATGCGAATCACTGATTTTCATTTGTATTCATCTCACTGATTCAGATTTAGAGAATTCTTGCAATTTTTCAGTTTTTCTTCGCTTTTATCTGTAGTACATTTTTTCATCTGTCCACTGAAATTAACCTGACTTAACGAGCACTACTGTAAAAATAGATTTTGAAGTTTGTTACGAATTTTTACCCCCCTCTCACCCCATTTTTCTCCAATTCTCAGCCCCTCCCTTACATAATTTCTGGGAGCGCTTATAAGTTATAATAATTGCATTAAGTACATACATGTTTTTTTTTTTTTTTTTTACAAATTTTACCATTAAAAATTGAGTTTTTGGTTACTTTTTGGTAATACATTGGTTACTTTTTCTCCCAAATTGGGTTACTAAAGTTACTTTTTTCCCACCAAATTTCACTATGATGCCTGGTCTCATGGTATTTTTGGTTTTTTGGGAGACCCTTGAGAGATGGGAGAAATTCTTGGTAATTTTCTCACCGTCAGAGCAAGAATAATAATTACCTATGTTAAAAATTGTAAACTTGAGGTCTCAAATTTTGGTGGCTAGTTTTTGGTGAATAAGAAGAAGAGGATCAAAAATTGAAAATGGGAATTCAGACTTCAAAGTTCAAACATGAATATGCAGGCATCATAGTGGGTTACTTTTTTAGGGTGTTTGTCACTTTTTTCGACTTAGTCATTTTTGGTTACTTTTCGCGTCTAAAAGGTCACTTTGGTTACTTTTTTCCCCTCAAAAGTCACTTTTCTTGCTATGTTTCAAAATTCTTCAAAAAAAATTTAAAAAATTGATTTTTGCTAGTTTGTTTGTTGTTTTGATGAAGGAATTTAATAAATGAAATTATTCACGTCTTTTCAGTTGATTTATCTGTGAAATGTTTGCAGAAAACTACCAAAAAAATTGTTCCCTAAAAAACTGCAAAAAAATTTGCCCCCGAAAAAAATTGAAATTTTTGGTTATTTTTTGGTCACTTTTTGGTCATTTTTTGGTCATTTTTTGGTCATTTTTTGGTCAAAAAAAGTTACTGAAAGTTACCTTTTTCTTCAAAAATTTTGCTATGATGCCTGAATATGTTATAGCTGGAGAGGGAAGGGCCAGAAAGTCAGAAAAGAGTTTATTAAAATTAAACACTTTTTGAACACTATTTGAATTTGACATAATGATATTTTCAGTGGCATCTAATTTTAAAAAAAATTGATATTTTTCATTTAATTTAATAAAAGTTTTCGTCGAAAGCTTTTTTTTGGGAAGGTACAAAATTAGTACCAAGACTTTGAATACCAGAAAGATTTTTTTTGGGAAGGGGAAGGGGAAGGGGAAGGGGGGACAAAAAAAAACATTTTTTCGCTATGTCGCCTCAAATAATTCATATGATTTTATTTACGGTATGCCCGAGCGAAACGAAGGCGAAGCTTTGAACAAATTTAGTTTTCAATGCTAAAAAAAAAACCATTCTTTTCCATGTTTTAATGCTTTAAAAATTCCTATCTGATGTGATTTGAGGGGGGGGGGGGGGTACAAATGATACTTTGTACCCCCGCCAGAATTTGGGGGAGGTACAACGTATCCCTTGTACCCCACTTTCCGACACCACTGGATATTTTACTGAACTTCATAAAATCCCAAACTTTTATACTTACCTAAATTCGGACAAAATGATGAAAGTTACCAAAATTAAGTTTTTCCCTCCTTAAAGGGAAAGAATTTCCACTTTTTTTGTTGAGAAATCAATTGTTATCAAATTTCAATTTATTAAAATATCTGATCAGTAATTTTAAATTTTAAAAATTTATTTTTTTGAAAAAATTGATGATTTTACAGGTTTTTTTTCCCTTCAAAAGATAAGGTAACATCATAGAGTTTATTTTTTTTCGAATCAAGTACTACAGCATTTTAAATTTTTGCTGTGTCGAGGATTTTTACCCTATTGTAAGTAGTTACTTGATTGTTATTTTTATGGATTTGAAATGATTCGATCAATTTATTAATTTCTCATTTCCCTATTAACTGTTTAATTCATTTTTTTTCATTTTTTTGAATTTGAAACTCTCCCCTTATACGTTTCAATGTTCAGTAATTCAATTTTTTCGTCGCTTGTCTGGTTTTCTTGATTTGAGGTTTTTAAATTATGATAGGTACAAGAACACGTCGAATAAAAAAAATTTGACTTTATTTATGGGGTTTTCAAAAAAGTTTCTGACCTTAATATTTCAAAAAATGAAAAAATGAATAAGGTACTTGCTTTTTATTTTTTTAATTCAATTCTTGAAAAATTGTTCTTCCTTTGCAGTTCAACTTTGAGCAAATTCGAGTATTTTATTCTTTTAAATTCTTTTTCGTGGCATATTTTTCTTTCGGCTTCTAGGAATTTGAATAAAAAAACTTTTTTCAGATTTTTCTCACAGGTCAAATTATGTACAAAAAATTAAAAATTTTCAGTTCTGTTTTATTGTTTTCGAATGTTTTTGAAAACGTTCTCTTCTTCATGCCTCGGGGTAATGGAAAAAGTGTAAATTTTCAGTTCTCATTATTGGTTTTTTCCACACTTATCTCAACATTTGATCAATTCGTAAAATTCATTCAAGATAGATAATTGTGGCAACATTAAAATTGTGTAAAATACATCTTTGAAGTGTTTTGAACAGTTTTGATATAATTCCGATGATTTTTTCTTCTTTCAAAACAGTTTTTGCAATAATTTTGAATAATTTTTAGGATTTATAAAAAAGAATCTTGTAATATTTCAACTTTCTTCACCCAGTTTTCTTCAATTCTTTCGATATTTGAACCCATTTGTGGAATTTTTATTTTTTCCTCTCATTTTTACACCAGTTTGAATGATGTTTAGAACATTTTTAGCCAGCTTTGTAAAATTTGGGCTTCTTTATTCAATTTTTAATATTTTTACCATTGTAGTTTTGACACAGTTCTAGTTTTTTTTTGTATGTACCTATTAAAATTTTACTATACTTATTGTGTGATAAATTTATTTATATGTGAACCTGGATATAGAAATCACCCTTAGGGGTTAAAAATTTGTTTCTACTCTTTCTAAAAACCCCAAAATCAGAGTCGACTAAAAAATAAATTTTGACACTTGAGGGTGGTTTCTGTATCCAGGCTCACATACGTATGTATTTTAATTTGACGAAATTTCAATAATTTATGTAATGCTTTTGAATTTGAATTGGTTTCAAATCGTTTGATATTTCTGTAAATTAAAAAAAAAAAGTATTTTCAAAAAATTTGTCCCTCTATTTGAACCATTTTATTGATTTGTTGTCACTTTTCACCCCATTATAATTTGAAAAAGGTATGAATTCTGCTCAATAGCGTAGCCAGAAATTTCTCATGGTAATGGGGAGGGAGTCAAAACTTTCATAATTTTTTGAAAAATTTTTGAGTTTAATTCCCGTTTCCTTTCCACAAAATTTTCTTTCACTTTAAAAACACTAAATTCAAAATTTGAATCATTTTCATGAATATTAAGGAGCACTGGTTTTTAAAAACCAAAAATAATAATGAATCCAAGCAATGGCGTCAGAAGCTTTTTTTTGGGAGGGTACAAAGTGGGTATGGAGCAGTGTGGCCATAATTTTAGCATTATGCCAAAAATTATGCTAAATCACGCAACTTTTTTTTCTTTCATTTTTGGCTTCCTGACATCATAAAATTATGCCAGGAAGTCAAAAAACACACAAAAAAAATTATGCTAAATCTGGCATAATTATGCTAAATTGGCCACACTGGATGGAGACTTGGAATACCAGAAGGGAGAAGGAGAAAGATGGAACTTTTTTCACACAGTCACCTCAGTGAGGGCGAAGCTTTGAAAAAATTGAAGTTTTAATGTCCCAAAAAGGCATTTTTTTCACGTAAATTCTTGACCTCACGAAAAAGGGCCCGACCTGGGACCCCCTGAACCCTCTCCCTAGCACGCTCTCGTTTCTGCTATATTTTTATTAACTCTGGACGGCCGCTACTTACTCGACTAACCATCTTTCTTATACTCTCCTGTTTCGAGGGGTGGGACCAATTTTTGTTCTATTTAATGGATCTTTTTTCGGTTTAAATTTCGTAATTTATGACATCAGGTGTTTCGCAAATTACTTTTATGAATTATTAATTTCGAACGTTTTAGCATGTTTTTCTCTTTGAAAAATTATCTCGGCGATATCACCTTGTTCAGTTTCTCGTCGCAATTTCACCTAAAATTTATAATTCTTTAAAATATATCCTTACGTATGTAGAAGAAATTAAGACATACACATCGTTCATTACCATAATACTCACTTTACGTACACATAAGTAACGCTTATGAAAGTTTTTCTCCGGGCTCGTCACCGCGCTCCGCGTCTCACCGCCGGAAGTAGTCATTTCACGGTATAATATTTACCTGTTTTTTCACTTTATGGAACGATGAAGCATTAATAAAGGTTAACGGTTTTAATTAACGAACACGAGGTGGATATTATTTCGAGCAAATGGTTAGTAATTGCTTATTATTATATTATTGTAATCTGCGTTCCTCGCGCAAGTTCACTTCGTCTATGAACGTCTGCAGATTTTCACCATGTGTCTTTTCACGTCTGTTTACATGCTCAGGCTACATGTACGGCACATTTGGTACGTGCGTATTTATGTTTCGGCAACACAAAGAATACAAAGGTGTACCTAAATCTGTATAGAAGGTACCTGTACATTTATTTTCATCTTGATCCATATAAAGGTTGCACGGAGGCGTTAAGTATACCAAAGAAAAAAAAAATACCAACCGGTGGTATATTAAGAAGAGAGAAAAAAGGTACAAGATTCGGGTTTTATTGCATCGAAGTTCATTTGATATTATTTGACCATATAGTGTTGATTTAGTGCACCGGTTTATATATTATTTTCTCGCCTCGTGTACCATATGGTCGTCGGCTCCTCGATGTTTTGGTTAGGCCGATGTGTGCTGATGATGGCGGCGTGTATGGAATCGGCTCGTTATTCCGGCACGGCACATCGAATCCGTAAAAGTGAAAATCAAATCTGCCCTAATACGATGAAAAACAAAAGACTTGGAAACCAGCAAAGTGCATCCGTTCGTTGCGATCTGACACCCGCCCTGGTCTTGGTTGACGATGTTGTTACACTGTAATGTCTTTATTATGTATACAGTGTGTTTATTAAGGTCTGAGCTGAGCTGGACATTTTTTATTGGTTGAAGAATGCGAGGATTTCCCATGATGGGTATTTTGATGCTCTGATGGCGATGCAAAAATTTTCTTCTTATTTGCAAGGTGTTCGAAGAAATCATAAACGTGTTTTTTTCTCGAGAAATTCAAATCGAAAGAGATATTTTAATTCGATCTATAAGCACAAATCAGTACTTACAGATTGAGAAGATTCCTATGAGAAATGCAGTTCTGAAATTGATTTTATAGTTTTCAAACCGTTGCTGATTTCTTGAAAATAAAGAAATGAAAAATATATTTACTTAGTCTCCCACTCTCTCATTCTGAATTAGTGAAAAATCACTGATGAAAAGTCAGAATTGCAGCACAGAAAAAATCAGTAAAAATCACTAATTTGCAGAAATTTTCACTGATTTTTCAGTATTCAGTGAATTTTTAGTGATTTTCAGAGATTTTTTTTCATTGGCTTGCTTTTAGTGAAATTTTTTCACAAACTAATTTATTTCTGTGCTGCAATTCTGACTGTTTTTCAGTGATTTTTGATCAATTTCACTGATTCAGAAATGAGAGAGCATTTAAAAATTGGTGAAAATTATCGAAAATCACTGGAGAACAGTTAGAATTGCAGCGCAGTAATATAAATCAATGAAAAAATTTCACAGAAAGCAAATATTGAAAAAAATTGATGAAAAATTAGTGAAATCTCACTGGAAAATCAGTAAAACTTTGAAATTTGCTAAAAAATCAGCAGAAATTCTCTGAAAATTAAAGAATAATTTTACTGATTTTTCCTGTGCTGCTATTCTGACCATTAATCAGTGATTTTTCACTGATTCAAAATGAGAAATCAAACAAAAATTGTAGCTTGTAGAGTATCAGATCAGTTGTTGGCTAAGTTCGTAAACTCGATGCTAACTTTTCCAAAAGTTGTTCATTTTTTGTTAAAGATAATTATTTCCATCAATTTGATTTTTTTTTTTGAAAATTTCCTGTGTCTAATATTGGAAATTTGTGTAAAATCGATATGTATGTTTTAACCTCATTCAACAATATTTAGATCAATATTAAGTTTTTTGAACTATTTCTATGAAATTTTGAACTATTTTAACATTTTCAACAATTCTGGAACGATTTTACGATAGTTCGAACAATTTTGGCATTATAAAGAATCGTAATTCTTTTTTTGGACAATTTTTACGATACGATCTTTGGGTGAATTTTTTTCGATTGTTCACACTCAACATCTCGAATCTCTAATGATTTTTATAAAATTGCACATTTCTTACAAGTTTTAAGATCGCAAGAACAATTTTAACAAATTTTCAAGCTTTCGTACAATTTTAACAAATTTCCAATCTTTCGAACAATTTTAACGAATTTTCGATCTTTTTATAAAAAAATTTGACGAATTGACATGTTTTTTGAAATGAAATTTTGAACTTTACACCTTTACAATATTCGCGATATTTTGGACAATTTTAACAATACATTTTTCGGATGAATTTTTTTCAAATGTCAACATTTTTCGAAACATTTTTTTCGAAATTGTAAATAGTGAAACCACGTGAAACGTTTTTTAAAACGGTTTCATAAAATTTTGAACTAAGTATTCGTATATTTTTGACGATTTTTACAATATTTTGAACTGTTTTAACGAATTGTTTTTCTCTTTAAACAAAATTTAAGATTTGGTAACGTTCTTTTGAATGATTTTCTTAAATTTTGTGCTAATATTTCATTTGAACACTTTTATGATAATTTTCACTATTTTTGAGTAATTTTGGCGATTTTTTTTTTTCAATGAACGTGAAGCTTTTTGAACGATTTTCTAATGAAATTTATCTCTTTCTCTCTCAAAAAACTATTTCAACACTTGTCGATTTTCACGATTTTTTTAGATTATTCTAACAATATTTTAATTATGTTAAAGTATTTTTGAACTTTTTTTTTGAAATTTTGAACAATGTTGACTTTTTGTAATAAACTTGTTTTTAACCTGTTTTGAAATTTTAGATGTAGTTTCAACGTTATTTCAACTAATGCAATACTTACCTAAATTTCAAATAATTTCCACACTTTTCAATTTAATTATGTTATTTTATAAATTGGAATGCCATTTTGAGTCATCAAGTCATCTTGAAGCTACTTTCGAAGTTATTTTGAATATTTTTGCGATATTTTAGTTCAATTGTATACTTATCTTATTTTAGTCATTTTGTGTGTATTTTCAATAACCTTTTTATTAATGAATCGTTTTATTTTTTTACAGGTAAATTTGATTGAGCTGTCACCTAAACACCTGCTATCAAACAGAAATACGACCATCGTAACACCTCTAAAGTAGACTTTTACCTTTCTACGACTCTGTTGGTGATTTTCTACGGTAAGATTTTTTATTGTCAATTTTTTTAAAATTGAAATTCATCATTTTTGCCTCAAGTGTGACTGAACTTTTCTCTTTAAACTCCTCACTAGTTGGCATTAAAATGATCAATTTTCAATATTTTGCAACTTTAATGTTGAACTTTTTTCGCGTTGTGATTTTTTTAGGCGAATGTATCTAGGTATCTTTTGAACAATTGTTTTCTAAGACTTGAAAGAGGAGTGGATGATAATGTTCGAACAATGAACGACACTGATCTTCCACACAAATCTTCTCTTTCGCTCCAAAAATTCCAAATTGCACACATTTTCATTTACTTAGACCATGGTCCAAGTTCATTTATCAAATCACTTCTCCATCAGTAAAAACTTTTTGAACTTGAATTTTCTTAAAATTTTCTCTACTTTGATTTTTTTCAATTTATTATTTTCACTATTTTTAAAATTGTTTTCTAATTACTTATTGAGTTGGGAAAAACATGAAGTTGAAAAAAATTTGAAGAAATCTGAGCTGGAAAAGTTTTCAATACTAAAATCGTTTCAAAGCGTGAAATTTTTTAGTTTGAATTTTCTCAAAAATTTTTTGACTTTATTTCTTCTAATTCGAAAAGGTTATCCCATAATTTAAAAATTTTTCTTTACTTTTTTCAAACTTTATGTTTTTCAAAATTTCTAACTGAAGAATTGGAATAAATTTAAAAAATATAATATGAAAATGAAAAAAATTGGAAAGATTTTGAGAAAATTGAAGTTTAAAAAAGTTTTGCTGTTGGAAAAAATTTAAAATCGGATACAATTTTTAGAAAAAATTTAGAATGAAAGAAATCAAAAAAATTTGAACTTCGAATTGGAATAAATTTGGACTTGGATCGTCGAAATCCCATTTGTGGCAGAAATAATTAGGCGATAGTAAAAAAATGATTGCTTCTTCCAGGTGATAGAAAATAACAACTCCCATCTGGCTCATTCCATGTCAACTCCACCAAGTTTTGACCTTGGGTCTTCCGATTTCGCTCAAAATTTTTTTACGAATTTAAGTTTTTTAGCAGTTTGGGAGTCAAAATGGAGGGATGGGGATGGCCGATCAATAAAGTAAGTTGATAATCAAGCTCAGCACCCTCGAATTAGTAGAAATCGATATAACACATGCTATTTCTTTTTTTAACATGCGTTTTCTCCCAACAAACGACACGTCATACGTTATTTTTCATTTTTTTGAATTTTAACCCCATCAGGGGGCTGATAGGGAGGTTCAGAGGAGTCGGATGAAAAAACTGAGCTCATATTCGAACTCAGCGCCTTCGAATTAGTAGAAATCGATATATTACTTCACGTTTTACATAAATTGAGGACCCCTGTGCCCCCAGGGGTATTGAGATCCCATCTTGAAAAGTAGTTAGCTGAAAAGTACTTAAAAAGTTCTCTCCATAGTAATTTTTTCAGATTTTTAAATGGGGGCCCTCATGTTTTGTACTTATCATGAAAGTTGAGCTTTCATCTTAAAAGTTCTACTTTGAACTTTTCAAAATATGATTATCAATTTTGAATCTGCTTTCAATTCTCTACAAAACCGCATGAACAGATTCATCTTGGATATGACCGAACTTGAGATATGCGCCTTCAAAGTTGAGCCATTTCGCAAAAATCCCAATTATACGAAAATTACAAGGGCCACCCCCCTCCCCCCTCCCTGAAGGATTAGGATCGAAATGACGGTGATTCCTTCATTAGACCATCGAGGGAAACTCGTAAAAAAAATTTGAGCGAAATCGGAAGACCCAAGGTCAAAACTTGGTCGAGTTGACATGGAATGAGCCATCTTTTTTGGGATTTCCAACAGAGAAAATTGACTAAAGCAACGATATGAAAGAAAATTTCGATCACAAAAGTTGTAAATAATTGAAAATCCATTATTTTTTGCCTCGAACAGGCATGCCACGGGGTTACTTTTATAGTAACCATGTTACTTTTTATAAGCAAAGTTACTATTTGTTACTTTTCTCTCAAAAAAGTTACTTTTTTCAAAAATTTCACCAAAAAATTAATTTTTGGTATTTTTTGGATTAAAAAAAAAGTTGAAAAAAATCTCGTACACCAGTAGCATTTTAGTATTACGAACCCTCTTGGTATGATTGAGGTGGCGCAAGGGCCGAAAATTGCGAAAAACCGTAAAAAATGTTGTTATTTTGGGAGATTTTTTCAAATTTTGAGCATTTAATACGAAAAGAAATGATCAAATGAAAAAACCAATCCCGTATTCGTGTTCAGCAGTTCAAAATACCCCGATAAACACCCTTTTCGCGATCATTTTACTTTAAATCTCGAAATTTAATTTTATTGTCATGAAAAATCAATGAAAAAAGTGAATTTCGACATTTAAAGTAAAATGATCGCGAAAAGGGTGTTTATCGTGGTATTTTGACCTGCTTAACACGAATCCGACATTACTTTTTTCATTTGGCCATTTCTTTCCACGTAGAACGCTCAAAATTTGACAAATCTGCTAAATAACAATATTTTTTACGGTTTTTCGCAATTTTCGGCCCTTGCGCCACCTCAATCGCCAAAACTGAATACGTGACGTGAATCTACGTCAAAAAACACATTTTTAGGATATTTTCAAAAATTAGTCGAACTTCGCTTTTAAGATCTTTTTTACAGTTGAAAATTCCAAATGACCAAAACCTCATGAAGGTGTTTACCAAAATTGATGAAAAAATTATCTTGAATAGACCTTTACGAGATGTAACTTTGTGCCAAAGAACAGAAAATTTCATTCACTTCCATTGGAATTAAAAATTCTTGAAAATGGCGCAATAAAACGGCCATAGCTCCGAAAGGGAGGGGGTTGGGGGCCAAAATTTTTTCCAGAATTTTTTTCATCAAGGTACACAATCTGGGAGCATTAGATCAAAAATCGGGGCTGGGGCCTAAACCACCCCTTATCCGGCTATACTCTTTAGTTTTTTTTATTTTTATTTTGGTTATGCTCATTATGAGAATAAATAGTTTCGGTGTTCCTTATAATACTAGGTATATGTATTACGTACACAAATAAATATTTTTTGAATTTTTTTACATTTTCTGGGCTAAATAATGAATTGAAATAATAAAAAAAAGGTTACTTTTTTGAACTTTTTTGGTTACTTTTTCGACTATCAGAAGTCCCTAAAGTTACCTTTTTTTTTTCAAATTTTGTGTGGGATGCCTGCTCGAATGTTTTTTCAAGAACAGAGAAATATCTTTTTGCTTTTCAGGGAATTTTTGGTGACAGATTGAGAATCATTGAACTGATTTTAAAAATATATTGGTACCTGATGAAAATTGTCTTTATCTCTGGGTACTTCTTACTGAATTGATTAAAATACTTTTTAATTTGAATTTCTCGAGAAAAACTAAGTTTTATAATTTTTTTGACATTTAGTAAATAGGACCAAGTGTTTTCACCATCATTAGTTGCGCCCATCGTGGAAAATTGATCATTGTTGAAATCAACTCGTCATCTTAAACTAGGAAAAAACTGACTGGCACTAGTCAGGATTTGATAAACACACTGTACGGTTGTTTTACTTTTAATTTTAACGTACCAGACTATAAGTTAATTTGTTTTATACCTGTAGTCGTGTAAAATTGCGCAACGCTAGCGGGAAATATCCAGAATACGTATCTACACATATAAGCTACATACTCATATACATTTGTGTTGGCTTTAATTCGCCAAACAATAGATTACGTGTACCTTAAAACTCAGCGTATATAAAGGGGTTGGCGAAAAAAAACATACTCTCGAGGAAAGCGACGATGTGGGAAAACCTTTTCCATTGCTGAACTTCGCAGTTACGATATGAGCTTATGAGCCAAGGGATGCTGTCTTAAATTAAGAAAGTTACACGATACGATACCACTCGACGTGTGTGTATTATGCTCGCGTGTGAGTTCGCGTTATAAAAACGCCTTAGAACTTTATTAACCTTTTGAGCGCGAGTTAAAAGACAAGTCAGAGGCGGAGAGCGGGGTTGGCGTGAGTACGTTATGTGTGTAGTTTCGTATGTAGATGGGTACCGAAAAATATTTATACGCGGAGCTAACGATGCTCTACCGCAGCGTTGCGTATAAAACGACGCTCGTCTCGGTGTATTTTTCGGTTAAAAATTTAATTTCAAAGTTTCCCTATTTGGTGTTATAAGACGGTTAGAAATTTACACTCGAGTACTTAAGCTAGCCTGGCTCATCATCTCGTAACGGGTTTTATTGAAAGGTACTGAGATGATTATCGACTGGTACGAGAGAATACGACGAAATGATAAACATCTATCGAGGTAAATACCACCGAATAGTCGAAAAATCATTATCTGATTGTACTTGTTAACAAAACAATCAAAGCTTGAATTAGGCATATAGTCGCGGACGCGAGTATGAGGTCACAAGGCGGGAATTTCGTACCATAATCATATACCCAAAGGTGGAAGAAATTTCCACGATCTCTACGAGAAGATTCCAACGCCCGATTACATTTCGCCGAAGAGTTTTCCGCAATAACTGGATCTTCGATGGAGTAAAAAAAGTCTCGTCATTGGGTGCGAATGCGAATCGCAGACCGCGAAAAAAAACACCGCACACGCCGGAGATTGCTTTTTTTTACGCGAGCGAGCTTCTCTACGATTAATTATTATTGCGAATTCGTCGTCGTCGGTACATGCAATTTGCGTATTTGTGACGACTCGGCATATTTTGGATCGCGTTCAGGCTGACTCGATAGATCAAAGATAATTGAATCGGTGACGTCATTTTTACGTCGCAGTCGAAGGAAAAAAACCAGTAGCGGTGAAGCTTGATGAAGGTGATGGTCGATGTAGATGCGGTGGTTCATGCTAAGAAAGTAATTATCGACGGCGCGGCGCGAAAAAAAAAAACTGTGGAATTCCGAATAGGCGAGAGTTACAAGGATGTAAGATGTAGGGAGTTGTACGACGATCATAGGTAGATATGGAATTAGGTTGATGGAATTTTACGACCTTGGTTCGTATGGGTATTGTATGGAGATGATAAATTTGCCCAAAGGTGGGAACTGCTAATTAGATTTGTGTTTATTGTGTTTGATGGTATGGTGTTGCCTGGTTCGTTAGATGTGGTGATTTTAAAATCGTACGAGGAGAATAGTTGGTAATTAAGAGAGGTATGATAATTTTTCAAAATTTTTGTGAGAGTTGTAAGTTTTAGCGAGGGATTTCAGGGGAGGGAATTTCGTATCGAATCTAGGTGTCTATACTGTCGAATTACAAATTATACAAGGTAGAACAAAAAAGTAGGTCATACTTAAATTTAATTTTAAATCGTATAAATTATAAGTCATAATGCATATATTTTGCTACAAATTAGCAATCATTTCTATTATTCTCTATTTCGTAGAAAAAAGTCATAAAAAAATCATTTTTTTGGAATTTTTTTTTAGAAAACCCGTATTATTTTTCTATTTTCCATCGCAAATTTTTTTTCAGTTGTTGTCTTTCCTGGCCAGAGGCGGTTCGAACACAATTTTTTTTTTTTGGGGGGGGGACAAAAAATTCAAAATTGCCGACTAAAAATTTTAAAATATCAATCTTGCTCATGCCTGAAAATTTTCTTTCTGTAATTTCATTGTAAATAATTGAAAAAACCTATGAATATTGTTTATCAGTTCAAATTCCGAGCGAAGCGAGGAGGGAAAATTTCAATAAAAATTACAGGCATCATAGCAGATCACTTTTTTAGGGTGTTGTCACTTTTTTCATCCAAAGGTCACTAAAAGTCACTTTTTTCATCCAAAGGTCACTTAAAGTCACTTTTTTCCGCCCAAAGTCACCTTTTTTCGCATTTTCAAGCAAAAATTCAAATTTTCACGTATATTGCTATTTTTTAAAACTCTTCAAGAAAAAAAATAAGTTGATCATGATTTTTCCAAAAAAAATTGCCTTCGCTTCGCTCGGGCAGTATTTCAATAATTCTATTCTAAATTTGAAAAAATTCTGTTTTTCTAAATCAGTAAAGTAATTGATTTTTTAATCAATTCCCCATTCGACAGAAGAAATAAATAATTTAGACTAAAATAAATCAATCAAACAGTTGAAATATCACAGATTTTCAAATAAATTCATTTCACTGATTCAAAAAGACACAGTTTTACGAAAATTGACTGATTTAGATTTAGAGAGTAGATATAGGTCATATAATATATTAATTGTTTGTTCCAAAAATTTCGTCATTTTTCAATTTTTCTTTGCTCAAATCTGTATAATCAAATTAATTATGTATATCTGCCTCCTAAAGTGCCACTAAAAAAAATTTAGATTACTTAATTTTTTCATTGAATTTTGACCCCCACCCCTCCTCTCCTGATTTTTTCTTGAATTCTTAGTCCTCTTTTAACTGTAAAAAAATTTCCCCGAAAAATCGAATTTTTGGTCAATTTTTTCTCAAAAAAGGTCACTAAAAGTCACTTTTTTCCTTCGGAATTTCGCTATGATGCCTGAAATTACGATGTACCTACTTACTTGATTAAAAAAATAATAGTTTCAATATGAATATGAGAGAAGTGAATTCGGCCCGAGCGAAGCGAGTGCAAAAATTTTATAAGACCAAATTCAAGGTGCAATAAAACAATGTTTTAAATTAGGTACCTAATAAACTTGAATAAAAAATCAGCCAACTTTTACTTTAAAATTATTAAGGTATCTTTTAAAAAATTTGATTTCCAAATCTCGAAAATGAGTTTTAAAGAAAAAAAATTTAATAAAATAAATTGAAACAATTTTGAGGAAAAATACGAAAAAAATCACTTTTGTAGGAATTGGTTTATTTTAAAATTATGGAAGGAAAAATTCAATATGGCCGTGCACAGCGAGGCCGAAGTTTTTGAAAAATTTTGATTTGAGGAATAAGTAAATCTATTAAAAATTACTGAAAGACCACAATTTCCGTTCCGTTCGTAATAAATTCATATTCTTTTTCGTTTTTATCAAAAAATAAAATTGAGTTATTTTTCATGACGTATGCTATAAAATTTCCCAAAAATTTTTGAATTTTTGAATTTTCAAAATTTTGCCGAATTACCTGAAATTTTCGAAATTTTGCCGACTGGAAACCGACTGGAGGGGAATCCCCCCTCCCTCCATAGCGCCGCCCCTGTTCCTGACATCTTTTTGAGAAAATCCAAAACAAAATCAACACAAACATTGGATGTCTCTCATTCTTTAAAGTGTCTACTGCCAAGATGAGCAAGAAAAACCAGAAATTAGCAAAAATCTTACCTTTGTAGCAAGAAAACCAGGAAGTACTAAGAAAAGCAAGGATTTTTAATGATTTTCTTTATTTTGAATTTTTAAATCGGAGTCTAAAAAGAGAAGGTTCTTTTTTGAGTAAATTTGAAGCAAGAAAAAAGTGACGAAAATTGAAAATGGCAAAAAAAATCTAGAAAATATTAAGAATTTTAATTTTTCAGATCCAGTGGACACCTTGTTCTCCTAAAATTATTGTCTTTGGATCTGCGCCTGAAGCAAACATTCCAAAAAAGGTTGTACAAAGATTCTATAAAATCATTCAAAGATCACACTTTTGGTGTTTTCAATTCTGTTAGACATCTTGCAAATTTTTAATGGATTAAAATTTTTTGGAATTTCTCCAAGATTTTCTGCCTATTTTTTTTTTTAATTATTTTGTTAGCTTTTTCGAACTATGACGGAAGGAGGGAGTGTGAAAGAACAGGAGCTGAAGAAAAAGAAGGTTGAAGGTGGATAAGATGATGAAAGTGAGGAAGGTGAAGGAGTAATAGGGTATGAGGGGATGTTGTAGAATAAAGTGAATTAAAATTAAAATTATTATCATTATTATTATTATTTGGGACATAGGATGGTGAAGGTGGGTAGACTGGCGATGGCTGGATGGCTGACTTTTCGTTTCGGATTGCACGTTTTCTATTTAAAAACTCAGAACGTTCTTCTAATTTCTGGCTCGAATTTAATTTTCCGGACAAAAAATACAATTTTGCGATTATTGGAAGTACAGGGTGACTGAAAATTGCTTCCCCAAAAAAATTTAAAATTTCGGTAAAAAATTATTATTGATAGGGTAAATTTTTTTTGGTCATATTCTACTAATATAGATCGTCTTCTAATCTCTGTATAATTTATAACCAGAAAAAATTCAATATTGCACAATTTTTCCCTTAAACCAGAGCATTAATTCAATAATGCTGAATTAAATCACCTGACTCCAATTTGTGAAGCCTGAAATGCAATCCTCCTTATTTCAAAATTGAACGCACTGTTTTCAGATTAACAGGGTTCAATTCAAGATTTTGAGGAACTCGCCACCTATCCACAGAAATTTTTAGATTTTATTCCACACAATTTTTAAATTTCGTTCGACTAGGTTTAGCTATAGCATTGTAAGCGAAAATCAAATTATTCTTCACAAAAAATTCAAAAATGATTGAGAATTTTTGAAGAGGCCTGTGTTCGAATAGTAATGGACCAAGGATGCTGCCAGAGTTGAAATTTTTTGGATAAGTTAATTAGGGAATTTTTGCTAAGCATTTTTTTTTGGGAACTACTTTTCGGTCACCCTGTATAAGCTGTGCCTTTTTGTCTCATTAGTTTGGTCTGAATTCGACTATTTCAAAATTTTTTCGATCAACGAGAATTCATAATTGACTTATTACTCTAAAATCCTTAAGAAAAAAGAGGAGCGTTCAAAATCAGAATTTATTCAGATAAATTGAAAAATTGGTATAAAAAAGTGCTAATTTTGTGGTTTTGAGATTTTGGATTAATCCTAAAGCCATTCAGAAGTGCAGTTAAGAGTTTGGCCTCTGATTTTGAAATTTTATAGATAATTCGTATTTGTGTTTCAATTTGAAAATTTCTCGATTTTCTGGAGGAGGGAGTAGATGAATTTGTCAAGAGGAAAATTGTGTAAAAATGATAAATTTTCCATTTTCGATTTCTGTACGAACTTCACAATTTTCATTCAATTTTTTTTAGATTTCTTGAGATATTTTCTAACAATTTTTATGTGAGCCTGGATATAGAAACCACGCTTGGTGTCAAAACTTGGGTTTTGAGTTGACACTGATTTTGGGCCTTTCAGGAGGGGTAGAATCAAGAGGGAACCTCAATTCAAAAACTAATTTTTGACTTCTAAGGGTGGATTTTATATCCACTCACATACTCGTATCATAAATTTAACGATTTTAGTAAATTTTTGAAGTCTTTTAAAGAAATTTTAACCCTCCGAATAATTCTTTCAATTGTTTGAAGAAGTTTCTGAAAGAATTTTGTGAGTATGGCAAATCTGTCTGTTGAAGAGGATTTTCCTTATTCCGCTCCCTGCTCTCCCTTCATTGCCTTCTTCCACTTTTGTCCTCTATACTGGCCTTATTTTACTAAGATCAGAGGTCAGAAATCAAAATTAATTATAGTTTCATGTTTTTTTTTCGTTTTTTTTTCATTTCAAATTTTTTACTGGTGTTTGATTGATCTAAATATTACTTCTTGCACGAATCCGGTTCATTGAGGTTTACTTCTGAATGCAATTTGGAGTTAAAATTTATAAATTAGTAAATTATTTATTTTTTGTGTTTTTTTTTTTGAATTTTACAATTTTTCATGTTTTTTGATTATTTACAATTTACATAAATTCAAATACTTTCTATTTTTGATTTATTGAAAAGGTGGAAAACCTTAAATTTTTAACCAAATTGGAATTTTTTCGATCCTCAAGTATGATTATTCTATTTTTTCCTACTTCTTAAATGAAAATTTCTCAAAAAAGGCCATTGGTTTGAAAAAATTTCTGACTGAAAGTTTAATTTTTTCTACTAAAATTGAAATTTTACCATGATGAGGAGTGTAACAAGCTGCTCTCTCTGTCCCTTCTCCATTTGATCCGGTTCTGATTAATTTGAGTTTTTAGTTTCTAAAAAACCCACATTTTTTCGTATTGTGAAATTGTGAAATTTAAAAAAAAAATTCTGAATCGGTTCAAAAAAGGTGGAGATATGTTCGCCCCCTCCCATTTCATTGAGATTTGCATAAAAATACAATATTTTTTAATTTGTCTACCTGTCGTTGCCTCTTCATCATAAATTTTTTTACAACATAACCTTAAAAAATTTATCGATCAACTGAACTCGTTCTGATAATCAAACAAGACGTTTTTACGATCATGTCGTCTCATAGTGATGAGTTATACGCCCATACTTCACTATATTTTTATAGCCAAGTCGATTCGGTTATCATTTTGTGTCTCATTTAAACACCATATTTTTTTAACGAATAACGCCGCGTTAACAACATAATTTTCGCGACACCGACCACGCCGTTGACTTATTCCTTGTAAAAGATCCCTATTCCTATACTCATTAAAATGCATCTGGAAAAAAATCCTCGCTTCGCATTAGTATCATATTTTCAGAACTTCTAACGAGTTTTACACACAGTCCCGTAATTGATGTAACTCGTTAATCAGAATGACTTTTACTTTTCCATCGCACCTCTGTGGCTCTCTAGTTTCTATGTCTGCGTGGTCGATGATTTTTTTTCGCAAACAATGCTCATCTTTTTTGCCACAAAAATAAACCTATTTTGGGAAATTTCAACGGCAAAAAAATCCATCTTCGGTGTTTCTGATTTTTTTTTCATTGCTCGTACATAGCGCGAGGTACTCGAATATTTATATAGCACTTTGATGTATATGCATATTTCGTAGTGAAAAAAAGCAACGAGTAATTCGATTCGTGACCAGTATGCGTAAATGAAATAGTTGAAATTGTTCCAAAGAATCTATTTATTTTGATTACAGATCGATGAATTTTTATCGAATCGAGCGTTAAACCACGGATTATAATTTTTTCTATACGTTGCGGTTTTTTACTTTTTTCCTTTCTTTTCTCTTTCTACATTTTTTTATGTCTTTGTTCTTGGAAAGAAAAAAAAAAAGTAAATTTAATTTCGTTATAGGAAATTATGACGTGGTTGTGGTCTATTGGGTTAATTCAATTTGCTGTGTATATGTATAATAGCCGATGTAATATCGTTTTTTCTTCTTTATTTTGGTCGAGCAGAAAATACGCGGAAGGGGGAGAAGTGCGCGGAAAATGGATTGAATTTCTTCGCTACGGAGTACGAGTATAATGGGGGATTATTTAAATCGGCTCTGGAAGCCTTTTATCGTTTCAAAGGCCATTAGAAAATGTGATTGCTCTTTTTGATGACTCGTACTAATTTCGCAAATCATCGGCGATTCATTAATTAGCATTTTTTTTACGTCTTCGGCTCGGCTCGCCGATTAAAATATCGAAAAAGTTTCTCGAGAGGTTTTTTGCATCGGGTGGATTTGCGCTCGGGCCAAGTTTAGCTGAAATAATTAAAATTTTATTATCGGGCGATTAATTAATATACGAGACGTTGAATATTTAATTAAAAGCTGTCCTACGGTGGGACTTTCTCTGTACGCGGTTTAGTCGTGAGAAAGTATAACGAAATCGGTTTGCAGCATTTGAGGATGCCGGTTGGGTCGACGAGTCGAGATATTTTTTTTTCGAAAAATAACAGATGAAAATTAAAACTGGCATTCTTCGATATGGACGATGTATCGCTATGCAAGATACATATGTGTATAATTTATACGCAGAATAAGCGCAAGTATTATACGCAGATACTTTATAGTATGTAATGGGAATAATCATACAGGCTATAAACTTTCTCCGATGAATATTATTACACCATGATACACACACACGCTTTCTCCGCCAGCCGATGACCATTTCCAACATAATTAACTCGTTTAAGTCTAATTAAAGAGTTAATTTCGGGCGTGTATGTGTATGTTGCTTTTTTACAAATATAAATTTCGCGATCGACGAGGTCTCTGAATGCTTTTTGTATGCGTATAAGCAGCGTTGCCAGATGAAAATTCATGGTGTCCACTTTTTGGAAAACCTGGAAAAGTCGAGGAATTTTGAAATTTTCGTTGGAATTATTTAAAAATTCAGAAGAAAGATGAATCATCTGCGAAGTATTTTTCTTCCAATTTTATCATAATTTTTTTGTCCTCGCTTCGTTCAAACCAAATTCTACCATTCTTCAGCATGTGTAGATAATTTTTTATTTGCCATTTATTAACCATGTTGAACTTTACCCTTCATCAATTTTTTCATTTATTGGGGCAAGCCGAAAGTATTGCAAGGTCTTGCGTGGAATTCATAAATTTTAAGCACGCGGTTTTTTGGAGAGGGAGGGTAGGAGCCATGAATTGTAAATAATTTTTCAAATTTTAAGTCCGGAAAACCCCGAATTTTCATTTGCGTGATTTAGTAGATACCCTGGCATAATTTTTGCATTTCATTTTTAAAGTCATTCAATTTTTCTTTAAATTAAGAGTTTTATGGTATTTTTTTATTTGAACATTTTTCTGTGATAAATGGGGGGGGGGGGGGGGTGTATTTGAGTCGTTTTTATGGCTGAAAAAGGGTCATTTAAAAATCAAGTAAAAAATGAGAAATGCTTTTTGAAAAAAAAATTGGTAAATACCACACATTTCAAATCATGCTTCTACGCAATTTCGGGTTGTAAGTACTTCACGCGAAAAATTACCCCTTTCCGGTACTTCATGAATAACAAAACTTTGATATTCAAGAAGAGTGGTCTTTTTTTGGTCACTTTTTTCACTTCCAAAGTTTTCCACAAGTCACTAAAATGATTTTTTTGGAAAATTTTTACTGTGGTACCTGGAACATGCTTTTAGACATTTTTTTCCAGTTTCGATTGGGCTGGACGAATTTTGTTTTTCAAAAACAATTAAATAGAAAATTATCCAGTATGTTTATTTAAGGGGAGGTATGAAATCAGGTTTTTTACGTGTATTTTCATGTTTCTTTTTCTCGATTACCAGAAGGGGTGGAAGGCTAAAATTTGGAGGGTAACTAGAGTCAATCTTGAGCTATACTTTTTAACGAGGGGATTTCAAAATTTAGTTCATGCTTCCAAAATTAAGCTTACACGTAAAATGCTCTCTTAAAACACCATTTTTTTTTGGCATACAAATAATTCCTCAGCCTGTTTTATGCGTGATAAATGAAAAAGCCCCCGTCTATTTGTAGAGTATAACTTGCTGAAGAAAACAAAAAAAAGTAAGTTGATCAATGCAGTCGTTCCTGAGAAAAAGGTACATGAATATTGAAAAAGTACATTTTGAGAAAAACAGCTTTAAAGTCCGAACTTTATTTTTCACCCATGAACCTCAGTTTAGTTGTACTACTGAGATCCAGATGTCAATTATCATTTATTTTTTAAATTTTTGTTGAAGAACAAGGCTGATCAAATAATTCTGGTTGAGAATTTTGAGTTTGTGGCCGTTCGTTTGTATCACAGGGTGTCTACCGGTCGCGAATGTCGCGAAAGTCGCGAAAAAGTCGCGAAATTGACCCAAAATTCATCAAAAGTCGCGAATTTTTTCGAAATTACTTCCATTTTTTTCGCCTTTTACAAAGCAGAAAAAGTAAAGAAATTTCACCTTTTTGAACATTTTTTCTAAAAATTTTTGCCCTCGCTTCGCTCGGGCTCATAAATTTTAAAACCCCATTCTTAAATTATATTCCTCTTCGTCCTCTTCCCTTCTATTTCAGACAATTGAATATTTTTAAGCGGAAACATATGTTCTTGTGGGAGACTAAGTAGCGATCACGATTGGGAATTTCAAAGGTAATATTGTGTCCATTGTCAGGAAAATCTAAAATAATTGGAGAATTTTGGAATTTTCTAAGGGATGTTTTAAAGGAAAAAACCATTTGGAAATATGTATTTTTTTGCTGTTTTTTAAATAAATTCTTCGAAAAAATTTCGCCCTCGCTTCGCTCGGGCCAAATCTGCTAATATTTCAGATTTTCCATGAATTTATTTCTGAATAATCATTTAACAGTTTTATCCGTTCTAACATGATTTTTCGTAAAATTTTCACCTTCGCTTCGCTTGGGCAGTAACTACTTCTCTTCTTTACCATAAAATAACTCACTTTTGGAAAATTGTTGTGAAAAATTGTCTTTTTTCAAAATTAAAGACACATTTTCTTCCGTGTATAAACTTTTTTCTGTAATAAATTTGATCTCGTTGATTTTTTTGTTGGGGGGGGTGGGGGGGGGTCAAATTGAGAGGTAGATCCTAGATACCTTGAAAAAAGGTCGCGAAAAAGTCGCAAAATTTGATTTTTAAAAATTGGTAGACACCCTGTATCAGGATCTGATTGAATAACTTTCAGCTCACCAAAATTTTTTCTAAATTCTAGGGAAATCTTAATCATAAAAAAGTAATTTTTCAACCTTACGAAAACTGATTTTTAAAAAGTATCATGTATCATTTTGAAAAGAATAAAATAGAGAATTCAAATCCATAGAACACTCAATTTTGAATTTCTTCACTAAAACTGATTTCATACCCCCTTAAATTTAGAATGAGAACTGAAAAAAAGTCGAGTATTTTGTTTTAAAAAATCACACTTTTTCAAATATTAGTCTTCGTATCGCGTTTGGAAATATAGGGCTCATTTGCAGTACATAGCATTCTCAAAACAAATAAAGAGTGATTTTTTTTCCGATGTGGATCTAAAAAAAATCTGCCTTTGGTTCACTTGGGGCACTAAATACTTCATTTCTTTTTTTTTTCAAAAAATCTCATAAAAATTCTTTCAAAAATCTTGATGAATTTTTTAAGGCAGATTTTCAAAAAATTGTTCACTTTATCATTACGATTTTTAATTTCTATACTTAGTATGAGTCTTGATTTTAGAAAATTCTTTTTAAAAAACACATTATTTTTGATTCTTCTTTGCTTAGGCCATTGAGAAACTTGAAAAAAAAAATGGCATGAATGATTTCACCTTCTCTGTAGAATCTTTTTTCATTTCAAAGGAAAGCTCAAACTTACTGCAATAAAAATTCAGCCATGAAAAAGTCACGCTTCCGTGACAAAATTTAAAATCCCCCACCCGTTTCAAAAATATCATGTGTAAAAGGTCTGGAAAACCTAAAGGATGTCTAACAGGTCAAACTGTCCTGATAAGTCTAGCTTTTTTCAAAAAGGACATGCCGGTCCTGAAAAGTCAAGCTTTTTGACCAATTTACCCTGATTTACTCAAAAAGTCAAGCTTTTTTCAAAAATATAGCTTATAAAAATTTCATTTTTTTGAATTTAATGTGTTTGTTAAAATTTTAATTTTCCATAAATAGCTACAAGCACACAAATGTGTCTTTTTTTAGGGGGGGGGGAGGAGGTACTCGCGTACAGACTCATAACTTTTTTTTGGGGGGGGGGTCTCGGAAAAATCACGCAAAAAGTCATTCCAAGAGGTCAAGCTAAGTCAAGCTTTTTGCTCAACAAATTTTGTTAGACACCCTGACCTAGAAAAGTCGGGGAAATCATTTCTGAAATATTGCGGACACCCTAACAATGGACGAAAATCTTCAAGTCTGAAAGTCTGGCACTTGTTGAGGACAAAAAATCCTTTAAAATCCTTAAATTGTTTTCTTGTGTTTTTTTATGGCGCACTTGTTTTTTTTTAGAAAGGTGTCTGGAAATTTTGGGAATGTGAAATTGTGAAAACTCATTAAATTTTCTAATATACTTGGCCTTTAATAGTTCGACAATCTGATTAAATTAAATTTTCGTCGTTGAAATTTGAAATTTTGTTGTGGTAGGTTTGCAGACGTCAGTGCCATTGAACAAAATTCAATCAATTTTTTACTTTCAATGAACAAATTTGATTAAAATTTTGTTCTTTTATTTCGAAATAAAGCCAAAAATCTTTGAAATTTTAGAAAATCCTTTAAGAAATTCTCAAAATCACAAAAATCCTTTATAAATCCTTTAAAAGTCCTCAACTTTTTCCCCCTGAGCTGAAACCCCCTAAATGTAAGGATAATTCCTAAATCTGGCAACACTGCCTGTAAGTATTTGGATGTGCGTACGACTGCGAGCCGATGAGCAGCCTATTTACACGGTTACATGTGCTTGAGAAGCGAGCTGATATTAATCTAACCTGAATTAAAAACGAGTAATCGGGTTTAATGGAGAGTATTTAACTCATTTACAAGGCGATCATTGACGGGCGCGAAGTTTCAAGGTATCGATGGCTGGTGTACCGCCGGCGGGTGTATGCTAATTCGATGCTATAAATGGTACAAATAAAAGTCCGTTTATGATCGAGAATCAATGGCGAGTAAGTATGCGGTTTCCAAATCACGAAATGGTATTGTAAATGTGTAGCGTATGCAGTATACGATGTCCAGAAGCTGCTGAGAGACTCTCCGCTCGTTCCTGCTAGCTTGGGATTTACTATTATGGTGCTGAGCATGCATAAAACATGTAGAAGTTATGTACCTGTCAGAAAATGATTATTCATTTATTACTATTGACCGATGGTCAGAGCTGTTCTTTCTCCTTGATCAGGCTTCTGCATTCCAATATCAAAAATGTCGATCAAGAATTGTTTAGGAATGAAATTATGATCCGAGTTTGAGTGGAAATCAGATAACTGTCGAATGAGGTATCGCAGTTAAAAATATGCAGCTGATGTAAGAAGTGCAAATTGATCTTGTTCCATTGAAATAAAAAATGGGTTAAAATGTCACTTGATCTAGATTTATCATAATTTACAATATTATGCATCGATCTTCCATCAACCTAGAATTGATATTGATTGGAGCTTATGTTGAATCGAGGTGATTTCAGAACTCTTGAGTGCTCGCATTCAGTCAACTTTGAAAAAATCTTCCCTTTTTTTTGAAGATCAAACGCATTTATGGAAGATTTTTATGGGAAATATAATCGAACGACAGAAAAGATGGGTTGAATGACATTTAGTATAACGACAATAAGAGGAATATTTTTGACAAATACCTAAGGTTGTTAGAACATGCAGGTTTTGAACGACAAAATAGATAGTCCCTACGTCTATTTTTATTTACGAGTTTGAGATAACTTTTGTGATGAAAAATATTCTGACAAATAATCCCACGCTTTTCCTGAGCCTTTGAGGTTGGAATGATTTTTGGGATGAAAATCATTTTCACACATCTCACGGCTTTTTCGAGCTCTTAAGGCTGGAATGATTTTTTCGGGAGTAAGATAATTTTGCGATGAAAATCAATTCCACAAATCATCCCACGCTTTCTCTGAGCTTTTGAAGCTGGGATGATTTCTGGAATGAAAATCATTTTCAGTTTCACAAATCATTCCAGTTTTTTTTAAGTTTGGAATGTCTTTTCAAATGAAAAACATTCACACAAATCATCCCACGCTTTTTCCGAGAATTTGAGCCTGCGATTAATTTTGGGATGACTTTTCATCGCAATAATTATCACATGCTTTTTTCGAATTTTTGAGACTGGGGCGATTTTTGGGGTGAATTTACATCGCAAAAATTATCCGGAGAGTACGATGAGTTTTGCAATGAAAATCATTCTCATAAATCATCCCACGACTTTTCTGAGCTTCTTAGGTAGGGTTGATTTTTCCAAGCTATTGAGGCTGCGATGATTTAGGGATGAATTTTCATCCCAAATATCACCTCACACTGTTTTCAAGCTTTAGAGGCTGGAATGAAAGTTGGGATGAATTTTCATCCTAATAATTATCCCAATTTTTTCGAGCACTTGAGGCTGCGATGAAATCTGCGATAAAATTTGGGATGAATTTTTATCCCAATAATAATTATCCCATGATTTTCTTGGGAGTAAGATGACTTTTGCGATGAAAATCATTTTTACAAATCATCTTTCGACTTTTTTGAGCTTTAAGGTTGGGATGATTTTCCCCAGCTTTTGAGGCTGGGATGAATTTTATTTCATCCCAATAATCATCCCACGCTTTTTTCGAGTATTTTAAGCTGCGATGAATTTTAGGACGAATTTTCATCCCAATTATCATCCCACCCTGTTTTCGAGCATTTGAGACTGGGATGAATATCGGGATGAATTTTCATTCCAATAATCATCCCACGACTTCTCCGAGCCTTTTGAGGTTGGATGAATTTTCCTAGCTTTTGAAACTGAGGAGATTTTCGGGATGAAAATCAATCCGTAGGACCAATTTTTTCGACGGATCCTTGAAATTCATACATTCATTTTTCCGGTCATGTTCGTGAAGGATTCCTAATGCAATTTTTTTTTTGGAAATGTACTTTTTAAATGAGCTGTGGTGAGAAGGGAATGCCGCATGATGTCCTTATAACCACGATATAGAAAAAAAAGAGGGAGAAATGGAGGAGAATCCGAAATTATTCGTCACGTTTTGGGAAATCTCAATGAGGAAAGTGCAATCAATTTTCAACTTTTGAAGGTCTTTTTTCGCAAAATTTTTTGCGTTTGCTTTGGTTGGACTTAACCCATTTGATATAATCTCACAAAAATGATTAAAATATTTCACCTCCTTGTTGATTTTTTATTTACTTGGATATGTCGAATAGATTGCAGAGGCTTGCGTGGAGGTGGAATTTATAAATTTGAGGCATGCGTTTTAAAATTTTTTGGAGGGGAGGGAGGAGCAATAAATTATGAAGAAAAATGTTCAGCTCTCAGTCTGGAATAATTCGAATTTTTATTATCATGATTTGGTAGGCACCCTGACATAATTTATTGTTTTATCTTTCAAAAATTTTAAATTTTGTTTTGAAATGGAGTTTTTTTTGGTTTGAATTTTTTTCTGTAATAAAATCAAGGTTTCAAGTTTTTTCCGGTGCAGGAAGAGGAGGAGGAGGAGGGTGCAAACCTTTTCCGAATTGAATTTAGGTGGTTTTTGTGACTAGAAAATGAGCATCTATCTAAAAACCTTGTAAAAATCATTAGAAACCATGCATTTCAATTTTCAAATCATTTTTCTGCAAAATTTCGGGTTGTAAGTAAATCACGTGAAAAATTATCTCTTCCTCCATGCTTCATGAATATTCAGTGTAAAAGATCTGAAAAACCTGAAAAATTTAGAGAAAATCATTTCTGATATATTGTGTATACCCTGTTGATTCAGATTAAAGGGCAGATACTTAGTTCTCCTTCTCCCAAATTGCCATAATACAGGGTGACCGAAAAGTAGTTCCCCAAAAAAAATGCTTAGCAAAAATTCCCTAATTAACTTATCCAAAAAATTTCAACTCTGGCAGCATCCTTGGTCCATTACTATTCGAACACAGGCCTCTTCAAAAATTCTCAATCATTTTTGAATTTTTTGTGAAGAATAATTTGATTTTCGCTTACAATGCTATAGCTAAACCTAGTCGAACGAAATTTTAAAATTGCGTGGAATAAAATCTAGGAATTTCTGTGGATAGGTGACGAGTTCCTCAAAATCTTGAATTGAACCCTGTTAATCTGAAAACAGTGCGTTCAATTTTGAAATAAGGAGGATTGCATTTCAGCGCTTCACAAATTGGAGTCAGGTGATTTAATTCAGCATTATTGAATTAATGCTCTGGTTTAAGGGAAAAATTGCGCAATATTGAATTTTTTCGGGTTATCATCAAATATATAAAGCTACAAAACCCGAAAAATAGGGTAAAAATTCACAGCCTCTTCTATGGCACCTAGAAAGCTATTTTTTTTTTAAATGGATTCCTTGGAACAATTCCTCTTGGGGAAAAATACGAACGGGGCGAAATAAATAATTTAAAGCCCTCAAATTTTTGAGTTTAAATTTAGAAAAATTGTATTGTCCACAGTTTTTTGGTCCTCACTCGGTTCCAAATTCATGTACAATTTTCGTTATGGTCTCTTTAGAAAGATGATAAAATTTTCTACATTTCGTTCGCTTACACTATGCACCTAGGATTTACGACTTTCTCAAAATTTGAATCCAAAGTTTCAAAAGCTAAACTTGATTCTTTACATTAAAATTCTGGAAAACCTATAAGTCCTAGATGCATAGTGTAAGCGAACGAAATGTAGAAGATTTCATCCTCTTTCTAAAGAGACCATAATGAAAATTGTACATTCATTTGGGATTGAGTAAGGGCCAAAAATGTGAAAAAATCAAAAGCTAGCCAACTACTTTTTCGCGAACTGCACCTGAATCCTTCGCAGAGAAGTGTTAGTGTTGTATTCACAGCATAATCTGTCTTTGTGTTGGTGCTAAAACAAGTTTTCAAACGTGGAGCGGATAATGTTAAAATTCAGTCTTTGTATTAGTAGGTGGTCGCGGAAGGTCTTGATTTCTAGGTAATGAATACAGAAGAATTTAGCATGGTGTGTTTCCGAATTCGGAGATATGTTAGTATTGTATTTACACGAACTCCGTTTGTGTGTTAGTCTTCCAGCTAAAGTAATTGTTATTGACATTTTTACAAAACATGTTGCATTTGTAGTGGTGAATCGGTAAGGGTTGTTGGTTTGAAAATCCTAAATGTCTGGAAACTGCTTCCAATTAAATCGGGAGATCAAAACTTTTCTAAGGAGGCAACACTCTGGGCCTATTCATTCACTTCATTGGTCAATTTAAAAATAGATACGGTTACATCAAAGCTTTATAAAATTTTGATTCAGAAATAGGCAGCGAAATTTTTTTTTTAAATTAATAAAATTTGCTGAAAAATAAGGGTAGTCTAAGTGGGGTAGTTGAAGTGAAGCGAGCAGCCCGGGCGAAGCCCGGTTGCGAGTTAGGGGTTGAGGCCGCGAAGCGGCCTAGGGGGCGAAGCCCCCTAGTAAATTATACAGAGATTAGAAGACGATCTATATTAGTAGAATATGACCAAAAAAAAATTACCCTATCAATAATAATTTTTTAACGAAATTTTAAATTTTTTTGGGGAAGCAATTTTCAGTCACCCTGTATTCTCTTAATTTGAATCAGTCAAAAACTGAAGATTGATTGATTGAAATAGACTTAATCAGTGGCGTAGCCAGAAATTTCTCATGAAGGGGGTCCGAAATCTCATAATTTTTTTTTGAGGAATTCCAAGTTCACCCCCCCCCCCCAATCAAATTTCCTTTTACTATAAAAACATAAAATTCAAACTTTATAAAATTTTCATGCAATTTGCATAGCACGTTTAAGGAAAAAAAACTGATGAAAATGTAATCGTGGAACAAACAACTTACATAGTTACTAATTATTTTGGCCTTAAAAACCAATAAAAAATAAAAATACCTAACAAATCCAAGAATTGGCGTCAGAAACTTTTTTTGGGAGGGTGCAAAGTGGGTATGGAGACTTGGAATATCAAAAGGGAACTATTTTTTGCATAGTTGATTCAAACAGTTTATCAGTTTATATAATTGTGATTTCTTTCATGCCCGAGCGAAGCTTTGAGAAAATTTGATTTTTAATGCTTCAAAAAGGCATTTTTTACGTAAGTTCCTGACTATATAATTAATAAGTGTAATTTCTTTCATGCCCGAGGGGAGCGAGGACGAAGTTTTGATAAAATTTGATTTTTAATGCTCTAAAAAGGCACTTTTTCACGTAAGTTTCTGACACCCCCCCCCCCGGGAGCTACACCCCTGGACTTAATTGAGTCACTGATTCCACTGTTCATCAGTGAAAAGTTACTGATTGCTGATTCAAAAATGAAAATTCACAAATTGAATCAGTAAATTTTTCACTGATTTCTACAGTGACTCAATTTTGTCTATTTTTCATCAATCAATTTTGACTGCTTTAAATTAAGAGAGTAATGACCACTAAGTAAAAAAGATTATCATAATCCAGCAAAATGTATACTTCAATATGAAAGGCAAGACAAAAATTATCTTCGGCTGCAAAAATTTGCAACTCGGTTAAAAACTGACAAACCACGACAAAAATCGAATTCAAACGGTAAGAATGGAAGTGCAGAGGTCAATGCATTACCTGTAGCGGCTGGCGGTTGCATATTATAGGAAATTTTCGTTATTAAAGAGTAGTTTTATATACGAATACAAGCATAGAATGATACCTACTGCTGGTTAAATATGCGAAAAAACGGTACTATAAGGTAGAAACCTTCGGAAAGTTGTTAACCTTTGCCTTGTGTATCGAATTAATATGACCGGCACGTTTTACAAGTTGCCGAATATTTCATTATTAAATGGTACATGCAGCCAGCAAGTACCGCATAACGCCATAATGTACACATAAACATCGAACGGACTGCAGAATATTGCGGAGCCGCGCGTCGGTCGCACCGTGTACCATATACTTACTTACATGACGTATAACTATAGGAAAGTCTCGGCCAGCAAATGGCGCTGGCTTTTTAATTAACCTTGCAACACGTAGCGCAGCCAAGTATACAAATCGTTTAACCTTTTTACACGAGCTAAACAACCCCTGCGAGCGGATTTTACGCCAAGGAACACCTTGCACCTTGCATCATGGCTGTTTCCTGTTTCGCATGCAATGGTGTGCTCGCGAACGAGATTTTTTTTTATTACCTACCAAAGAGTTCGTCCCTCTCGAGGTGTATTTCCTTTTCGTCAAACGAACCCTACATCCGACACGTATCAAACGAAATTTCCGGTACCAAAGAGACAACCTATAATACGTATATTCACCTGCAATCCGCCAGGTATATTATACTTATACCCACACGGCGCGATGTTATTGCCAGCATTGCGCACTGGTTGTTTGCAGATAATTGGAGCAAACCGGTTGAGCGACGCCGAAAGACAATATAGTCCGCGTTGACCGAGTTTTTTTTTCTTACCACTTCGGCCGCTTCTATAAGGTCAACTTTTCATATTTTAATGTGCCCAAACGACGGAGAAAAATTTCTCTCGACTGGTTTCAAATCAAAATACACCATCGATGATTAATCGAACGAGTAGATCAATTCGTTAGCATAGATTAGACTATCCGTACATACGAGTGGCATCGCGTATCAATCTCTTCCAACAGAATAGCCTTATTAAGGTGTACCGGCGATATCCTCGGCGGGATGGAAGAAGAAGGGTGTATTATCATCGATATACCACCATGATGAATCAATTTTAAAAATAGAATTTACTATCTCGTAGCCGTTAACCTTTAAGGAAGCTCGAGATGCGTGACTTGCGTAATAATCCCAAAGTACATAAGAAAAAGTTTTTAATCAGAGATGAATAAGTATACGATAGATGTCTAGTTCTCAAGCTTGTCTCTGATCTATGAGAAGCTCGAGAGTTATCGGATGTGAGTAATTACCGCAGGAAAATGGTAATTGTGAGATGAGGATGAATTGTTCATTGAAATGGAAATATGCATACGATAATTGCCAATTGGTGGACCTTCGGCGTCAGCATTTTTATTCTGTTCAGGATAAAATAGTCGCATTGAAGTGAACGGGGATTAAAAGTTACCTTGGAGAGTACGTTGCGGAGATTTGGTATTCATGAAGCTGGAAACGTTTAAGTCGTGAATTGATTTATTGCCTGTTGTTTTGAAGACGATTCGAGGAGATTTTTGAGCCTATTCGGAGCTCACCCAGTCATCATCTCGTTGAAAGAGAAGGTTGAAACAAGGATTATAGGTGTTGTAAGCAGAATACATGTGGATAATGATCGAAAGAGGTAGAATAGGCAAACATTGTTACATTTCCATGCATAAGCGTATCCGCAGAAATATATGCAGTGATGGGAAACTGAAATGATTTCAGTTTTCAGTTTTAGTTTTCAGTTTTTTCATATTTTTTTTCCTTTTGCATTAGCTGAAAATTTATTATTTATTTGAGTTTTTTTTTTTTTTAGAAAAAGTGACCACTTGGTCACAAAAGTATTTACTGAATTCGGAATCTATATAAAATTATGTTTCAAATGAGCTATTAGTGACCTTTTTTTGTCTTTTTTCATGCAAAATTGACGATTTTATTGTAAGAATTTTAAATTTGTTGTTGGGAAAACACGTTCCAAGTTGAAGTTTTAGAGTGAAAATTTCCAATAAAAAATATACTCGGAAATATTTCGAAAATTATGCCTTTCAGAAAAATCCAATTGCTTTTACCAGATTTACCGTGGTTCACCAATGGCGGCCACGTTAAGAAAATTTTTCGACTTTGAAAACCCATAGCTCAGCCCCATATCACTTTTTTTTCGCGGTGAATGGCTTAAATGGTAGCTATAACCTTTCACTATAAATTGGCTTAAAAATTAGCCCGAAAAAACAATATAAAAAAAAGTTGCGATTTTTTTTCTGCAAACATACCCCATTCGTGGTATGGCGGCCACCCCAAAACCTGATTCGTGCAATGACGGCCACCTTTTTTTTTAATGACGGCCACCCTTGAAAAAACTTTAAAATACGTCATTTAAATCGTTTATTAAGGTTTAATATTTCTTCAGGCAATATTCGCAAGTATATGCCTCATCGTCATCGACTCCGGCGCACTCGACATGGACCCAAATGGTACATCTTTCGCATTTGACCCATTGCTCAGCTCTCGAATCACTGTTATAATTTTCTGAAACAAAATATAAATTTATACGCATTAGATATCTATGTATCTGAAAATACTTCCGATGTTTTTAAAATTATACCTTCACAGTAAAAGCAAACATGGTCATCGTCATCTAACTCTTGCTCTGCCACACTTTCTCCCGAACCCGAAAATTGGAGGGATTCATCGGATGAATCGTCTGATTCAGCATAAACTACTTTCTTCCTGGGTTTTTTTTTTTTTCGGTGCGACAGGAATTAAGTCGTCAGCATCCGATGAATCATCAGATTCTGCCATCACCACTTTCTTCTTCGGTTTATTTTTTTTTTGTTTGACTTCGTTCGCTTCCTCTTTTTCATTTTGAGGTTTGGTAGATTGCTGTTTTGAAATTCGTTTTCGTTTTTTAATTTCTAGCTGTTTTTCTTTTTCCTTCTTTTTCTGTTCTCTCGTTTGTTTTCTCTCTTCTTTTTCTTTTTCTAATTTTTCTTTCGCTGCTTTCTTTTCATTGAAAATTTTCCTCCATTCATTCGATGTGATTGCAATTGGAACCTTTTCTTTTTTCTTTTTTTGTTTTCCTTGTTTCTGTTTAACTTCGGGCCAATGTAAAATTCCATCAGGGCCCATGCGATCTTTTTTGTATTTTCCTGCGTACTTGGATCTGAGAGTCGTTCTTGGGACACCATGTTTTTTTGACGCTGTTTTAAAAGCCATTCTTTTCGAAACATCAAACAGGGCTTTCTCCAATCTCGATGGAGAATATTCTCTGCGTGGCGCCATAGTAAAAGAATGGATTCAATAAAAAAAAGTCAACAATCCAAACAAGAATGTTTATTTTTCTAATATAGGTAAATACATTTTATCCAAAATTAAAATAGATAATTTTTGGTGGCTGAATATAACTAATTTAAACTGGCCGAATATAATTATTCCTTTTAATACTTTCGGTAATTTTTTTTTCTTTTTTTTTTTTTACAACAATCGTTTCCAAATTCCAAAAACCATTCCAAAAACCAAGCCAAATTTTATATATGTATGACATCATCATTTAATTCCATATTCTCTGGATTAAATAGTTGAATTTTTATTCGAATTGAAAAAAAAGTGAAGTGGCCGCCATTGAATTTCCCATTTTTGACAGAATCGTCAATGACGGCCACTGGTGGCCGTCATTGAAAATACGTTATTTGAATTATCTAATAGCGGCCACCCGGCAAATGGCGACCTTTTTTAAGGTATCGAGGTCGTCTAGGAATGAAAAATATAGTATAAACCTTCTTCTTTCATATGGTACAAGTAACACAAGTCTAACATACATTTTCTATTTTTAGGAATTTTTTTACTTTTTCACTTACCTTAGCAAATACGTAAGAAAATCTTCGAAAAACTTCACTTATCAAAATTCAATCACAAAATTTTTTCCAAAATTTTTATTGCGTCATCCGAACACAAAATTCACCATGGTACGTGTGCACAAGGCCCGTACCAACATTTCTGAGCAATCAGTGTTACCAAATCACTTTCCGAATTCTTATTATAGCTAAAATTCGTCAAGGGTGGCCGCCACTGGGCGAGTGGCCGCCATTGGTGAACCACGGTACCAGATTGGAAATTTCATTTTCTACAACTTTAGTTCTCATCATTTTTGTCGTAGGACGCTTAGTTTGCTCAGAAATGTCACTTTTTGGTAGGCAAGGCACAAAAAATGAGATTTTTTCACAGAATTTAGAAAAGTTGAAGCTGTAACTTTTTTCTAAAGGAGATAGAGGTTTGAAGTTTGTTCCATTCGATTCGCGGTGAAATTTCCTACAGGACTAGGCCAAAAAAATTTTCCCTCAAGTCCGTGTTTATTGTTCTCGAAAAACTTTATTTTACACCCCCCCCCTTCCACCCAAAAGCAAACTTTGGTCAAAAAAAATTTGCCCTTCATTAGTTACATAAACGAATACCGGAGTTGTGCTTCAAATCACTTATTTTATGATTTGAAAAATGATTCGAATCATCGGACAGAAAATGATTCGTGATTCGAAATTTTTGTACTTTTCCAATCATTTTACGAATCATTTTTTTAAATATTTTTTTTCTTTCTGATAATTTATTCTTAATTTTTCTGCATCTTGATGTTGTTTTTTGAAATTTTTACCAAATTTTTATTTTTTTTGACATTTTTCAACTCTTAAAATTTTTCTTCTAATTTTTTCCAACTTCGAATTATTTTCTCAACCCTTTTACTACATACTTCGCATTTTTTCTGAGAATTTTCATTTTTTTTCACTTGAGTTCAAAATTTTTTTCCAACCTAAGATTTTCTCAATTTTTTTCAACTTTGAATTAATTTTTCTCATAAATTCTGAATTTGTGACCCGTGCAGGGACAGGGTACCTAAAGTCGGAAAACTGAATTTTGTGTTAAAGCCAAATAACGAAAAGAGGAAAATTTTTTCGATTTTTTTTTGCATTTTTTAGTAGTTCAGACCTTCACACGTCTGTTACCGAAGTTTCACTTCGAATAACCCATTAGAACACGGCTGAATGACGTTCAAACCGACTGAAGAAAAAGGTACCTAAAGTCGGAACGTTAAAAAAATCGATGTTTTCATTTTCCTCTCTCCGTAAATAATTTTTGACATCAAAAACGAATTCCTCGTGAAATTTTAGTACAATAAAGTAGTTTTGGCAGCTTTTTTGATGATTGATAAGTGCATGAAAAACAGGATTTCTTCTTGTAAAGATCTTTTTTTTTTCAAAATTAAACGCATCGTACTTAATGATGAATTTTCATTTTTCTCTTTTCCTAAGGTAATTTTAGACGTCAGAAATGAATTCCCCGTGAAATTTTAGTGTAGAAAAGTAGTTTTGACAGCTTTTTTGATGATTGATACATAAAAAACAGGAGTAAAAACTTTGAACGCGTTGTTCTCAGAATTTTGTTTTTTTGAAATTCAAGAATTTCCTAATTTCAAATATCTCTATTTCGACGAAAAATCAATCTTAGATGCTCATCAAGGTCTCAATATGTTCCTTATGGTCTCCTTTATCATTTCAGCTTAAAAAAAACTCATTTTTGAGAATTCCGACTTAAGGTACCTTTTCCCTGCACGGGTCACATTTCGTTTCCCACTTTCCCATCAGAAGAAATCGATTTCATTTCATTCATTCATTTATATTGAAGATTTCTTTTGGGTGGGAAAGTGGGAAACAAAATTCAGAATTTATGAGAAAAATTAATTCAAAGTGAAAAAAATTGATAAAATAGGGAGGAGGGGGGGGGGTCGGATTTACAGCACTGATCAATATTCGGCTACTTTTCCCTTACATATGCCGATTTGAGCAAAAAAAATTGAAAAAAAATTAACGCACTTTTTCCTTTGGGATAAAAACCTTAGATTATAAAATTGTGGGGAAATGTTGCAAAATTACATTGAATATTTTAAGTTTTAAAATTGTAATAGAATGTTGAAATTTTTGTAAAAAAATTGTGTAACATTATTCAAAACTGATCAAATTGTTTGAAAAATGTGAGATTTTTTAAATGAAAAAATCGTTCAAAATGCAAGAAATTCTTTCACTCGAATTACTCAGATCGTGAAAAATGATGTAATGAAAATTGTAGAAAATTCAGTGAAAATCATTCAATTTGTAGTAATAGTAAAAATTTGTAGAAATGGAGCAAAAATTTATAAAATAATGAAAAACTTGGTCAAAATTCCAACAAAACAAAAACTGGTTAAAATATCGAAAAAAATTCAAAATTTGAGAAATGGCTGTAATTTTAAAAAGAATTGTTGAAAAGTACTCTAAGATGAATGAAATATCAATAAAACTACTTCAAAAATCTCAAAAACTTGAAAAATATATGAAAATTGTGTGAAATGCGAGAAATACATATTGACGAATTTTCATGAAAATTAATTAAAATTAATGTATCAGTCGCTATTTTTCGAGTAATTCAAAATTTTTCAGTAATTTCATATAGTTTGTCGATGCTTTTCTTCTTTTCCCTCCAATTTCTAACATTTTTTTCTTGAGTTGCAATTGATACCGCACAAAATTGCGAAAAAAATTCTGGCTCAAATGTTTTTTTTGAAACAATCGAAAAAAATCGTATTTTTTCGTAGAACTGATGATAATTATCGGCTGGCAGTTCTGAAAGAGAGTGAAGAGGAGGGAGGTCGATCTAAAATCCAAAATTGAAATTCGCCTATTTTCACTGATTCTCTCCCCCAACCTTCCAAAAAATACTTATTTTCAGATTCAAACTTAATGTTGAAATGCCCAATTTCATGCATAAAAACTAATTCGTAAATTTCAATTGAAATGATTCTTTGACGAGTAATTTTCCTCTCACCATGCTATCCCATCCAATAACTATCAAAATTAAAAAACCACTCGTCATACCACAAATGAGAATTAAATCGTATAACTTTCGTTATAAACGCTGGCTTACAATTTATAGTTTCCTTGGAGAAAAATAGATCCTAATTTTCCATTCGGTAAGACAAATGCGAATACCTGAGTATACGTAGACGTACAAACGAACGCATACTTAATCTGCTCTTCTATACTTCACCTTCACGTTGGTTTCCTATCTACATCTTTGATAAGCCAAAAGCTAAAAGTAGGTACCTAGGTACCTTCTATACACTTCGTACTTTGTCGGAGAAGATTGAACTCGGTTGGTAAATTACTCAAACACGGGCAAAGAGCCGAAGTTTTCTCATCTGTCCAAATGTTTTGAGAACGTGACGCGTGGATCCAAAGGGTAAATATCAAAGTTACGGCATACGGCGCTCGTGTACACGTCTCAAGCATATGAAGGGTATCCGCGTATATTATTTTAGCGAGAAATTGAAGCGAAAGGTGCCGCACGACACCGTGAAAAATACCTACGTGTAATTTGTAATTATGTGGATGAATGACGTTAATTGTAACCCTATCTTTTGGATTTTTAAACTGTCAAAAATGTACACGGTAGCTGAGTTAAAGATGATGGAAAAATAGGCGAGATGTTGAATAGGTAAATAGGTGTATTAATTGACACGTCTAACGAGATTGTATGTGATTTAGGTTTGATGCAATTTGGTTCTGTGGTGTTGTGAAATTAGCATTTTTCTAGGCGATAATAGCGGCGTAAATTTTAAAAAGGAATCTGTCCTATGTTTTTAGTAGTTATTATATTGTCGGTTAATGTTGATGGAAAAAGAATTGGCATATACAGTGTGACCCAAAAGAAGTGTTCGGTGGATATAACTGTTGATTGAAAAGAGCTACCGAGATGAATGGAGTGATGTTGAGTAACTCATGATGAGAGCTTTCAATAGCGCCATTTAAAATTCTGGTCACATTACCAGGATGTCGAGAAATAAAAACAGGTTTGGTTAAAAAATTCGAACGATGATTTCAAAGAAATGTGAATTTTTGAAACCGGTTTAGAAATTTTGAACCAGTTGTCAATAATTTCCAGGAAAGTGGAGATATCAAAAAAAGTTTGAAACAAAATTTGTAGAAAATTAAAAATCAATAATTTTTCGTTTTCGTAATTTTTTCCCATCTTGCATAGAAAAGAAATATTATTGTATAAAAGATATTGACAACTGGTTTGAAACTGCTGAATCGGTTTTAAAAATTCACATTTCTTCGAAATCGCAGTGCCTAGTCAAGATTTTCGGAAGGGGCAAAACATGTGGATGACTTCAGAGATTGTGTCAAAAAATCAAGAAAAACCAAAAAATAGTATGATTTTCGATGGATTTTTTTTGAATGTCGGAAGCTGGGGGGGGGGGGGGGTACAAACTGATTGAGGAAACTTGAAATACCAGAAGTATTTTAGAATAAGGGAGTAAAATGGAGCCTTATTTCGCACTGTCAGCTCAAATAGTTCTATATGTGACTGCAATTTTGTTCATGCCTGTGCGAAGCTGTGAAAAAATTGAATTTTCAATGCTCAAGAAAGATGTGTCATGCAAAGTAAAGCTTTTTGACTCAAAGGTCAAGCTTTTTTTCAAATATTTCGACATTAAAAAATGAAAAATGTTATTTTTGTTTTAACATGATTTTTCGTAAAATTCTTCGCCCTCGCTTCGCTCCGGTAGTGTTCTTCTACCTATTATGGAAAATATGTCTGTGTTTTGAAAAATTCGATCAAAAGTTGTATTGTTTTTTGTGTTGATTTAAGTTTTTCGTAAAACAGGATGCCCATTCTCTGGAAAACCTGGAAAAGTCAAGAAATTTTGGAATTTTCTTTGAAATTTTTTGAAAATCCAAAAAAAAGATAAATCATTTGGAAAAGTGTTTCTTTGCTTATTTCATTATGAATTTTTCAAAAATAATTCGCCCTCGTTCCACTCGGGCCAAATTATCACATCTGTTGACTGATTTTTTATTCATTTTTTGTTGACCGTACTCTCTCATTTCTAAATCAGTGAAATTTATCAAAAATCACTGAAAAACAGTCAGAATTACAGTACAGTAATAAATCAGTGAAAATTTTTTCACTGAAAGCAAGCGAGTGAAAGATAATTACTGGAAATCAGAGAAAATTCACTAAAAACTTTGTGATATTTATGAAATTTACTAAAAAACCGATCAAATTTTTTGAATAATTAGTGAAAAATCGATATTTTTCCTGTACTTACTGCAATTCTGACTGTTTATCAGTGATTTTTCATAAAATTGATATTTTCATGCATTCCTTTGTCCATTAAAAGACGTTCTTTCTTTTTACAAAAGAGCCTTTCCGGATAAGGGTCAAAAACGACCTCTGACCCAAGTGATTTTGAAATTTTAAAAATTCGCCAAAATTCGAGAAATGCACTACAGCACTTGAAATTTTGGAAATGTCCATGTTTTATGATGTACTTTCAATTTATTTTTGTTTCGGCACAAAATTTTCCTTAGAGTTGAGATACCTCTCTTAATAATTGTAAAAATTGGTGAAAAACACGTTTTTTTGGTTTTGATTTTTTTTTGACCATGTTGCACCCAGTTTCGGAATCTGAAAAAAATATATGTGATGCATGACCACTTAACGGAAGTAATAAAAAAATTTCCAGCCATGGCAACCCCCAAAAATTTTTGAATTTTAAAAAAAAATTTCAACATGCAAAAAATTGAAAAAAATTTGAACCGGAAATTTTCAAAAAATTATCATGTATACTTACTACTCGACAAGATGTATAATCTGTGAAAATTTCAAAATTTTTCATCTGCCGTTTCCAAAGATTTCGCGAGTTGAATTTTCGACATTGGGGTGCGATAATTCCGGAAGGAAGGAAGGAAGGAAGGAAGGAAGGGGGGGGGGGGGGGGTCAATTTTTTTGAGATGGTTTAAGGCTAGGAGTAACATTTTGGGTCAGTTTTGACCAATATTGGGTCGGGGCTGTTTTTGACCCTTATCCGGAAAGGCTCTTTAGTTGAAATCAAAGTTTTTTGGAAACTTACTTTTTAATGAGCTGTGATGAATACGAAATGACATGATGCTCTTGACCACGACGTTGAAAAAAATTATTTATCATGTTTTGGAAAAACAATGAGGAAAAAGTGGTAAATTTTAATCTTCAGAAGATTTTTTTTGCAAAAATTTTCGCCCTCGTTTCGCTTGGGCTCAAAATATTTATATCTCAACAAAATAATTCATATATTTTTGTAATGAGGGAGAGTTGGGTGGGTTCAAAAATTTTCAGAATTGAATTTGCATATATAAACATCTTAAAATCTCGAAAAAAGTACGTAGTGATTTTGAAAAAAAAATTGTTAGACCCCCCCCCACATCATTCTTATGCAAAATTTCGGGATGTAAGTACATCACACGACCCCCCCCCCCCGCCGCTCCCTTGGTTCACGAATATAATATTTAAAAGGTCTGTAAAACTTCGAAAAATTGGTCTGGAAAACCTGGAAAAGTCAGGGAAAATCATTTCTATAAAATATGGTGGACACCCTGTAAATTTTTTTTTGACATGGATATGTCTTTAGGCCTGGGGGTAAAATTTTGAAATCGTTACGTAACGCTGGAGGTGTAACGTAACGTAACGTAACGTAACGTTTTTAGGTCCAGACATGATGACATTATGTTAGACTTGAAAAACTTGGAAAAAATCTATTTCAGATGAGGAAATGATGATATGTTATATTAAGTAGTTCGTGTAACATTTTTGTGTAACATTTTCGAATTCGGTCGAAAAGTCGGTCGAAAAGTCGGTCGAAGAGTCGGTCGAAGAGTCGGTCGAAGAGTCGGTCGAAGAGTCGGTCGAAGAGTCGGTCGAAGAGTCGGTCAAAAAGTCTGTTGAAAAGAGAGTTGGAAATCAGAAAGATAGTTGGAAAGCTGTCGAAAGGTTGGTTGAAAAGTCGGTCGAAAGGTCAGTCAAAAAGTCAGTAAAAAAGTTGATCAAAAAGTCAATCTGAAAGTCGGTCAAAAAATCAGAAAGATAGTTAGAAATTTGATCAGAAATTTGATAGGAAATTTGGTCGGAAATTCAATCGGAAATTCGATTGGAAATTTGATCGGGAAATTTGATTAGAAATTCAATTTGATCGGGAATTCAATTCGATTCGATCGGAAATTTGACTCGATCGGAAATTCGATTCGATCGGAAATTCGATTAGATCGGAAATTCGATTCGATCGGAAATTCGATTCGATCGGAAATTCGATTCGAACGGAAATTCGATTCGAACGGAAATTCGATTCGATCGGAAATTCGATTCGATCGGAACTTTGAAATATAGACAGAGACGTCCCAATGGTGGTGTAGGAGGTGGTCTTCCTCCCCTCTTTCTCATTCAAGTTGGAAAAGTTTGAATTGGCAAATTCTCTCTAAAAGTCTTCTAGTTTTCTTTTTTCCCCTCAAATTTCTATTCAAGTTTCATGGTAGAGACAAATTCTCATTTCCGCATAACAATGCCCGTCTCTCGAAAAAATATTTTACTGCATCTGCTTTCTATACTGACGACGAGCAGTACGAAAATTTCAACGTCGAATTGAACTCGAATGAAACAAAAGTTGCAAAAGCCATCAACCAAACGTTGCTATCCGTCGAAAACGAAATTTTTACAGAATAGAAAGCTATGACAGGCTAATGAACTGTCACTGATAAATAGTGAGAATTGCAGTACAGGAAAAATCAGCAAAATTCACTGATTATTAGCGAATTTTCACTGATTTTTCAGCAAATTTCATAAATTTTACTGACTTTTCAGTGAATTTTCACTGATTTTCTAGTGATTTTTCTCACTGATTTGTTTTCAGTAAAAAAATGTTCACTGATTTTCTCCTGTGCTGCAATTCTGACTGTTTCTCAGTGATTTTCGATAATTTTCACTGATTGATAATTGAGAGAGCACGATACAACGACACATTTAGTTATGAATACATCAAAAGAATTCTCGAATGGATCGAAAAAATTCAAACTCTGACTTCGATAGATTGAGGCACCACTTCCGCAAAGCAGAAGATACAAATTACATCAACGATTCCGAGAATACTACGAAAAACAAGGCTCCAATCCAAGTAGCTTTTTGCTCAACTCTTGTTAGTCACCTTGAGCAGACACTACTTTCGGGTCATACTGTATAAGTTATTAATTTCGCGCCCATAAAATATGTACTTGTATACTATGCACGTACGTATTGTGTACAGTCGTCTTATGCAGCACACACCTCGGCCCCGTATAATAAATAGAGCACCTCGTGGTTAATAATTTCTCGACAATATCTCTTTCTGTGTGCTATCTGCGGTACATACGAGAAGTACCATCTCAGAGCAGCACACGCATATCATAATAAAATTTATTTCCTTAAATGTAAAATATAAATCGTAATTACGCGTCTATCACATACACGAAAAAAGAAAAACCAGTTTTTCTATCTAGGCATATAGTCTGCGTTCTGGGTACCTCTCCAGTCTCCACTCTCCAGTTCTATCCATATGCTGCGCAGAGTCCAGAGATGGATGCAGCAAACAGCATCCGTATTCTCGTATTCTCGGCCAACTTGATATATACTGATCACTGATGTACGACGCCAGATTAAAGTTTTTTTTTTCCTTCTTCTCTTCCAAGACGGTTACAAACATGGTTGATGCGTTTACGTTATGTTACGTTGGCTGGGGCAAGGGTGGCGGAGATTCTAGCTTAGGAACGAAGAGAAGAAGACAAGCGAACGGGCAAAGTAATAAATAATGGTCTTCGAGAAAATTAGACGTCATTCCCATCACGACTTTATGTAAGATACATTCAAACGTTAGAGAAGTCTCAGGTAAGAAACGTAACAGCCAACGGTGTTTGTAAGGAGGTTCGTCTTTTTTTCCATCGTATTGTTCAGTGGTGGCTAAACACCGATATATCACCGCGAATCGGATTGGCGACCGGAATCGCGACCTTTTTTTCGGTGCTGTTTTTTTTTTTGGGGGGGGGGGGGGTCAACGAGTATCGACGTATGCCAAGTCGACGGAAATTTAATACCGAACGATGGTGGACTTTGGGTCGGGATTTTTCACCCTGCCGGAGATCTAAATTGAATTAGAGGTACGATACCTTTGGGCCAGGGCCGGAACCATTTATTTCGTTTAATTGATTAATTTCTCAGTTGACATTTTGGTTTACGTTGATTACGCGGTAATCTCGTAGACCTGCTGGTAAATGTGCTGGAAAACGAGTCGAAAAATAACGAATCGTAAAGCTTACCTGGGCAAGGAGAAAAAACCTAGCCAACCTTTCTTCCTAATGGCATTATATTCGAGCATAGTTGTGCCTATACGTATATCACGCCATTAACCATTATTATCTTTCTTTTTCCCCTCCGGTTGTCTCACATCTCCAAGTCGTGGTAATTTTTTCTCTCGCTTTTTCGTACCTATCTATCGAGCTAGAAGTTCGTGAACTTTTTACACGTACGTCGCGTCGTCGTAGTAGACTTAAAATAATCAACGTATATGAAGTTTTATCATCTCATTATCCAATTACGTGTTTGGTCGCGTCTATTGTTGGTTTATAAAAATTCCTCGACGTGGCCCAACAAATTGTATAATAGGTGAGATTACCTGCAGATGATAAAAAATAGGCGGTATTTAACAAACTGGTTTCATATTTTATATTATTATACTAAATGTTTGAAATATGTGTCAAATTTAACTACGTCAAGTGTGCGGTGCATGGTGCAGGCAGTGCCCCCTCTGTTGAACTGATTTGAACTTTTATTTATTGACGATTAAATATCGAAAGTAATTTTTCAAGGTTTACGATCTCGGACCTCGCAGGAGGATGGACCTGTGGGGTGTGAAATGGGAGTTTTATTAGGGCAGAGGAATTTTAATCTGGATTTAGGCTTCGGAGAAGAGTGTTATGACAAAGGTGTGGTGTTCAAGCTTTTGGGACTGAACAGGAAAGGATGAATGAGGTTGTACGGATTTGAAAATTTTTTGAGGTGGAGAGGGAGAAGAACCGTGTTTTATGTAGTTGAAGTGAGAGAATTTTTTTGAAATTTAAAATAGTATTTATGTGTTCTGGGGTTATATTAGCATTTAATTTTCCAATTGTTCAAATTCCCAATCGTCCTACAATTTGAAACATAAAATTGTCAGAAGTGATGAAAAAGTCGATGAAATTTTTGAAAATGTGGCCAGAGGTGCGGTGAAGGTGATTTATTGAGCAGAACCCCAATTTTCCAATGAAGATTAAAGGGATGTTTTTTTAAAAAAATTTTGGTTAAATCATATGAATCTAAGATAGCGAGAATATTAAAAATTAATGATCGATGAAAAAATTAAAACAATTATAAAATCTTCACAACTTTTTTTTTTCACTTCTATATGATGTATTTTAATAATGTTTAAAATAGGCGGCCCACTCCCCCCCCCAACATTTAAAACATTCATCTTCATTTTGTGCCTTTCTGAAAATCAGTGAACTGAATTCAATTTTTCTAAATGTAATCTTACTGAGTGTAACTCAAATTTTTAAATTTTTTACACTGAAAGTAGGTATAACATATTTTTTAAATTTACCTACTTTTAGTCGAACTGATTTTATCTGAGTAGGTATAAATCTCTTGAATGCAACTCAATTGCATCCCGATTAGCGCTCAGTGGCAGTAAAACTGCCAACTGGTAAAAAGCGAACTTTTGGCAGAAAAATGTCAAAAAGTTGGAAGAATTTCCACCAATGAAAACGCTCGATTTCAAATTGCCATTGGCAATTAGTTGGTAAATAGTTGGAAGAATTCCTGTTTTATGATTACTTTCGACGATGTGATATAGACATTTTCGAATAATTCAGAATTGAATCTTATTATTTTAAAGAATGCAATTACTGCTTTCCGATGCTTTTTCATAATTTTCTGATATTTCAGTACCTACTTGACTAAACGTGGACACACTCAGAAAACTTTCATTTGAAGCAAAATTTTCTAAAACATCAAACTAGTTTTTTTTCCTAAATTGCACTGTTTTTCATTTTAAATTGAAAAAAAAAACAAATTTTCGTAGGTATATTTCGTGTTTTATTCCTTTTGCAACTATTATCAGTAGTTCTACATACCTTACAAAGTTTAAATCGGAAAAATTTCAAATAAGGCAATGTGTGTACATAACATTTTTTGATCCTCTTCACATTTTCTATCCATGAGCCATAACAGTTAATTAGTTTTATAGAAAACTAGCGTTTAACTCGTCCTCCGGACGGGAATCGACGTATATACGTCCTATACTAATATCCAGGCTGCCCACATTGATGATCTATTTGATCTATTGAAGCACAATTTGCTGAAATTCGTAGATTTGAGTTCAAATCCATATTTTTTGGCAGAAAATTTTCTTGGTCACTAATAAAATTCAAATTTAGTACAATTTATCTAATTTTCAATTAATGGGAGGGGTGTTAAAAAAAAGATTCGTCCCAGGTTGTTAATTTTTGAATATATGTAGTTGAAAATGTAATATATGAACAGTCGTTTTCCAAAACGCATTAACGAGAAAAAAGTGTTTTCGAGATAAACGAAAAAAACTTTTCCATTCAACAAATCATGCGCATTCGGTTTGAAACCTTTTTAACATAGTATTTGGGACGACCCTCGATACACCAGGTCACATTGCGAAGTTTCAAACATTGTTACCTATCCACAATGGACTGAGAAAAAACAGCACTAATGCGTTTTGGAAAACAGATTGGGATTCTGATGCGTTTTGGAAAACAAATTCGGACTTAATGCGTTTTGGAAAACTCATTATTGAGATGAAAATGCATCATTACCCAAAAAAAAACAGAAAATAAGATTTTATAACTTCGTAACTAATCATTTATTATTAAAATCACAATCTTTGATGGGATCTCTTCACCCCTGGGGGGGATACAGGGGTCCACAATTTTGCCCACAATTGAAAAAAAATGATGAAACGTATCGATTTCTACTGATTTGAAGGCGCTGAGTTCGAATATGTAATCGGTTTTTTCAACCAACCCCTCTAAATCCTCTTACTGGCCCCCTTGATGAGGTCAAAATTCAAAAAAATGAAAAATAACGTGTGACCTGTCGTTCATGAGGTTTTTGAGGGCGCTGAGTTCGAGTATTTGCTTATTTTTTGAATTTGACCCTTCGGTGCCCTTCTAGCTCCCCAATTTTGGGAACGGGGGCTGAGAAATGAAAATCAGTGAAAATCAATATTCCACACGCAATTTCATTTTTCAGCCCCCTTTTTCCCAAAATTGGGGAGCTAGAAGGGCATCGAAGGGTCAAATTCAAAAAATAAGCAAATATTCGAACCTAGCACCCTCAAAAACCTCATAAACGACACGTCATATGACATTTTTCGAAGATATAAAGCTGCGCCGTGTCGATAATGCGTTTTGGAAAACAGATGTTGAATTTAGGGTTTCGCTTTATGCTGGATAACACAAAGTTCAAGTAGGTATTCAGGTAGGTAAGTGCTACATGTTGTGTAGTATGTTCTCCTGAACAATTTGCCTCAAAAAAACGATTTTCGAAAAAATGGTCGATAATGCGTTTTGGAAAACGACCCTTCATATGTTATTGTGAAACACAATTGATCAATTTTTGTAATGGGAATGGGTATTTAAAAAATTATTCAACTTGTGTAATTTTTGAAAAATGATAAAAAAATAATTTTTATCAAAAAATTTGATGTACTACTTATTCAATTCAAGTTGAATACGATCCATAAAGTTTTTAATTAATAGGAGGGATTTTTTTGTTAAAAATGATTCGACCTGTGTCCCTATGTAATTTAAAAAGGAAAAAAATTGAAAATAATTTGGCATAGAAAAATTTAACTGATGCTATTCAAGTAGAAAATAATTTTAAAATATCTTAGTGTAGCCTAAAAGGAGAAAAAACAGATTTGACCTGGGATATTTTTTTTAAAATTAAAATTGAGTATGATTGATCAAGTTTTTTGGAAGGGGGTAATCAACAATAATTGATTTGACCCATGTGTGACGCCGCATACGAAAAGGGTGTAGCAGGCCAAAAAACGACTTTTGAGTTACATATCAATCCTTATGTAGAATTTCACGTAGAATCCGAAAAACGTATCGCCAGATCGATTACTCGCTTTTAAAGTGCTGAAAAACCGCTTTTAGGTAAGTCAAAAAAATCAAAAATGGTCAAAAATGGTCAATTTTTTTTTTTTTTTTTTTTATTAAATTAGCATATAATCCAATGCAGAATACCACAAAACCATCGCCCGGTCGATTTTTCCCTTCAAAATCGCCGAAATTGATTATTATCGCGTTATCAAAGTTTTTACGCACGGACACCGCGAGAAAAACCTGGATTGTACGTCGCCGACGAGCGCGAATGGTTCGGACAATTGCCGCGAGAGTGAGCCAGAGACACACAGAACCTGAAAAATCAAACCCCGCCCCTTAAGGTTTCCTTAAACGGGAGAAATTCAAGTTCAAGCGTTTTTGGCCTGCTATTCGCGATGCAAAGTTCGCGAGGTTCGCTAGTATCGGGTGCTAAAAAGGTGATGCTGTAGTGATACACCACCACCCCTCCAATCTAAATGAATCAGCTGATGCTAAAACGTGGCCAAATGCTGCCACCGAATGCTCTACTCCTATTGGTTTAAACTCAACCAGCAGCACCGTTTCATCAGTTGCATGGAAATCCACCAGATGTCAGCCACTATGCTTTGCATCGCGAATAGGCCTGCTACACCCTTTTCGCGAGAAAAACGGATTGTACGTCGCCGACGAGCGCGAATGGTTCGGACAATTGCCGCGAGAGTGAGCCAGAGACACACAGAACCTGAAAAATCAAACCCCGCCCCTTAAGGTTTCCTTAAACGGGAGAAATTCAAGTTCAAAACTTAAAATGCGTTTTTCTCGAAACGCGTTTTTGGCCTGCTACACCCTTTTCGTATGCGGCGTCACATGTAATTTAAAAAAAATTAATCGATCGCATTTTTAATTTATGGGAGGGGATATTTAAAAAAAAGATGAGACCTGGAATTTTAAACATGACATTTTTAATTAATGGAAGGTGGTAGATTGGAAAAAATTGATTCAGCTGATGTAATTTTATCTTTAAAAAGTAATTAAACACAAATTAAATTGAAATCTTAAGAAAAACTGATTCAAACTGAGGTATTTTTTTAAATTTTAGAACCTTGTGATTTTTTAAAAAATGAAAATTTGCAATTGATTGACTTTTCAATTCATGGGAAGAGATATTTAAAAAAATGATTCGATCTGAAATTCAAATTAAGTACTATTTATTGATCTAATTTTTAATTAATGGAAGTGGTGTTAAAAAAAAGATTCGTCCTACGTTATTTAAAATAATTTTGAATAAAGTTGAAAAAGTGAAAAATTTTAATTGATAAGATTGTCAATTCATGGTAAGGGATATTCAAAAAAAATTATTCGATCTGAAATTCAAATTGAGTAAAATTCATTAAATTTCTAATTTTAATCAATAGGAGGAGGTATTCAAAATAAAATTGATTTGATCTGGGTTATTTAAAAAATTCAAATTTAGAACAGTTTATCTAATTTTCAATTAATTGGAGGGGTGTTAAAAAAAAGATTCGTCCCAGGTTGTTAGATTTAGAATATAGTTGGAAATGTAATATATGTTTATGTGGAATACAACTGGACCTGGGGTATTTAAAAAAATGATTAGGTTTTTCGTAATTTGAAAAAATTATTAACTTATCAAATTTTTAATTAGGTAATGGGAAAAATTAGAAATGTTTATAATGTAATTCAAATCGAAAATAATTTATTAACATTTTGATTTATGGGGGGGGGGGGTATAAATTGATTAAATTTTCAATTAATGGGTGGGGTATTAAAAAATGATTTGACCTGGGGTATTTTCTGAAAAATTCTGTATGTACAAAGAATAACTCTATCGGTGGAGTGCAGTCACCCAAAAAAATCTTCGAGGCGAATTCTCCTATCTTCTGTGCCTTAAAATTGCCATAAAATGTTCAAAAATTCGCAAAAATTATTAAAACGTTGAAATATTTTGAAAATTTGTAAAATTGATTCAAAAAATCAACCATTTCGTTACAATTTAGTGGTTTGATCTAAATTCAAATTTAGTACAGTTTATCTAATTTTTAATTAATGGGAGGGATGTTTAAAAAAAGATTCGTCCCAGGTTGTTAATTTTTGAATATTGTTGAAAATGTAATTTATATTTTTGTGGAACACAATTGATAAAGTTTTTAAATGGGAAGGGGTATTTAAAAAATGATTTGACTTGTGTAATTGTTGAAAAATGAAAAAAAAATTAATTTTTCTCAAAAAATTTGATGGTACTACTTACCTATTCAATTTAAGTTGAATACAATTCGTGAAGTTTTTAATTAATGGGAGAGAATTTTTTTTGAATGATTGTGTCCCTGTGTAATTTAAAAAAGAAAAAAAAATTGAAAATAATTTGGCATAGAAAAATTCAACTGATCTTATTTAAGTAGAAAATAATTTTAAAATATCTTGGTGTTGATGATCTAGGTATTTGATCTAATGAAGCACAATTTGCTGAAATTCTTAGCTTTGAGTTCAAATCCATATTTTTTGGCAGAAAATTTTCTTGGTAACTAATAAAATTCAAATTTATCACAGTTTATCTAATTTTTAATTAATGGGAGGGGTGTTAAAAAAAAGATTCGTCCCAGGTTGTTAATTTTTGAATTAATGTGAAACACAATTGATCGAGTTTTTAAATGGGAAGGGGTTTAAAAAATAATTCGACTTGTGTAATTCTTGAAAAATGATTAAAAAATTGATTTTTCTCAAAAAATTTGATGTACTGCTTATTCAATTCATGAATTCAAGTTGAATACGACCCATTCCTATGTAATTTAAAAAGGAAAAAAATTGAAAATGATTTGTCATAGAAAATGATTGATCAAGTTTTTTGGAAGGGGTAATCAAAAATAATTTATTTGACCCATGTAATTTAAAAAAAATTAATTGATCGGATTTTTAATTTATGAGAGGTGATATTTTTAAAAAAAATGATTCGACCTGGAGTTTTAAACATGACATTTTTAATTAATGGAAGGTGGTAAGTAGATTGGAAAAAATTGATTCAGCTAATGTAATTTCATCTTTAAAAAATAATTAAACACAAAAGAATTGAAAAAAAAATGTAATTTCATCTTTAAAAAATTAATTAAACGCAAAAAAAATGAAAAAAAATTCTCTCCATCCGGGGGTTTGAACCCTGACTTATGAGGTGGTACTCCGTGAGTGAGTCATCATGACTTGTGTCTATGTCATGGGAGGGAGGGGCCTTGATGATATCACATTTTGAGGAATATCTCGAAAACGAAGCCGTTTTGGCAAAACTCGAAGAGAACCAAAATTATAGCCCGTGAAATTTGCTTTCGGTAGAGTGTCGTCAGATTTTTGATTTGAGCCAAGCTTTTCGAGATATTTACGAAAAACTGGGTTTTGCCTTGATGGGCGGGAGGGGAAGGAGGGGATGGAACTTTAACTCAATTTTTATCAGCTTTGGAGCCAGCTTTTTCGAAACTTTTTGCGCTAAAAACCATCTCCTCGTCGAGCTCTTTCCGATGGTGTATTTACTTTTCGGATTCGTGCTTTAGTTTCAGAGTTATTGCGTTACGAAAAAAACGTCTTCTATTTTATATATATAATTGATTCAATTTTTTTGCCCATTTATAAAATACATGGCAAAAATTGAAACTTTGATCATTTTACGAATTAATATTTCACTAGGTACTTCAAAAAACAAAAATTGTGTAGATCGTTATCTATGAAATCAAAACGTATTTTTATTTACATTAAAGCTGGCAGTAGCCAGCAATAAATCACGTATTTTTATTTACATTATAGCTGGGAGCAGCCAGCAATAAATAAAAGTTGACAACTTTGGCAGTAAGTTGACAATTTGTTGGAACTTTTTTATCAAATAATATCTCTTATCAACAAATTCCCGAATTATAATTGGCAATAAAATTTCCAACCCATAAAAAACGAACTTTTGGCAAAAAAAATGGCAAAAAGTTTGAAGATCCTCCATTTTTTGTCAATAAACTTCCGAATTGGTAGTTATGTTGGCAGAAATAATTGCCACTGCGCTAATCGGGATTCAACTTACATTTCTCTTTTTTTGTTGCTTCAAAATTATTTTCTTGAAAAATACTTACCCGAAACTCAATTTTGAATAATTTGGTCGTAGGCTATTTATATAAACGTATTTTGTGTTTGCACATGACGTTTCCTTCTCACAGTGTCTACTGGCAAAAAAAACAAGAAAATCAAGAAAAACCAGAAAATCGCGAGAACTTTAATGATTTTATTGCAAAAAGCAAGAATTTTCAACATTTTCCTGTTCCCTTGAGTTTTTTTATTAAAGGATAAAAAGGGGGCTGTTTTTTGGGCAAATTTGAAATAAGAAAAATTGTATGAAAATGGCCAGAAAAATCCAGAAAAAATACCAAGATTTTCATTTTTTAGATCATAGACACCACGCCTCCAAGTTGGATGAAGTGACCATCAAGAAGCAACACGCAACATTAATGTTATTTGAAAAATTGTAAAAAAAATTTTAAATTGTTTGAAAAATACTGATTTTTCCATCAGGTAAAAATTAACTCAAAATCGATTAAATTAGGTACTCGAAAAAAATGCACAAGTTTTGCTTTAGAGCAAACGCTTTTAAATCATGGATTCATTTTCAAGATTATTTTTCAATTGAAACGTCAAGATATTCGATTTTTTCAGTTCAACTTTTTGTTAGAATGTCAGATAACCTTATTTATGTTTTTTTATCTTTTCTAATTTTCAAAATGCTAAAAAATTACTTTTTAAATGTGAGATATATATTAAAAATTTTTCAGTCAATGACTTTTTGTTGAAATATCAGATATTATTTGCTTTTTTCATTTTCAAAATTTCTAAAAAAAAATGGCTGACGAAATGTTGAAAAGTTACAGAAATGTCAAATTTTATTATCATTTTTCATTCAAGTATTAAAATTATTTGAAAATTTTTAAAATCAAAAAACTCAAGCATCTCAACTTTTTAACAAAAAGTAATTTCAGTACCTGTATGTCTGACATTACTGTAACTTTTTGATATTTTGTCACAAATCACAACTAAAAATAATTGTCATTTCTACAAATTTTCGATATTTTATCAGATGTCCTTTTATCAATTCGCTAAAATTTTTCAAGTTTTCAAAAGTCTCACATGAAATCATTATACTGATTGGCCAAAATTTTGTTTTTTCAAGTCCAACAGAATGTTATCATATCAGCGATTGTAAAAATTTAATCATGAAAATTTAGTTTGGAAATTTTCGTATCATGTTTTAGGGATTCACTCTCAGCAGTTCAGCACCATAATACAACATCAATGTTGAAATTGCAGAATATTTCCCAATTTAAGATGAAAATCGTTCAAAAAATGCAAAAAATTATTTTAACAGCTAGAAAAATTATTCTATAGTTCCTGACAAAAATTGGTGAAATAATAAAACTCATAATCTAAAAAACTTGCGATCAAATTTTGAGAAAAAAGTCTGTAATTTATTGTTGAAAAGAGTGAAAAATTGATAAAATATCAAAAATTTGCTAAAAATTCTTCTAAATTTTTTGAAATTGAAATGAAAATTGTGTAAAATGTAAAAAACAACCTTTTTTTTGTTCATCATTAAACAGACCTGTCACCCGGTATTTCATTCTTTTCTTATTATTCGTCAACCGTCCATCAACCCAATCATCCATTGTTCGATCTATCAATTATCCAACCATTCATTGCTCTAAGAATAAAAATTCAATTTTTGTCACATTTTGAGTAATTTTTTGAAAATTTTATGATAATGTCGAACATTTCTTGATTTAGATATTTTTGAGATAGAATGTCATCAGTAGGTGTGGAATTTCTTAGCAAGTTAAAAAAGCAGCAAGAAAAAAAACAATATTTTGGATTTGATTGACCACATTTTAAAAATTATTTTAAAATTTCGACTTCTTCCTCTCCTCAGCATTACGATATCCTGAAAAAACAGTATCTGTGTTTCAATTTCCATCACCCTCTTTTACAGCACACCTCCCCAACCGACACTTTCTTTTCTCATGCTCGCTGACAACACTGTCAATGAAATTTCCATCACAGGCAAAAAAGCACTTTGTAGTAATTATTCTGGAAGATTGTTTAACCGATGATGAAGATGACTCTTCAACGTATAGTTCTTCTGTTTATAACAGTTTTTTCCTTCTGTACGGTGTATAGCTACCTACCATAAAGACATGCTTCGTATTAGGCACACTTCACACTTTGAGAAACTTCAGGAAGTGTAAAAATCTTCATCATTTGTCTGGTCTATATACTACGAAATCTCTATACTGGTAAAACTTGGACTCGTATTGCTGGTCGGTATGTGTTTTCTTTTCTTTCGTATTTTCCCCCTTCATCTGATCATTGCACAATCATACTGACATTATACGTCAAGTCGTTTTTTGAACCTAAGATGAAGAACACCACCAGGTGTCTTTACTCTTTGGGTTCCTCGTGCTCGTGCACAAAGATCATTGAAATGAGATAAATTCGTACCAAGTTGTTATTTTTGTATAGAAAAGTACCTGGAAATTGGCCCCGGTGAAGTCCAAGTCAAATATGATGGATATGTAGTGTTATTTTAACGGAATTGTGTATTTTAGATTTGTACGTTTGGAGAACTTCGCCCCTTTTTTTCCAACCTAAGGTTTTATAGAATTGTGATTTTTTGTACTGTCGTTAAAATTGTATGTTTTTTTTGTTTGTTTTAGGTAAGTGTATTTTGCGGTGAATGGATGCGGTGATGGGTTAGACATAAGAGCTTATCGTGGATAACGCATCTGAAAAGAAAATACCACAAGAGGTAAGAGTTTCAATTCAACGAAGCAATGAAAAATTGAAAATTATACCGTGAAAAAAAATACCTGCAATACCTGCATGTACGTAAATCGTACGTCTTCGCAATATTTTTGATAATACCTTATCATGTTCTGTCCGGAGGCCTTCAGATCAATTGAAAGGATTGTAATTTTTTTCCAACCGATACTGGAGAAAAAAAGCGAGAAATCGACGATTTATTTTCCAACTTGAACGTACCTACGGTTTACCAAAATACAATACCTGGAAGGCACGCATTCCAAAAATGACGAACCGGTCATGAACGAAGTAAAACGCAACTGCAAGCGGGATATTTTCTATAAACCAGTAATGTTTCCAGTTTTAAAGATCAAAAGCGATGTGCAATGTGCACAAATTTGGGTAGGATGGTTTTTTACATTGCGTCATAATGATGGGAAATTATACCTGTGGATGGTTCAGGTCGAAAATTTTATAACAGTTGGCAATTGGTGGGTTTTAATTTGAAGTAATCATAGAACAAATGGTTGTGCGGAGAGTAAAAAATGTATAATGGAATGGCCGTGTTTATTTAGCCAAAGTATAGTTGTGTTAATTCTGTAATGATCCCATCAGTCATGTCGACAATACTGAAAATTCCCAATATGGTTACACCATTTTTTATTCATAAAATTCGCAGAGTGGGTGAAGAAATTTGAAGATGCTCGAAGTCCATCGCGAGCTGTAACAGGGTGTCTTAACGTTCCTTATAAGTCAAGATTTTTTCAAAAAAGTCATGCGGGTACTGAAAAGTCAAGCTTTTTGACTAATTTACTCAAATTAACTCAAAGGTCAAGCTTTTTTTCCAAAAATCAAAAAAAGCTTCCATTTACCCTTGATGAATAGTTTTTAAAAAAAGTTTTAAAATACGCGTAGAAAATTTTTAGTTAATATTCATTTTGAGGCTCCTATTTTTTTATTTTTTTCAAAATCACCAATTTTTCTGAAATTTATCCAAGAGATAGGAGTTGAAGATTTCGCTTCCCTTTTGATACTAAAAGATTGATTAAAACAATGAAGAAATTTTAGCCTTTGAATGCATTTTTCTTCAAAAATTTTAGCCCTCGCTTCGCTCGGGCTCAGTGAATTTACACAATTTTTTTCCAAAATGATGGTAGAAACCGTCCTCCTTTCCAGCCCAGACAATTGATATTTTCATGTGAAAAAAATTATTCCTCTCATTTATAAATATACTCAGTAACGATCTCGATTGGAATATTTCAAAAATGTTTCGATTTTTTGAAAGGAGATCTGGAGATGAGTCCATAGATATAGTTTTTTTGGAAGTCAAAACATAACACGAAATAAGCACGAATTTTAATAAAAAAAGTTTTGATTCTGGGTGCTTTTTTTTCAAAAATTTTCGCCCTCGCTTCGCTTGGGCTCAGTGATTTTATACAATTTTTCTTCAAAATTATGATATAAACTCTTCTCTTCCATCTCAGACAATTGAATATTTCATTCCAAACGGTCAAGCCAAGTCAAGCTTTCTGCTGAACAAATTTTGTTGGACACCCTGTGTAAAAAAATTGAACGTGAAATTCATTTGAAACGAAATTATCGACATCGATTTAAAATAAGAGGAAATATAATACCGAACTGTTGGTTTGATTGTTTTCGGTGATTCAGAAAATACGGTGAGAAACCGTTGCGCTGGTGTTGAAGAAGTTGCCTCTCTCGGTTGATCAAGGAAAACAATGTTTTTGTAGAAAGCATGACGTTTTTTGATTTTTTGAAAAATTGGTGTCTTCCTGCTGTAGTTTAATCATCTGAAATTTACTCGAAATATATGATGGTTTGAGGTCATGAAATATTCAATAAATTAGACGTTATTATTTGACAAAGTTTTGTTTATGATAAAGTTGTCTGACTTGAAAAAAAAAATTATTATAATTTTCTGTCTTAATATAGGTATGTATTTCTTTAAACATGCATATGGTCTATTCAGTTTGAGAAGGGATCCTCTAAAAGCGTCGAAATTTTCTTTACTTACGAGACACATTTCATTTTTAATAATTTTTTCCCCGAAATTGAAAGGTCCTTTCACCAGTGACAATTCTAGTATTTTCAAATTCAATTTAAAAATTTAATTCCCCGCGAGAAAAAATACCCAACACAATTTTTTTTTAATAAAAATGAAGAAAAGTTTATCAGTGTCCAATGTCCATTTTTCAAAATCTTAATTTAATAAAAATACAAAATCGTCATGATATGTAGTTATCTGAAGTGAAGTGTAGAAGTACCTTTAGTTTGAGAAGGAAAATTTACTGAAAAGAAATTTAGTTGGTGAGAATAAAGAAAAATTTAAAGATGTATTATTTAGAAATTTAGCCTTAACCATTGACTTACTTATTTAAACTATTTTTAAACTTTTTTTTTGGTTTAAAGTAATCACTGAATGCTGATTTTTAAAGGAGGAATGGAAAAATGTTATCAGGAAAAATGTCGATGTTGCATGGGGAGATTTCCAACCAAATTTTTTATGAACAATAATGAAAAAACACTTTTTTTATTACATAATTATGTGACTGACAAGTGAGGATTTTTTAGCCGAAACTGAAACATAAATACCTAAATCGAAAGCACATCATGAAAGAACCTCACATCTAAAATTTCAAGCACGAAAGTTCATTTTTCGAATTTTTTGAAATAATTTTAAAATCACTCCATCACCGCTATGTAAAAATAAAAATTTGATCTAATCAACGAAAAAAGATGAAATTTAGTATTTACCCTATTTTCGACTTCCAGAATCGATTGGAAGCGGTTTCGACACGTTTTGGAGCCTCCAACTTTTATTGGAATTTTCCAGCACAAAAGAAAAGTCTGCCAAAATGAAGAATATGAACTTCAGCCCCTGTAATCGCGGATTATCCGTATTGGTGACCTATTTGATTGATTAAAGCACAATTTTTCTAAATTCGTAACTGCCGGGTTAAATTCAAATTTTTTGGCAGAAAATTTTTCTGGAAAAAATTTGAAAATACACACACAGCGTACGAATCGAGGTAAAAAGCTGAAAGTTGGCGGATATCTTATTTTCGACCTCCCAAATCGATTGGAAGGGATTTCGAGACGTATTTGAGCTCCCACAAAATTTTTGCAATTACCAGCACTGAAAAAAAGTTCACCAGTAAAAGTGGATGCATGTGATTTGTACTACAAATATTTTACACTGCAATAATTACTTAAGGGTACTCCAACCGAGAAAATTTTTTTCAGAAAAAATTTCTGCCAAAGAATATTGATTTGATCCGGTAGTTACGAATTTAGGAAAATTTATGTTTCAATAAATCAAATAGGTCACCAATATGGGTAATCCGTGAATATGGGTGCTAAAGTTCATATGGACCATTTTTATGGGCTTTTCTCCAGTGCTAGAAAATTCCAAAATTTTCTGGAGACTTCGAAACATCTTGAAACTGCTTCCTATCGATTCGAAAGGTCAAAAGTAGGGTATATACCAAATTTTTGATTTTTTCGTTGATTCTATCAAATTTTTATTTTTGCATAACGATGGGATAATTTTGAAATTTCAAAAATTCGTCAAAATCTGAGAAATGAACTTTAATGCTTGAAATTTTGGATATGAGATAGTTTTATGACGTACCTACTCTAAATAAATTTTTGTTTCGGTCCAAAATTTTACTTCCAGTTGGGATACCTCCCTTGTAAATGTACTCGTCTGATTTGACAACAAAATACCATCAATTATAATTAAGTTAGGATGTTATAAGATAATGGTAGAAGTATTTTATCATTATCAATGATAAATTAAATTTGATGGGTAAATTAACGTTGAAAGGTTTTCGTTGCGTGACCGAAATATTGAAAAAAATTGTATTTGGCAGCTGATTGAGATACAGGTAGTCAGGTACCCCCGTTATGAAAACATATTATGCCGCCAATTTCGGTAATTTCGCATTAATATGACACGTAAAAGGTTTTTAAACGTTTTGTGGAGAAGATTATTGAAAAAATTTAGAAACTCGTCAATTTTTTTCGTAAAGAAAAATTTTACCCAACGTTATTTTTCGATAGTTTCCATTTTAAAAATTTTGTCAACAAGTTGAGAATTTTAAACGAAATGGCGTTGGTATACTGTTTTTTTTTTTGTTTTTTTTTCAAAAAAAGCTGAAGTTTGCAGCAGAAAAATATTTTAATTTTCAGATCGTTGAAAAATTTCCATCATTCCATCGATGCATTCCATTTTGAAAAATTAGATCAAGGGTATATATCCCCCACCCCCTCAAAATAGTCTCAAAGTCCAAAGTTTAATTATTTTTTTCCAATTTTAGTGCTCTTAGGGAGAAAGCTAAGAGTCAGACGTCCCGCCCCAGACCCCATGCAAGCCTTTGTCAAACGCAATAAGATATTCCTCTGTGAAATGAGATTCGTGATTATTTTGAAAAATTGTCCTTTCTGGCTAAAGTATTTGATAACGAAGTGTTTTAACCTAGATAACGAAATCAGAGACGCATCGATGAGGAATTGAACTGGGGGATGTTGCCTTCAAAACGTGCTGAAGGAATTTTTTAAATGATTACTTTTTAATCATCTATTTTAAGTAGATAGTTCCTCTCTCTCCATTTAATTCCTTCGTGCGAAAATATAATCATATTATAGCTGTCCCGGAATAAAACGTTGATAGGTATTTTTAAAGATCTAGGCGTAGTGATGAAAGGAGAATGAGGAGGTAATTGTTGCATATTCCTCTTTGAAATATAAAAATTGTCCAAGTTGAATTCGTAATTTATTCAGCAGTGGTTTTTTTTGTTCGAAATTTGCTGTATAATTTTTTTGTGGTAGTTTTTAGAATGTTTATTAACTTATTAAAAAGTTTAGGTAGGTACCCAACAATACGAGAAACTCGAGAAATTATATAGCAACAAAAAAAAAAAAAAAAAAGAAAATTGGGAATTGGGAATTGGGAATTGGGAATTCGTGTTAAGTACAAAAATGTAAGACGTCTTTTACACTGCGTACTTATTCAATCAAAAACTGATGAAAATTAGACAAGAATCATTTTTTAAAAAAGATTAAAGTTAGTGCAGCATGATTAGATCTTCTAAAATGGAAGTATAAAATATTTGTTTTTGAAAATTGCAATTTTTAATTTTTTTTCTCCGTTTCTTTCAGGAATATGAGACAAATATGTCATAAAAATTGGCCTGGAACAAGTCTTCAATGGAATAATTAATTAAAATTTTCGTCCTAGTATTAAAATTTCTTTGGAATTTATAAAATTTGTTTATATTTTTGAGATATGTTAAGGTTTTTGAAATTTTTGGGATTTTTAAAGAAAAAATTATTTGGAAATTTTAAATATTTGGAGATGGGAGATTCTCGAAGAATGCGCCCTTTCTTTCCAGAATGTTTGAATATTTTGAAGCTGAAAATTCTTCACCTTTCATCCAGTATCAAAACTATGTTAAGATAAAAATGTTTATCTACTTGTGGAAAATAAGAGGGAAATCATTTTTTTTAAAATTTAAGTAAGTACATCATCTTTCTTTTTTTTAGTGGAGGAAGGGGATTCGAAAAGTGAGAATATCAAATCAAAAATTTGAGAAAAAACCGAAAAATTAAATTTCTGAATTTAATTTAATACATTGTCAATAAATTAATGGAGACGTTTTCAATTTCGGCCGAAAAATTTTTCCATTGATGGCGAAAGGCATTAATTTTAAGCAACCAACGGCTTCTTAAAATCGACAATATTTATGATAATAACGCCTTTTGTCTCTGTCTAGTAAAATAGCTCTTTGTTTCTTTGTTTTATAACATTGACATGGTCATTCGAGTCACTTAATTGCAGGGGTTGAATTGTCATTGAAACACCCTATAAATTATAATTATTGTCGTAGGTTTCTTGTCTAAGCTCAGTTTTTCTTCAGTCTTATTTGAGCTTTTAATACTTTCATAGCCTTTTGTGGTAAATTTAATCGAATATGGCGCCTAATGATGATTTCTTTTCATTCGCTTATCTCATAGTTGAATTTTAATTGAAAATTTATCGTTCTAAGTTGAAAAAGTTTTTATTCGTAGCACTCCTCTTTTATTTTTGAGACAGTGATTAGTTTACTTATTATTTATTTGATTTTTTCGAGGTGGAAAAAAAATTTGTGACGATGGAAAAACGTGATGGAAAACTCTTGAGAACATTCGTCTTCATCATGTTACACTTAATCGGTAAACTAGAGCTAAAAATATTAAGCATTTTGTATATCTCTACGTACGCAATATGTTTGTTTGTGTGTCTAATCGGAAGCGCCATCGGTTTTCTTAATACAAGAGGAATAATCGCCAAGATTGAGTCGTTGGGATTTTTGAGTGTAAACCTAGCTTTTGATTTTTTGTACATCATATCTCTTCGAAGTAGAGAAAAAATTGAAAAATTATTCATCCTTCTGAAGAATATCGATGTATGTGCCGACGATATCGTACAAAAAGCCGGTGAATTCGTAAATGGAAAAATCCTCTTGATGATTTGTATGTACTCGATTCAGTTTTTCGTGTTTCTCGTACCTCTAGCCATCGTCATTCTCTCCGACGACGATATTTCGCAAATGCTTGGAAATGATGAAACGATTCCGTATTGGTTTTATTGTGGCCGAAATAAAAGTCATCGAGTTGTGGAATGGTTTTGTTGGAAACCCGATACGAAAAAGGAGTATTTTTGGAAGAATGCTGTCGAAATCGTGTTCGCCTGTTTGGTATATTTCTCTTCGATTTACTCGATCTTGTTTTATTGCATTATTATGGCGGAATTTCACGTGCATGGGGTAATTTTCAAAAGAAAAATTGCAACTTTAATTGGATGCCATGAACGATTCTCTCGCATGGTTCAAAATATTAAAAAGGATGAAAACTCGAAAATTGAGCTTATGGAGAAGCATGCTGTTGATATGATTGATGAATTGAGGACCATCGTCAAGTATCAGCAGTTCTTAAAACTGTAAGCATTTGTGGAGTTTTTTATTCTATTTTTATCGAAAATACTGCTTAGCGATGGAATTTAGTATTCATAAATTTTAGTTCAAAATGCGAAAAATGTTCAATAGACAATGATTGAAAAGTCTTTGAATTTTTTGTCAATTTTTAAAAATTTTAATGAAAATGCGGTTTAAAAAGAGATGAATTTTGAAGTGTCGTGTGAATTATTAAATCTTGGTTAAATTGTTTAAAAAGGCTCGAAAATTAGCAAAATTGTCATAAAAATTGTTCAAATATTAATAAAAACAGCAGGAAAATGTCAAAAAACTAAACGGTTGTGAAAATTGTTTGAAAATTTAAAAAATCTCGGTTTTATAGTTTTGTGTTTCAGCCAGTTTTTCTGAAAAAATTATCATTTTTTCATTCATTTGTTGGTATAATATTTCAAATATGGTATAAATTTACTTTCTTGTTTCTGGAATACATTTTTATCAACTTTCAATTCTTTTTACACAATTTCGGTGCAATTGGACTCAAAAGATTTGAAGTAATTTCATTGACGATTGCTTTTGAATAATATTATTTTAAATATTTCTGCTTCTTTTAGGAATTTGAGGATCATTTTCGATATATGTGACTTGGTCTACGAAAAGGGACCGCAAGCAAAAACCAACTTTTCGAGAAAAACACGTTTTAATAAAAAAAGTCACGTTTGAAAGTTGAACTTTGAACTTTCGACTGAAGCTTAGTTTTCTAGAAAAAAACTAATTGCACACTACAGATTGGAAATTTGACGCTCTACAATTTATGTTCTATTCATTTTTTCCGTTGAGTCCTTCCTCTGCTCAAAAAATAGGCTTCAAGTGACAAAAGTTAACAAAAAGTGTAAAACAAATTTCAACAAAAAATTGGTAACTTTTGACACTTGAAGTCAATTTTCTGAGCAAAGAAAGGGTTCTACAGAAAAAATGAATAGAACATAAATTGTAGAGCGTCAAATTTCCTTTCTGCTATGAGCACTTAGTTTTATTCTAGAAAGCGATGCTTTCGAGATATATCAGCTGGAAGTTAAAATTCAGCCTTTATTGAAAATATGTCGAAAACTAAGCTTCCTAGTAGAAAACTGATGTTATTTACAGCAAATCTAAGAAGGTCTGGTGTTTGCGGCTTGTTTCATTGGAAGGAGCATACTTTTTTCTATCAAAATCTATCAAAAACGAAAACCTAATTTTTGTGACTATAGGTACCTTTCCGTAGTCCAGGTCACATATGTACTTGCTTAATCAGTTGTAGAAATATGTTGAGCAGATTTATTATTAACTTGGATATGTTATATGTAGTTTTGAGGGTCAATCTATAAAAAAGGCGTCCAAATTTTGAAGACCAAGTTTTAATGACATATTTTTAGAGTTACATAATGACGTTTTACTTTTTTAATGGTTTTCATCGCATTTTCAAAAAAAAATCACAATACTTCAAGATTACAATTTTGAGTAATTTTTTACAATAAATTTTTTCGTGTAGACAAATTGAGAAAAAAACATTTCTGGCCAGCAAAGCTTTTATTGCGGAAAAACGTCGAGAGTTGTCCCCTGGGTAACCTGTAAGAGTTACTACCCCCAGACTTATTGCTAATTTTTTTTATGGGCTTTCCACTTCCCCAAACGGTTTTCCCCTCTATCTCATTTGGGTTCGATTTTAGAGTAAAAATAGCTCAGTAAGTACTTTTTTGTTCTATACCCCATTTCTAACATTTTTTGTATAAAAATTTCTATGGGCATAAAAATAATATGTACTTAGTAGACAAATATGTCATAAAAATTGGGCTGGAAGAAGTCTTCAGTAAAATAATTAACATTTTCGTCCCAGTATTAAAATTTCTTTGTAATTTATAAAATTTGTTTATATTTTTAAGATTTGTTGAAATTTTTGAAATTTTTTTTAATTTTTAAAGAACTTTTTGAAAACATTATTTGAAAATTTTAAATATTTGAAGATGGAAAATTCTCAAAGAATACGCCCTTTCTTTCCAGAAAGTTTGAATACTCTGAAGCTGAAAATTCTTCACCTTTCATCCAGTTTCAAAATTATTTCAAGATAAAAATGTTTATCTGCCTTTCATTAATAATTGAATAGGTACTTTACTTATACTTTACTTGGAAAACATGGAAAAATTTGAAAAATTGTCTGGAAAATACGAGGGAAATCATTTTTTTTTTAAATTTAAGCACATCATTTTCTTTTTTTTTTAGTAGAGGAAAATGGGTTCGAAAACTGAGAATATATCGAATCAAAAATTTGAGAAAAATCGAAAAATTAAATTTCTGAATTTTATTTACTACATTGTCAATAAATTAATGGAGAAGTTTTCAATTTCGGACGACAAATTTTTCCACGTGCTGTATATTTTCTGACGGCGCGGCGCGGCGGTCCTACAACCAAAAATAGACAGACCCAAATAACAAAATGCGTTATTATCAGTAATTTGTTGATTTTAAAAATGCATTGGCTGACGAATTTGGAAATTTTCTAAAAGTTTTATGGCGAAAGGCATTAATTTTAAGCCCAACGGCTTCTTAAAATCGACAATTAGGTATTGGGTAATAACGTCTTTTGTCTTTGTCTAGTAAAATAGCTCTTTGTTTTATAACGTTGAAATGGTCATTCGAGTAACTTAATTGCAGGGGTTGAATTGTCGTTGAAGCACCCTATAAATTATATAATTATTGTCGTAGGTTTGTTGTCTATTGTATGCTCACTTTTTCTTCAGTCTTATTTGAGCTTTTAATACTTGCCTAGCTTTTTGTGATAAATTTAATCGAATATGGTGCCTAATGATGATTTCTTTTCATCCGATTATTTCATAGTTGAATTTTAATTGAAAATTTATCGTTCCAAGTTGAAAAAGATATTGTATTCAAAATGTCTGGAAAATCTGGAACAGTCAGGGAAAATTATCTCTGAAATATTGTGAACACCCTGCTCAACTTCTTGAACATCGCATCGTCTACAAACCTCCTCCTCGTCCTCCACTGGGCTGCAAAATCATAAAATACAAAATATATCAAGGTGTAAGAGCACAAAGGATTTATTTCACATTTAATTCAGAAGGAAGAGAAGATAAGGCTTTCTCAGTGTTATAATTTTTTTATTTTATAAAATTACTTCTTCTGTAGAAGTTGTACAGTATACAACTGCAGAAAGGAGAATTTCGAAAAAAGAATATAACTCTGCAAAAGCCTCGTCTTCTAATCCAATTTTCCAAATTGGCAAATTTTCCGACCGGAATTTAATTTTACGAAAAACAAAGGGAAGAGCGGAGAACGAGTCAAAAAATTTGTAGAAATTATTAGCTTATAATGTTTTCAACGTTCGAAAATTGATTGTTCTGTCGTTCTCATTTTTTTGAATGGTCGTCATGGTAGTTCATTATTATTTCATTATATTTATCGTACCTATTGAATTGTCCCATAATTGCCATTTATGATTCTCGGGTATTATTTTTTTCTTGTCGTATTTACCTACTTGATTTGAGTTGCTTATATTTGCGTAGCTTTGAATTAAGTTTAAACGAATATTTAATGTTGAACTGTTTACTATACTTTCGTTAAATTTTTATCAAAAAATTGCTATTCGGCGAGTTCTAAGAGTTTTGTAAAAACATGTAGGTATTATTTTTTGGTATACGAGGACGAATAGGTACCAAGTAGTTGGTTTTATTTTCGAATTGTCTTGACTTGATTTACAAGTGAGTGAATTTTTGAAAAATAACAGTTGCGCATCTTTGACACATAAATAGTCATATTAATCTCTTGTTTGATATTTCGCTGAGAAAAAATACCTTTTTAATTCGCGACAATGCAAAGTTATGATGGAAAACTTTTGAAAAAATTGGTCTTCGTTATGTTATCAATACTCGGTAAATTGGAACTGAAAATATCGAGCGTTGTATACGTTTCTGGCTACATAATATGTTTGATCGTGTGTCTAGTCGGAGGGATCATCGGATTTCTCAATACACAAGGATTAATCGGAAGGATAGAGTCGTTGGGATTTTTGAGTGTAATCGTAGCTTACGATTTTTTATACATCATATCTCTACTGAGTCGAGAAAAAATTGAAAATTTATTAACTAATCTGAAGGATAACGATCTATCCTCCGTCGATATCGTACAAAAGGCCGGCGAATTCGTGAACAAAAAAATCCTCTTGATGATTTGTACTTTCTCAATTCTGTTATCCATGTTTCTCGTGCCCCCAGCTATCGTTATGCTCTCCGACGAAGATATTTCGCAGCTGCATGGGAGTAATGAAATGATATCTTATTGGTTTTATTGTGGCCGAAATGAAAGTCATCGAGTTCTGAAATTGTTTTGTTGGAAAGTCAATACGAAAATGGAGTATTTTTGGAAGAACGCTGTCGAGGTGTTTATTGGCATTTTGGTATATTTTGCTTCAACTTATTCGGTTTTGTTTTATTGCATTGTAATGGCGGAATTTCACGTGCATGAAGAGATTTTCAAAGAGAAAATTACTGCTTTGATCGGTCACAACGAATGGTTTAACCGCATGATTGTGAAATGCAAAAGGAAAGAAAGATTGAAAATTAAGCTGATGGAGGAGCATACTGTTGGCATGATTGAAGAATTGAAGGCCATTGTCAAGTATCAGCAGTTTTTAAAATTGTAAGCAGTTGTGTTTTTTTTATACCTAAATGAAAAATTCTGCTTCGTAATGATTTAAAAAATGGAAAAGTTCAATTGGAAAAGTATAAGAATTTTAAAACGTCTTGATAAATTTTGAAAAATTGTTGGGTACCTGATGACAGGAGTGCACTCAAGTGGAGGGAGATGGCTCAGGGGGCTCGAGCCTTCCTCCTCCCCCCTTAATCTCGGAAAGGAGATTTTTTTATCATACGAATGCCAAAGAAGAGAATTTTTTTTTTTAATTTTCGCCCTCGCTTCGCTCGGGCAGTATTTTAGTAACTACGTTCTAAATAAACATAGGTACCACTCTTTAAATTCCAATCAGTTGAATTTGCAAAAATTATGTCTTTTTTAATCAGAAAAATAATTTTCGTTGAAAATTATTGATTTTTCACTGATTTTTCGGTTAAAAATGACTAATTTCTCAGTCCATGTCCCACTTATCAGAAAAAATCAGTAATTTTGACTAAAAAAATCATTAAATCTCATCATCTTTCAATTTTTATTCGCTTAAATCTGTAGGTATAAATTATTTGCCTACTGAAAATACCCCAACAACTCCAGCACCACTAAAATAACAGGTTACTTCATTTTTTCATTGAATTTTCTGAATTTTGACCCAACCCCCCATTTTTTTTCGAAATCTGAGCCCCTCCCTTACACAATTTCTGGGTGCGCCTATGCCTGATGATCAAAATATCTCGAAATATCGAAAAAATCAATTCTTCATTTTCAACCAATCATCGTGATTCATTAAAATAAAAGATTTCTCGACCTTTTAATATTTTAAGTAATTTTTGCATTCATTCATTTTCGTTGATATTGTTATTTGTTTCTATTTTTATTTTTTTTTCACGAATCGCTACGAAGTTCAACGATTGTTTCGCATTTAACCAAATTTTTATTCTCGTTTTTGATTACCTAATTTCAAGATTCTTGAAGCCATTTTATAGATGATTTATTGAATTATGAGTGAAAACTGTTCCTAGGTGTTTCATTTTTACTTAAAAGGCCGAATTTGGAGCAATTTACTTATAAATATTTGTTGATAGTTGTGCTACGAAGATAAATGAAGCTTTTAATCGATGTAATGATGTGCTGATCACAGAATATTGTGGAATTTTGGTGATAGCAATACTAATGGTATTTTTCAAGGTACGGTGCGTAAATTTCATATTAGGTAATACTTACTGATCGTAGGATCGCTTAGCATTTTTTTAAAGTTGTTTTTTTTGGGGGGGGGGAGATGGGAGAGTTAAGAAGTTGTTTCTAGATCCACAATAGGTACCTGGTAAAAATTTTGTCTTATCCTAATCGACTTTATTCCTACCTCAGTTCAGTTATTGAATAGACTTGAAATTTGACGATATTCAGGACATACACGTGTTTAAAAATAAATTCAAAACACCAGGATTTTTGAAAAAAATCTCACCAAAAATAATATCAAATTAGATGTTTAACATCCAAAAATGTCATTAGTGCCAATTTTTCATTTCTTCGCCATTGTTCATTGTAAAATTTTTAACACATCTTGGTAATTTTTCAATAATGAATAGAAAAATGTTATATTTTTCCCCTAATATTTAAGAATTTTTTTGAGTGAAAATATCCATTTTCTGAGACCACTTTGAGAAAATGTTTTTCAAATACCTGATACCATTTTGGTAAAAACATTTATTTCAATTTTATGTTTTCGAAATTTTTTGAGTTTAGTTGAAGTTTTTAGGGTAGTTGGGAAATGAGGGGTACATAAGTAATTTCTTTGAATTCTAGACACAAGTTTCTCATCTGGCTGTTCCTATGACCCCTCATTCAATAGGTATTTTTAAAAAAGGACATAATGATCCCATTCGTAATGCATAGGTAGTTAGGTACCTACATCGTATTGGCCTGAAGGCTGAAAAAATTATTCGTAGATTATTTAATTTCTTATTAAAATCCGATGGAAAGTGTGAATCAGTACTAATTTTTAGGTATTTCTATTATTTAAACAGAGTGAAAATGCCATGCTACTGAAGTGTGTTCCGATTTGCATCCACGTGAATTTTTCTCTTTGTTTGTTGTGCTATTTTGGTCAGACTATTTCAGATACCGTAAGATATTATATTTTTTTTTTCAAATATAAGCAATTAGTAAACTTTCTGTCAGAAGAACGTGAATCATCATTCTATTTTTCCATGAACATTTTTTTGGGTGGCTGTTTCAGAATGAAATTATATCAAATGAGATTTCCAAAATACCTTGGTACGAGCAAAATGTGACATTTCGTAAAATGTATTTGATGGTGTTGACTCATAATTGCCAACCATTGCCAGCAAAATTGTTCAACGCTCGTGTGCTCAGTTTAGGGTTTCTTTTATCTATTTACAGGTCTCTTTATTCGATTGTAAATTTATTATTACTGCTGTTTGGACAATAATTTTTCAGTTCATGGTACCATGCTCGATATTATTTGTTTATTGCACAAAAAAAATTATCTATAACGGACGATTTTTTATTGATGTAAATATTGATTACTCTACGGCTTGGAAAACATCGTAATTTTCTCCTCAGTCTCTGTTCTCTCTTTTTAAATTAGGTTGTGAAAATTCACTGATAAATAGTGAAAATTACAGCACAGGAGAAATTAGCGAAATTCTTTGATTTTCGTCGATTTTTCAATAAAATTCAGAGATTTTAATGACTTTTCAGTGAATTTTCACTGATTTTCCAGCAATTTTTTTCATCGTTTGTTTTTAGTGAAATTTTTTCAATGTTTTTAAGAAAAGTTGGCATAATTGGAGAGGAAAAACTTAAAAATTTCCATGATCAACTTTATTCAGATTCTTTCAACTCAAAATACAATTTTCTCATTTTTTAAAACTTGAATCGGAAATCTCCCCTCTACACCCCAAAAAATCAGTTTGGTAAATTTCCCGACTGGAACTTAATTTTTCCAAAAGAGGGAAAGACTAATACTGTTATGTTGTAGGAAATTCAATTTCCTACAAAATAGCGGTCTTATTGTTCCGATTATTCGATATGAAAAGGTCGAATTTTGACGTTTTGATCAAAATATGTCAGGTTGTCGAATTATTATTGGCTCATTCATGTCAATTCGAGCAGGTTTTGACCTTGGATCTTCCGATTGCACCCAAATTTTTTTTTACGGATTTCTCTCGATGGTAATTCTTCAGGTGGGTGGGGAGTGGCCCTCGTAATTTTCGCACAATTGGGATTTTCTGCAAAACGGCTCAACTTTGAAAGCACATGTCTCGAGATTGGTCAAGTCAAAAATGAATCTGTTGGTGCGGTTTTGTAGAGAATTGAAAGTAGATTCGAAATTGGTGATTACATTTTGAAAAGTTTAAAACTGAACTTTTGTAATGAAAGTTCAACTTTCATGATAGTTACAAAAGCTGAGGGCTACCATTTAAAAATCTGAAAAAATTACTGTAAGGAAAACTTTTTATGTATTTTTCAACTAATTACTTTTCAAGATGGGATCTCAACACCCCTAGGAGCCACAGGGGTCCTCAATTTTGGTCAAAATTAAAAAAAAATGCAAAAATGAAGTAGCACATTGATTTCTACTAATTTAAAGGCGCTGAGTTCGAATATTTGCTCAGTTTTTTCATCCGACTCCACTGAACCCTCCTATCAACCCCCTTAATGAGGTCAAAATTCAAAAAAATGAAAAATAACGTGTGACAAGTCGTTTGTTAGGTTTTTGGGGGCACTGAGTTCGAATATTTGCTAATTTTTTGGATTCGACCCCTTAGTGCCCCCTAACCCTCACAATTTTGAGAAATCCTTGCAAAAAAATGAAAATATTGTACGGCATATCGATTTCTACTAATTTCAGGGTGCTGACCTCGATTATCAACTCACTTTTCCGAACTGCCTTCCCCATGCCCTATAATGACCCCCAATTCATCCCACTTTTTGTGGTTTAAAGCTTCATCCTATATCAGTTTATATCAAATTCTGATAAATCACAACTTTTGACTTTATACGAACACAACCGAAAACTAACGCAAAAGCACCGGAAGTCTCACCCTGAAGTTATATTGTATCGAAGCGTTCGTTAACTGGTGCGTGATTAATTCTGCCTGGCTCGTCCCAAATTGTGGACAAAAAGAAAATTATTTTTTTTTCTTAATTTAACTTTCATATTGTCGTTTTCAATTTATTTCGATTTGCAGTTGTATTATGTATCAAATAAATTATATGTGTAACACCATAATTATTAAATTAGGAAAAAAACTAATTTTCTTTTTGTTTACAAACTGAGAAGAAGGAGCCAGAATTAATCGGGCACCCGGTAATTATCATATTTAATTGTCCTGTAATATTACCATTATGATACTTGGGCATTGATAATTTTTTTCTGCTTTAATTTGAGTTCTTTATATTTGCGTAACTTTTCGTGAAACGTAAATTTAATCGAATATTTAATGTTAAATTGTCTACTACTTTCGTTTAATTTTGATTATATAATTGTTATGCTGAGTTGAAGAAGTTTTGTTGTTTTTTTTTTTTTAAACTCCTTTTTCATTTTTGGAGCTATCAATTATTTAATTATTTTTCGGCATATAACAACGAATAGAGGTACTAGGTACCTGTTAGTTTAGTTTCTAAATTGTATTGATTCGATACGAGTTTAATGGGTGTTTGAAAAATGAAAATTGTGCATTTCTGAGACATCAATTGCTTTTTCGCTGAGAAAAATACCTACCTATTCGTCGCAATGCAAAGACACGAAGGAAAACATTTGAAAATTTTGGTTTTCATTATGTTATCCATAATCGGTAAATCGGAACTAAAAATATCGAGCATTTTGTATGTTTCTGGGTACATAATTTGTTTGATCGTGTGTTTAGTCGGAGGGGTCATCGGATTTCTCAATACGCGGGGATTAATCGGAAGAATAGAATCATTGGCATTTTTGAGCGTAATGGTAGCTTATGATTTTTTGTACATCATCTCTCTTCGAAGTAGAGGAAAAATTGAAAATTTATTGACTAATCTGAAGGATTACGATGTATCCTGCGACGATATCGTTCAAAAAGCCGGCGAATTCGTAAACGGAAAAATCCTCTTGATGATTTGTATGTGCGTGATTCTGTTTATCGTGTTTCTCGTGCCTTTTACCATTGTCATGGTCTCCAACGAGGATATTTCGCAATTGCATGGAAATGATGATACGATTTCGTATTGGTTTTATTGTGGTCGAAATGAAAGTCATCGAGTTGTGGAATGGTTTTGTTGGAAAGTCGATACGAAAAAGGAGTACGTTTGGAAAAACGCTGTCGAAATCGTGCTCTCCAGTTTGGTATACTTCGCTTCGATTTATTCGATCTTGTTCTATTGCATTATTATGGCGGAATTTCACGTGCATGGGGTAATTTTCAAAGGAAAAATTGCTACATTAATCGCTCACAATGAGCGGTTTACTCGCGGGATTGCGAAATTCAAAGGAAATGAAAAATTGAGGCTAATGGAGAAACATGCTGTTGGTATGATTGAAGAACTCAAGGACGTTGTCAAGTATCAGCAATTTTTAAAATTGTAAGCTGATATATGTATATTTTTAAATGGGAAATTCTACTTTTTCATAAAATTTAGTGGGTACCTGTTAAAAAAAGGGGGAAAAGTTCAATACCTAAGTATGAAAACTACAATTAACCTCAGTTTTCATAATTTTGGGCTAAAATGTCATGAACATTGTTCATGTTGGAATATCGTTTAAATCATTTGAAATGGTCCATAAAATTGTAAACATTTCAAAACGTCTTGGTAAATTTTGAAATTGTGTCTGGTAATGATAAAAATGTATTGAAATATCGAAAAATATTATTTTCCACTTTATTTTCAACCAATAATCCTGATTCATAGGAATTGCCTACCTAGTACCTACCTATTTTTCAACCGTTTGTCATTTTGAGTAACTTTTGCAAAAATTCACACATTTTCAATGAAATCGTATCATTTTTTTATGTTTTTTTTTGTTACGAATTGCAATAAAGTTCAAGGATTGTTTTGCATTTAACAAAATTTTATCTCGTTTTTGATGACTTTTGAGATTTTTCAAACCATTTTATTGATGATTTATTAATTTATAAGTAAAAATTTTTATTGTTGTTTCAAATGTATCTTGAAGTACCTATCAAAAACCAGCAAAAATTTACAAAAATATTTTAAAATTTAAAAAAAAAATAAAAAATAGACTAAATTCTCTAAAAAAATTGACAAAAACATTAAAAATTTTTAAAACTACCAAAAAATGGATATAAACCCACTAAAAAATTGACAAAACCACTAAAAAAAAAGTGCCACGAAACACTAAAAATAATTTAAAAAACACTAATGATGAAAAAATGTTGAAGAAACTTCTCATTTCTCTCACTTTTCAAACATTTTTATGACATCTGCGATTTGTTTTGCAATTTTTACATTGTAGGTAGTTTCATCTGAATTTTATCAACGTTTTCATCACTTTTCATCACTTTTATAATTAGGTATTTCAACTATTCTTAAAGCAGTTAGAAGTCATTTTTAAACGATTCATTGTCAAATTTTTCAATGTTTCAAATTTAAAATAATTTTTACCTACTGTTTCCAGGTGTTTCATTTTTTTTAAAAAAATATAAAATTTGGAGTAATTTTCTCGTAAATATTTGTTGATATAGTTGTGCTAAGAGGATAAATGAAGCTTTCAAGTCATGTAATGATTTGCTGATCACAGAATATTGTGGAGTTTTGGTGATAACAGTACTAATGGTCTTTTTCAAGGTACAGTTCCTAAATTTCGTATCATTACAATAATTACAATGCAAGTAGGTACATAGGATCGCTTACCTAGTACTTTTTTTAAAGCTGATTTTTTTTTAGCAGAGGAGTCGAGAAGTTGTTTCTAATTCACAAAACTTGGTAAAAATGTTACCTTATTCCCCTCCACTCTATCTCTACCTGTGTTCAATAGTTGAATAGACGTAAAATTTGATTACATTCAGGGTGTACAAAAATATTTAAAAATTAATTTAAAACACAAGAACTTTTGAAAAAATCTCTCTAAAAATGATATCAATTTAGATGTTTGGACCTCAAAATGCCATTAGTTACAATTTTTCATTTTTTCGTCATTTTTCAGATAATACTTTTGTATAGAATAAGATAAACCTTTATTCGCGCTAAAATAAAAATTGCAATGATAGTACTTTAAAAAAATGTTTTTTATATTTCATACTTGGAAAAATCAAAAAAAATCCTGGAAACAATCTTGATTTTTTCCCAATAAATCGTTACCAGTGACGTAGCCAGAAATTTCTCAAGGGGGGGGGGGTTGTCCGAAATTTCATAATTTTTTTGAGGAATTCTAAGGCTCCCCCCCCCCAATCAAATTTCTTTTTACTATAAAAACACAAAATTCAAATTTTATAAAGTTTTCATGCGATTTGCATAGCACGTTTAAGGAAAAAAACTGATGCAAATGTAATTTTGGAACAAACAACTTACATAGGTACTAATATATTTTGGCCTTAAAAATCAATAAAAATACTAACAAATCCAAGAATTGGCGTCAGAAGCTTTTTTTGGAAGGGTGCAAAGTGGGTATGGAGACTTGGAATATCAAAAGGGAACTATTTTTTATGTAGTTGATTCAAATAGTTTATTTATAATTGTGATTTCTTTCTTGCCCGAGCGAAGCGAGGGCAAAACTTTGAGAAAATTTGATTTTTAATGCTCCAAGAAGGCACTTTTTCACGTAAGTTCCTGACGCCAGGGGGGGGGGAGTCGAGCCTCCCCTAGCTACGCCCTTGATCGTTACCTCCACATATCTTGGTATTTTTTCAAGAATGAAGAAAAATATTTTTTAAATCACTTTTTTTTCAAAATAATAAAAATTATGAATAATTTCTGCCGATGAACTTTTGAAATAAAAATATTCGTTCTCCAAGACCATCTCGAGAATTTTTTTTTCAAATATCTAATAATTATCATTCTGGTAATAAAAAGTCAATTTTTTGTGTTTTCAACATTTTTTGAGTACAGTGAAGTTTTTTGGGCAGTTAGGAAGATTATAGTTTTTTGGAATCTTCAGACAAATTGCTGACTGCTTCTGACACCCCCCCCACCGCATTCAATATTTTTTGAAAAAGGCCACAGCCGATTCATTTCATAATACTTTATAGGCCTAGGCTGAAAAATTACTCATTAATTACCTATCTAATTTCAGATTAAGAATGCGATGGATAGTTAAAATAAAATTAGCACTAATTTTTGGACATATCTATTTTTTAAACAGAGTGAAAATACTGCGTTACTGAAATGTGTTCCGCTCTGCATTCACATGAATTTTTCTCTTTGTTTATTGTGCTATTTCGGCCAGATTATTTCTGATACCGTAAGATGTTGATTTTTTTTTCAATTACCTATAAGCGTTAAGTAGATCTTTTTATCAAAAAAACGTGAATCATCATTCTATTTTTCCATGAACATTTTTTTGGGTGGTTGTTTCAGAATGAAATTATATCAAATGAGATTTCAAAAATACCTTGGTACGAGCAAAATGTGCCATTTCGTAAAATGTATTTAATGGTGTTGACTCATAATTGCCGACCACTGCCAGCAAAATTGTACAACGCTCGTGTGCTTAGTTTAGGATTTCTTTTATCTATTTACAGATCTCTTTATTCGATTGTGAATTTATTATTATTGCAGTTTGGACACTGATTTTGTAATTTACCATGCTCAGTATTATTTTTTTATTGCACAAAAAAAAAATCAATGAAGATGTTTTATTGATGTAAATATCAATGTTCATTATTAAAAAACGACCATGCTGTTTTTTAAAGACCCATAAAAAATATAAATGCTTGAGTTTTATGGTTTTTTTCGTATTGTAATTCAATTTTGATCAGAATTCATATTTTGTAAATAGCTAAGGTATTTATAATTTTGGTTCGTATTGAGAAAAAAATTTAATTCATTTTCAATTCGAAATACATTTTATGGAAATAGGTATCCAGTAATTTTTAATTAATTTTTCAGAATTTTAGGCGAATTACCTAATGCTTACGAAACAACGAAGAAAAAAAATTTCAACGAGTTTCGTTGTTTTTTATTTGAAAAACTCGATTTTATTGGGGCAAATATTATGTGAATTTCCGGTAACCAAACGAGTACCTAAATAGTTGGTTTTTTTTTCGTCATTTTCATTTACCTCAATCAATTGTTCAAACGGTATTGTTTCTTTCAAGGCACGTGTCGTTTTATTAATCATCTACGTAATTTTTTGCTAATGTTCGAATTTACATTCGTGCGAATTTTTCTCTTTTTTTAATCATTCCATTTCGTCGAATATTTCATTTTGAAATTCTTCGATAATTATAACGATTATTTTTGTAGGATGAAATTATCGTACCTTTCGAATGTTTCCAAAATCCCCTGGTACGTGCTAATAATATAATTTGGTAAAATGTATTCAACGTGACATAGAATTGCGTAGGTACCAATCCGAGCAAAGCTGTTTAACGCACGTGTGCTTGGTTTAGGGGTTCTCTTATCTATTTTCAGGTCCCTTTATTCGATTTTAAATTTATTGCTATTGCAGATAGGTAAATAATTGTTTAATTCGCATTCCTTGGTAATCAATTTTCAACTGTTGAAAGGATATCTGATTATAGATTTCAGCACAAAAAGGCTGCCAAGAGATTTAAAACCAGAAAATTTGAGAACTGAACTCTGTAAATTTTGAATTATTTATTAATTTAATTATCGCGCCATTTACAGGAATTTTTCTCAATTCAAAATTATATTTTTTCCAATTTATTACGTGAAATTCGATTTTTTGGATTTTTTTCCGGGAAAAGAATACCATGTTTGAGGATTTTTCAATTCGAACCTATAATTTTTTGAGTTGAAGTGAATATTTTGGATTTGGGACAACCTGTCCTTGACCTTTGCTCGTTTGATTTGATCTTTTACGAATTAAGCTACTAGTCAAGGTATTATTGGATGTCGTCAGAGTTTTAATTGCTTCATTTATTAACGCTTGTCTTATTCCTTGTACTTGATTTTGCTGAGTGGAATTTTTTTCGGTTGAAATAATTGAATTTTATTTTTCGTATTATTTACATAATAGAATTGTGAAGAAAAAATAATCCTGCAGTGCCCATCTCTTTTGAAAAATCCACCGTGTGTAAAAAAGATGATTTTATATTCATGAGCTCTTGATATATGGAATAATATTTCCTTTCCATCCCCTTATCATTGGTTTTAATGTAATTTCTATTGATATACCAATTTTTGTCATTAATTTTTTATAATCTGCAAACATATTGCTTCTGTTCTGGAGTTTTCCCCTTCAAAATGTCTACAGAGTGAACGGTATTATGGCAAAATAACGTGATACGTGCAATCGAATAATTAATGGCGAATTAAAGTTCTACGTCGAAGTTAATTAGGTTCTGTTATACTCGAATATGACATGTGATTGAGACGTAGACGTTTATGAAAATAGTCGTCATTAGTCGTATCAATTATTTAAATCCATTTGATGTTTAAATCCATATCTACTTCGAATAGGTTTCCATGTATACGAAACTGAAAACGGTTGTCGTGTTCTGAAAAGGTTTTATATTTTCATCAGTGTTTCGAAGAATTAGGTTCGTTTTGGTCAAAAACAAAGTCTGACGTGGTTTTTCAACATGGTTTTTAAGCCATTTTTTCTGTACGTTCGATTTGATTAATTTTTTCGTCGAATTCGATTCAATTTTTCATTATGTTTTCAAATTGACTCAAAAATGTCAAAATACGAAGGCGAATTTCTCAAAACATTCGTCTGCATTTCTCTTCGCATGATCGGTATATTCGAGTCGCGAAAATGGAGCGTATTGTATTCGTCGGTTTACGTGATTTGCCTCATCATTGGCATCTGCGGAAGCACAATCGGTTTCCTCAATACCAGAGGACTCAACGGAAGGATCGAGTCATTGGCAATTTTCTGCATAACTTTTGCCAACTGCTGCGTCTACGTGACGTCGTTACTGAGCAGATGTAAAATTAAAAAATTACTGAATACTTTGCAAGGAGATACCTGCATTTGTTCTCATGATATTCTCCAACAGACTGGAGAATTTGTCAATGGGAAAATCTTACTTTTGGTGGTTATTTTTATAATTTTAACTTTTCTGTTCGTTTTCCCATTCTTTATCGTCGTGTTAATTTTTCGCGATCAATTTACACCTGAATCGGATGAAAACCTCGAAGTGATTCCGTATTGGTATTCTTGTGGTAAAAGTGAACATCACCGAATTGTGAAATTCATCTGTTGGAGTGTCGAGTCGAAATTCGAGTATATTTTCAAGAATATTGTCGAATTGATGATTTGCATTGTTGAATATTTCGCTTCGAATTATTTTATCGTTTTGTATTGCATCGTGATGGCTGAATTTTACATCCATACGAGAATTTTTAAGAAGAAAGTCGAGTTTTTGACTAAGTATGCCGAATGGTTTGATGTCAAGTTTCGGGATCTGGAAGTGGATGCGGATTTGAAAAGCGTCATTTTGCAGGATCATTATTTGAGCATGGATGAAGAATTTCTGTGTATTATTAAATATCAGCAGTTTTTAAAACGGTGAGGCCAGAGGATTTGCATTTTAATCTTGGAGATTTTTTAAATTGGAATTTTTAATGGGCGGTTTCTTTTTTTAAAGCTGCATTCGAGAAATAAACGACACCTTTAAGACGTTCAATAATGTGCTAATCGCCGAATATTTCGGAGCTTTGATATTCGCCATTTTGATGATATTTTACAAGGTATGTTGAGTTTTGACTTCGATGGTGTCGTAATAAGAATGTATTCTGTCTCAGAAGTTCATCAGAGTGTCGGTGAGGTTTGATTTGAATTTTTTGGTATGTTTCATAAATTTTGAGAATTCAAATAGCGATATTTTTTATTTTATTTGATAATTTATGACACTCTAAGGAATTCACGAATCATTCCATTTTCAATTTTATTGATTGTTTGGTTTTGAATTCAGCCAGATCATTAATCCATGAATCAGGTAGATTTCTGATTTTTTTTGTATCCGATCGAACTGGTTAGGACTTCTTGGCTGAACTGGTCCAGGTTTAGGTTGAGATTGATTTTTTTTTACCAATCCCGAGTTTTTTTTGTGTCTTTCTGCTGATTTCAACAAAAAGTCATCATCGACCTCTTTTTGGGAAATTTTCCTGTTAGCGTATTATGGCATAATATTTAAATTTCACTGTACCGGTTAGGTAACTGTTTATAAAATTTATGGTTATTTTTGTTTACATATTTTCTGAATGGATTTTTTTTACTGCTATTTCTTAGAATTTTGCACGTGTTATGAATTCTCTTAATTTTCCATCATAATTTTTACCTGTAGAATTCTGATCCTGGACGTTTCGATTTTGTTCACTACTTTTTCTCCAGTTTTTATAGGGTATGAAGAAAGGTTCCTTTTTTCGTCTTTTTTGAAGATATTTGAAATTGAAGTTTTAATTACCGATGCTAATAGTACAGACATTTCAGGTTTTGACCCAAAAAAAATTAGCAGGAAGGGGAAGTTTCGTATATAAGCTCAGTAAAGTATGTATTTTAATATTTCCGAACTTCCCTAAAATCGGTGAATATTTTGACCCCCTTTTGGGGGTAAGGGGGTTCAAATTTTCGTTTTTCGGCTATAACTTTCAAAATTACGTATTTACGAAAAAATAGTTGAAACCAAAATTGTAGAGAATAAAAAAAACAAACAATTTTGGTATTTACAATTTTTTCCTAGGACGTCATGGGAGGGAGCTAGGGTCTTTAGAAAAAAATCAATTTTGAAAATTTTCCATTACCAGAAAAAATCGCAGAAAATCGGGTTAATCGACTTTTAGGAGCGGTTCTTTTGCATATTACATCATATTATGTAGAATAAGAAAAATGTATAACCGACCCCTGATCTCAAAGTGGGGGGGGGGGGGGGTGACCCTCCGAAGAAAAAGTCGCATTTTCCCCCTAGCGTAGCTCAGCTGCAGTGCAAAATTTGAAAAATTGGTTCAAACAAACGTTGTAGAGCATTAAAAGACGAACATTTTACTTTTTTTACTTTTTTTCTACGTGGTCTTGGAGCCGAGCTATTGCGAAAAGAAAAAAAGCAGCGTGGCGTTGGAAAATTTTTCATCAACTCAATATACTCTCCTTTTGGGCCCCAATTTAGGTCCCGGGGTCAAAATTATTATAAAAATCGAGTTCAGCGCCCACGAAAACCTCAAAACTCCACTTGTTCGACCATTGGTTCGCTAGATTTTAAATTTACCAGGTTTACCCATAGTTGCTACATATTTCCCAACGCCGATTTTTTTTCTTTTCGCAATAGCTCGGCTCCAAGACCACGTAGAAAAAAAGTAAAAAAAGTAAAATGTTCGTCTTTTAATGCTCTACAACGTTTGTTTGAACCAATTTTTCAAATTTTGCACTGCAGCTGAGCTACGCTTGGGGGAAAATGCAACTTTTTCTTCGGAGGGTCCACCCCCCACTTTGAGATCAGGGGTCGGTTATACATTTTTCTTATTCTACATAGTAATAGGATGTACTATGCAAAAGAACCGCTCCTAAAAGTCGATTAACCCGATTTTCTGCGATTTTTTCTGGTAATGGAAAATTTTCAAAATTGATTTTTTTCTAAAGACCCTAGCTCCCTCCCATGACGTCCTAGGAAAAAATTGTAAATACCAAAATTCTTTTTTTTATATTCTCTACAATTTTGGTTTCAACTATTTTTTCGTAAATAAGTAATTTTGAAAGTTATAGCCGAAAAACGAAAATTTGAACCCCCTCACCCCCCAAAAGGGGGCAAAATATTCACCGATTCTAGGGAAGTTCGGAAATATTAAAATACATACTTTACTGAGCTCATATACGAAACTTCCCCTTCCTGCTAATTTTTTTTGGGTTAGGGCCTTATTTTAGCTAAAATGTCTGTACTAGAATCAGAGTTAATGTTGTACCTGTTCAAAAAAATTTTCAATCTTTAAAATTGGGATTTTCTATGACAAGCTCAACTTATGAACCTTTAAAAAAGCATTCAGGATTTTTAGTATTTTTTTTCCAAAAAATAGAATAGAAAAATGGTGGAAAAACGTCAAGAGATGGTCCACATTTTCCCATCTCTGATAGTGAGTGGCGATGAAGTGCATCCAGAAATAATGCAAGGGAGGAGCTGAGAATTCAAGAAAAATGGAGAGGGGGGGGGGTCAAAATTTATCGAAAGAATTGGGATCCGAAGAATCATCGGGGGGAGGGGGGGCTCAAACAGTATATTTTAGTCATTGTTAGCCAATTCGAAGGCTCCCTGAATATCCTTAAGATGGTTCCTCGGGTCGAAAATTCATCTCTAAAAATCAGAATTGAGTAGGAAATATATTCAAATTTATAAGGAATATTTGAAAATTTTACACCCCCTCTCCCTCCCCAAAGAAACGAAATTCGCGATTAGCATGCTATCTATGTTAAATACCGTAAGAAAAACTAGAATCCACATGGTCCCTAACTAATGTGGAGAGTTAAAATTTTAGGAATTTCATTCTTATAGGAGAATGAGCCACTGAGCCCTCCAAAATTTGAAAAACAGATTTTCGTGATGTTATAACTATAAGAAAAATCCTGATGTTGATTGATAGAAATATTGACCAAGGGAAACGAGGACGAATTGTTTTTTGAAAAGTCACAGGACCGGCAACTCGCGTGTTGCTCTGGTGCTCGAGCTACACATGAAAAAAATTGAAAATTTGTGAAAAACGCCGTGAATTGGGTTTTTAAAACCTTGGGTTCATTTTTAATTTTTTTCCAAATTTTTCAAAAATATACTTATCTTTTTTAATCAATAAAAATTAAAAAATTGCATACCTATAAAAAATTTTTGAACTTGAAAAAAATGAGCAACGTTGCCCCCCCCCCTCCCCAAGGGCCCCAAGCTGGCTTAAAAATGGGCAACACATGGCAAAATGTTAACTTGCCGGCGCTGAAAAGTCATGTTTGAAAAGCAAAAAAATGTACTTCTATTTGACATTTTCTTATGATGAAAAATCGTATTAGAGAGTTTAAGGAGGCGGCTCGAGCCTCTTGAGCACTCCCCTCCCCTTTAGAGCGCCTGTGAACGATGAAATTATTTTTGTTCCAATTCAAGTTTTTTTTTTCAAATTGAGAAGGAATACATTGTGGTTTAATTGAGGAAAGTGCTTCCCAAAAATACAAGCTCGTACCCCTGAATTTTGAAAAATTTAGATATGGGGATTTTGGAGACTGATTACGATTTTTGAAGTTATATAGCTCCCAAGCTTAAAATGAGCTTCGGGGGAGGGGTCAGGAATAAATTTTTTTTATTTTTTACTCGGGTGTCGAGGAAGAGGTTTTGAGGACGCTGATTTTTATTTTTAGGTTCATTTAACCCTCACACTCAGAATGAGTTCTGCAGAGAAATAAAACTCAAAATTTATGTCAAAAAATCCAAAATTCTGAAATTCATACCCTTGTACGGAACTTATTCTGAGTTTGAAGATAAAATACTTGACTCAGAAAAAAGAAATCAGCTCTTTCAAAAACCTATCCGTCGATATTGATAATTATGTTGAAAATTTTTGAATTTTGGCGAGCACTTTGCATAATTGCAATTGAATGGCGGGGAAACTAGTTTTTATCAATTTAAGTTTGAAAATTTGTAAAAATTCAAGAAAATTGACCGGAGGTTACATCTTGAATGGCAAATCTTTATGTTTCAGCTTTTTTTGGTTGCGAATTTCCAACGCTTCTCCAAAATTCGTAATATTGTATTATACTAAATTTAATATATCATTTTTTGGTATGACTTTTCCTTCTCCATAAAATGGTTCAACTTTCTGAAACTCAAAAAAATAGACAAAATCATAATTAATTGAATAATTGGAATGACTCTGCTGAATTTTTGAGACATTTTCTCTAAAGAGCATTAATTTTTTCGTATTATGTTTTGACCAGAGTGAAAATGCAATGTTGTTCAAATGCATACCTCTCTTCGTTCACGAAACTCTTTCGCTTTCTTTGCTGTGTTACTTCGCGCAGATTATTTCAGATTCGGTAAGATTTTTCAATTCAGTGACCAATTAATTGACCTGGAATAAAAAAATGACATCTGATGGGTGATTATTACAGAATGAAACTATATCTTGCGAATTTTCAAAAATCCCGTGGTATGAGCAAGACGTACGATTTCGTAAAATGTATCTGATGGTAATGACCCAGAATTACGTGCCAATACGAGCGAAATTGTGCAACGCTCGTGTGCTGAATTTGCAGTTCCTCTTGTCCACTTTCAGATCGCTGTATTCAATTTTGAATTTATTGTTGCTGGAAATTGGCAAATGATCGGCCAAATATTATGGTTGAAATATTTATCAAAAAAATTATTATTATTGATGTGTTTTTGAATTGATTGGAAGTGTTTTTTTAAAATCTTAATTATATTAAAGATTAGTAGGACGAGTAATTATGGGAAGATAAGGTATGCTTACCTAGATAATGCGTTGGTGTTCTAATTTTGAAAAGTGATGTCACAATATTATCGAATTTAGAGGATTTCTGATACATTTTTATAGGGCTACGTATTTTATGCCCGATATCGAAGACGTGAATTGATGTGATTTAATTCAAGTTTATGATGTTAGTGGTCTATGTGATTTTGTGAAGTTTTTTTTTTTAATAGTTAAGAAGTTTTTCCAACTTTTGGTAAGTATCAGATATTTTTACGAATTTTCAAAATCAGATGATTTTTTTCATTTTATTTCCAGAATCTTATTCTTCTGCAATGTATTTTTTCAACCCTCTCGGCGTTTTGTTGCGGTGCCAAAATCCTTGGAATATTTCTTATGCCCTTCAAAAGCATGTTCACATGCACAAACGCCGTGATGAAAAGTTTAATCGATGCCGGACACGAAGTCACGATAATTACACCTTTTTCCAAGAAAGCTGCGAATGAAAATTACGCATCGATCAGAATAAATTCACTGTCGTACTCGTATAATCAGCACAGACATTTGCCAACTTATCCTTCGATTGAAGTGTCGTTTAAATATGAAAAAACTTTATGCGATTTGGTGTTTAATCTTGAAGAATATTAAGTACCCGTTCAATTTTTTTAAAGAGTTAGGTAACGATTTTTCTAGGAAGTTGTAAACTCGCATTTTTATATTTCTTAGAATTTACTCGTATCAAACAACACATTCGATGTTATTCTCATCGAAGTTATGCAAATTTACCAGTGTTTTTTACCCATTACCTAAAAATTAAACATTCCTGTGATCGGCTTGAATACCGCGAGGTCTTGGTATAATGTCGAATTGGTAATGAAAAATGCCCATCATACAGCTGACGTACCTTTCGAATTGATCGTATCGTGGAAATTCGATGATTTTTATCATCGAGTGATTAATGTTTGGAGTTACATGGTTGTGAAATATTTTTGGATTTTTGAAGTGGTCCCATTTTTACGACGGTTTCATCGAGAACCAGGGTTGGTAAGCCGTATTAAAAAATGCGGCTGGCTGACTTAGGCTTACGAAAAAAAATACGGCTTCGGCTTTCGGCTTTCGGCTTTCAAAAAAAAAAATACAGCTTCGGCTTCAGCTTTCAGCTTTCGGCTTTCGGCTTACGGCTTTTGGCTTTTCGCTTCAATTTTCAAATATTTTTCTAAAAATTGATTTTTTTTCAAAACTTTTATTATTTTGCTAAAAATTGATTCTTTTTTTTTAAATTTTCATCAATGCAGTAAATTTTTCCAACCTGAATTTTGTATGAATTTCACTTTTACAGAAACAGAAACACAGAATTGAAAAAACAAAATTAAGCCGAAAAAAATGAGCTTTCGGCTGGCTTTAGTTTTTCAAATATTATAGCTTAAGCTTTCGGCTGGCTTTTCAAAACAAAGATTTTACGGCTTTTTTCGGCTTTCGGCTTAGGCTTTCGGCTGGCTTACCAACCCTGTCGAGAACACGAAGGATTTTTGAAACCGTACGATGGGTATTTGAACATGGAGCCGGTGTTGATGTTCTCTAATGGTCATCATACAATAATGCCAAGGTCGCAGAATCCAAATGTTATCGAAATTGGAGGAATTCAAGTGAAACCTGCTGAACCATTACCGAAGGTAAACATGTCATTTGACCCAAAAAATTTTTAATTAATGTATTTATTTTAATATTTTTTTTCAGAATATACAACATTTTATTGATGAAGCTGAAAATGGAGTGATTGTGTTTACTTTCGGATCTAATGCGAAATTGAGCTCCCTTCCAGCTAATACATATGATCGATATTTTTATGGAGGTATTCGCCAAGATACCTCAAAGGGTTATATGTAAATTTGAAAAACCAATGGAAAAAGCACCTGGCAATGTGATGTTATTGGAATGGCTGCCACAATAGTATAGTCGAATTACTGCAAAAAAAGGCTTCCGCTCGCACCAAATGTAAAAAGCAATTTGACGACTGATTCTTAATCTAGAATCTATTTAGAAAAAAATAAGCTTGGGTGCCGTTTTTTTCAGCCCCTCCCCTTCCGAGGGTCCACCCCCCTTTCTTGGAAATGCGTGTATCTCCCCTATTATTGGTTATGCAAAAAAATATTTCAAGTAAAAGTTCTTTATTGAAGACTTCTCTACATTTTTGGTTATTACAAAAATTTTATTTGGAGCAACCCTTGCGCCCCAAATTTCAAAAATGTACTTTCAGAAATACTCAAAATCGAGTTTTTCTCATTTATTATAAGAAATATCGAAGATAGCGCGAAATGTGTAATAACAACAAGTATTCAGAATAAAATTTTACACCTAGAAAAATCATCGCAATACCCCACCCCTCACTCCTAAGGATCCACCCCTCCCCTTTTCCAAAAAATCTATTTCGTCCAGTGGCAAAGCGCGTTTTTTGGCCATAAACGGAAAATTTTGCGAGAGGCATGAGGTTTTGTACGGTGAACAAAGATACCATGAGAAATTTTTCGAGCCTGGGAGGCCATTGCCAAACCCCATAGGAGAGACAGGGAAGGTTCAGCCCCCTTCTCCATTTTATGTAATTGGGTTATTGGACCTGTTTTGGTGTCATTTCTGTATCATTGAATCCAGCGAAGTCAAGATTTGAGGAAAAGAAGCATCTCAAATTTTCGCATTTTCCCTCAAAAATGCTTAAGAACTACATTTTTTTCAACTTCATTCAACCAAATTTCAAAATATATGTCAATAATTTTTTTATTTTTGTAGTCACCCCTCCGCCCTTCCACGTGACTTGAATGAAAATTTATTTACTTAAGGTATTTGGATTGATTTGGATTCACGAACACCTGAAAATTATTTGGTGTTTTACTTCTCGATTACGTGATAATAAAAGGCGATAAACTATAATTTCAATTTCAAAGTACTTAGTCAAAATTGAGCAAAATACTAGTCAAAAATGACCTTCTATCTCCCTCCAGAGAGGGTTTGCGGGTAGTCTCTGGATTTGTGTTTATTGCATTCGACCTGTAGTATTGAGAAATAGTTTTAAAAACTTCGACCGATGAATATTACCTCGTAAACATTACAGTGATTTCTGCAGAAAAATGTGAAAAAAATGGTATAATTTCAGCAACTTGGACCCAGGAAGTTAAAAAAATATAATTTTTAAGTTTTTTTGAGGAAAAATGCGAAAATTTGAGTACAAAAATTTCAAATTTGAGATGCTTCTTTTCCTCAAATCTTGACAGTAATGACATTTTTGATTTTAGCTGGATTCAATGATACAGAAATGACACCAAAACAGATCCAATAACCCAATTACATAAAATGGAGAAGGGGGCTGAACCTTCCCTGTCTCTCCTATGGGGTTTGGCAATGGCCTCCCAGGCTCGAAAAATTTCTCATGGTATCCTTGTTCACCGTACGAAACCTCATGCCTCTCGCAAAATTTTCCGTTTATGGCCAAAAAACGCGCTTTGCCACTGGACGAAATAGATTTTTTGGAAAAGGGGGAGGGGGTGGATCCTTAGGAGTGATGGGTGGGGTATTGCGATGAACTTTCTAGATGTAAAATTTTATTCTGAATACTTGTTGTTATTACACATTTCGCGCTATCTTCGATAATTTTTATAATAAATGAGAAAAACTCGACTTTGAGTATTTCTGAAAGTACATTTTTGAAATTTGGGGCGCAAGGGTTGCTCCAAATAAAATTTTTGTAATAACCAAAAATGTAGAGAAGTCTTCAATAAAGAACTTTTACTTGAAATATTTTTTTGCATAACCAATAATAGGGGAGATACACGCATTTCCAAGAAAGGGGGGTGGACCCTCGGAAGGGGAGGGGCTAGAAAAAATGGCACCCAAGCTTATTTTTTTCTAAATACCTTCTAGATTAAGAATCAGTCGTCAAATTGCTTTTTACATTCTGAGCGAACGGATGCAGTAATTCGACTATACTACAAAGAGATATTTTAGGTGATATGAGCAATTGAGAATGTCATGTTCGAAGTGATTCAGAATTTTTTTTACCTATTCTTTTTTTGGTGAATTTCGTGAGTCTGGGACTCGAGTGTATCAGAAATTGTACTTACAATCTCGAGTTTTACCTGAAAGACATTCAAAGGTGGTATGGTTCGATTATCCGCTCTTCAATTCTGAATCAACTTGTTTACTTACACTTTTTTTTTTTTTTTTTCATTTCGCATACAATATTTTGAAAATGTATCTTGTCGGTATTAACAGAACATCCAAACGTGAAAGCGTTCATTGGTCATGGTGGACAAGGCGGAGTGCACGAAGCGATCTACTGCTACTCTTGTTATTGCCTGTCCTTTGCATCGTGACCAGCCGTCGAATGCAGCGATTTTAGAACATTTAGGTGTTGCAGTTCATCTGGATATTGATTCTATTTCTGAGCAGAGTCTCTTAGAAGCTATAAACTCTGTTATTAATGATACCAGGTAATAAGTTCTGTTGGCGAGTACATCATGGACTCGCGAGTCCAATTTCAAGGATTTAGAAACGAGTCCTTTCAAGAGTCCGAGTCCTTTCAAGAGTCCGAGTCCGGTCAACTAAGAGTCCATTAAATTTTTTAATGCCCAAAAATTGGAAAAATATTTCGGAAATTGGCACGATTTTATGTTCTTTTGAGTTCGTAGAAAGCCTTTTTTCTATACGTCCCCCGATTTTGATGCCAAAGAGAGGAGCATTCACGGATTCAAATTTTTTGGACTCGAAACGGACTCGAAAACCAGGGTGTCTACCGGTCGCGAAAGTCGCGAAAGTCGCGAAAAAGTCGCGAATTTAGATTTAGGTCGCTGAAGTCGCGAAAAAGTCGCGAAATTGACCCAAAATTCATCAAAAGTCGCGAATTTTTCCGAAATTACTTCCATTTTTTTCGCCTTTTACAAAACAGAAAAAGTAAAGAAATTTCACCTTTTCGAACATTTTTTCTAAAAATTTTCGCCCTCGCTTCGCTCGGGCTCATAAATTTTAAAAACCCATTTTTAAATTATATACCTCTTCGTCTTCTTCCCTTCTATTTCAGACAATTGAATATTTTAAAGCGGAAAAATATGTTCTTGTGGGAGACTAAGTAGCGATCACGATTGGGAATTTCAAAGGTAATATTGTGTCCATTGTCAGGAAAATCTAAAATAATTGGAGAATTTTGGAATTTTCTAAGGGGTGTTTTAAACGAGAAAACCATTTGGAAATATGTCTTTTTTACTGTTTTTTAAATAAATTCTTCGAAAAAATTTCGCCCTCGCTTCGCTCGGGCCAAATCTGCTAATATTTCACACTTTCCATGAATTAATTTCTCAATAATCATTTAACAATTTTATCCGTTCTAACATGATTTTTCGTAAAATTTTCACCCTCGCTTCACTCGGGCAGTAACTACTTCTCTTCTTTACCATAAAATAACTCACTTTTGGAAAATTTTTGTGAAAAATTGTATTTTTTCAAAATTAAAGACGTATTTTCTTCCGCGTTTAAACTTTTTTCTATAATAAATTTGATCTCGTTGATTTTTTGGTGGTGGGGGGGGGGGGTGTCAAATTGAGAGGTAGATACCAGATACCTTGAAAAAAGGTCGCGAAAAAGTCGCGAAATTTTATTTCTAAAAATTGGTAGACACCCTGAAAACGGACTCGGCGAGTCCATTAAGTGGACTCGCGAAAGACTCCAGAGTCCGGTAAATTTGGACTCGCGAGTCCAATTTACTTGGACTCTGGTCACCTCTGATTGTGGGCGACATTGTACTTAGTTGAATGAAAAAATTGAAAACAAACAAAATTTGAAAAAAATTATGTAGGAAAGAGAAATAGAAATTGGAATAAACATAAGAAAGTGAATGTTGCGACATTGGTAAAGTAAAAAAAACGAGAAACGAACACAATAATAAAAAAATTGAGTAATTTGCAAAATTTTTATTTTCTAAATACTTTGTTGATACCCCTGAATATAATTTTTTTTTTGAAATTTTGAAGTTGAAAAGTCTTCCCTATTCTTGAGTAATGCTTAGAACCATTTATAAACCTATTTCACTTCAATTTTGCTAAATTACCTCATCTCCCTGCGAAAAATATGATAATTCAACCTAATCAAATAGAAATCTGAAACATTATATTTTTATGAAGTCATGCCAAATGAAAAAAATTCAACTGAGACGAATCAGAATAATTGATTTTCTGATTTATTTTTATTCCTGTAAATTTTGTCGACTCTGCCGACTCGTCAAAAACCAGGGGGCACACTCCTCCCTCCTTCTCTCCTCCAATCCTGACTCCATCTTGAAAAAAATTGCAAAAAATTATACAATACTTTTTATTGTAATTTTTGGCCTAAATAGTCTCATTTATCGATCATCGATTAGGCGATTCAGTGTGATTTTATTGTTTTGATCTTTCCTTTTTTTAAAATTAATATTGGGTACTAAAAAAAATGTGTTTCTCTAAAAATTGAGCAGGCGATGTATTATCTTTACTCAATAAACACTCCGTTAAAAAAATAAGTGATGGGAAACTGGAACTGGAACTAGAACTGGAACTAAAATTGAAAAACTGGAACTGGAACTGGAACTAGAACTAAAATGATGAGAGCTGAAATCTGAAAACTGGAACTAGAACTAAAATGAATTTCAGTTTTATACCAGTTCCAGCAGTTGCAATTTTATTATTCAAAATATGACTTGAAAAATCAAAATTTTGATGTTGAAATTTACCAAACCACATTCAATTAAAATTTTTTTACTAAAAACCCCCAAACCTTGAAAATTTACGTCAAAAAGTGAATAAAGAAGAATATTGTGTTGTAAACTCGAAAATTTCATCCAATTAAAGACGTTATTCTCATACATATAGGTATTCAAATTTTTTGTTGAAAAATTCAGGGGTTGTCTTAGTCACAACATTTTTGAAAAATATTACTAATGACAATGACTTTTTTCTAGAATTCTTTTGTTTTGAGCTTGAACAGGGAGGTAATTGACCTGGCCCTGTTTTACGGATTTGCTGTAGGTGGTGAGCAGTTCTTTTTTTTTCAAAGTCCCCTTGATTTTGCATTCTGAATTATTTTCAAACTAGTTTTTTTCCTATATAATTATGTTTTAAACTTCAAAATTTTTTCAACGCAATTTTTCAAGTCCAAAATTTTTTGCTCAGGATTTTTGAACTTCTACATTTTTTTCAACGTAAATTTACAAGCTCTGAATTGTTTCCCTGTAAATTTTTCAAACTTCTACATTTTTTTTCAACGAAAATTTACAAACGCTGAATTTTTTTAAGTAAATTTTTCAAACTTCAATTTTTTTTCAACGTGAATTTTCAAATTCTGAATTTTTCTCCTGTAAATTCATCCCTCAAAATTTTTCAAACTTCAACACTTCTACGTAAATCGGAGTCTTCTTCAGGAATATTCTGAAAAATACAATAATTGAAAATTATTTTTCACAACTACATTGAAAATGATGAATTATACAATAAAAATAAAAAATAAATGTCTTTATTGTATTTTTCATTACCTATTTTATTTTCGATGTTGTTGTTAAAAATAATTTTCAATTGTATTTTTCAGAACATTCCTGAAGAAGACTCCGATTTACGTTTCAGAAGTTTTGAAGCTAAAAAAATTTACAGGAAAAAAAGTTCATAGTTTGAAAATTTACGTTGAAAAAATTTGAAGTTCAAAAAATTCTGAGCAAAAATTTTGGACTTTAAAAATTGTGTTGAAAAAATTTTGAAGTTTAAAACATAATTACCTATACAGGAAAAAAACTAGTTTGAAAATAATTCTGAGTGCAAAATCAAGCGGACTTTGAAAAAAAAGAACTGCTCACCACCCACTGCAAATCCGTAAAACATGGCCAGATAAAAAATTGTACTTTGAATCAGAAAAAGAAAAACAACAAAGTTCAAATTTAGCAGAAAATTTTGCATATTTTTGTCCTTCAAAATTTAAAAAATTGAAATTTTAGAACTGGTATTTGGAACTGGAACTGGAACTGAAAACTGGAACTGAAAAATTTTGAGAACTGGAACTGGAACTGGAACTGGAACTAGAACTAATATCATTTCAGTTTTCCATCACTGAAAAAAATATCTGGTTGAAAAGAATAAGTAAATGTTTAGGAGGGATGAGACTGTGAGACGTATGAATAATATAATGATGTTTCCAACTCCGGGTATAAAAAACCTCAGGTAAAACACCCACCCACTGGGTTAGTAATGTGATCCTGCGAATTTGTTGATGTACCATTAGGGTGGATCGCGAAAAAAAACATACCTCGGATTTGGACCAAATTTGGTGGAGTGGGTCTCCTAGATATGGAGACCTCCGAAAAAAATTTTGAGCCCCCCAGGTGCACGTGGGAGGGAGCAGGGGGTGGTCAAAGTGCACCTATTTTTGAAAAAATCGCTGTTTTTTTGTGTTTTTCAGTCACTCAAAAGTCGTGCGAGAAGCCTTCGTAGCACTTAAAAGGTGCGATTTGAGTTTCTACATCTCCCTAAACCATCGCCATCCTCCTTCGATCGAAACTCAGACGGCTACCAGGGGGTCGAAAAGTTGCAGATCGCAAAATTCAAGTAACATTTCGAGCAAAAAATGGCGCATTTTCAGGGAAGAAATGGCCAAATGAAAAAACCAATTCGAAATTCGTGTTCAGCAGGTCAAAATACCCCGATAAACACACTTTTCGCGATAATTTTACTTCAAGTCTGAAAATTCATTTTTTCATAATGAAAAAGCAGTAAAAAAAAGTGAATTTTATCATGAAAAAATGAATTTTCAGACTTGAAGTAAAATTATCGCGAAAAGTGTGTTTATCGGGGTATTTTGACCTGCTGAACACGAATTTCGAATTGTTTTTTTCATTTGGCCATTTCTTCCCTGAAAATTCGTCATTTTTTGCTCGAAATGTTACTTGAATTTTGCGATCTGCAACTTTTCGACCCCCTGGTAGCCGTCTGAGTTTTGATCGAAGGAGGATGGCGATGGTTTAGGGAGATGTAGAAACTCAAATCGCACCTTTTAAGTGCTACGAAGGCTTCTCGCACGACTTTTGAGTGACTGAAAAACACAAAAAACAGCGATTTTTTCAAAAATAGGTGCACTTTGACCACCCCCTGCTCCCTCCCACGTGCACCTGGGGGGCTCAAAAAATTTTTCGGAGGTCTCCATATCTAGGAGACCCACTCCACCAAATTTGGTCCAAATCCGAGGTATGTTTTTTTTCGCGATCCACCCTAATGTACCATACAAATGAATCAGTTGTATTTATATTGAAGTATTTTTGACTATTCCAAACGAAATCGGTTGGATGCATCCGCCAGCATCCGCGAAATAGTATTCCACCACACAAAAATGCATTGCAGCGCGGTCTGGTGAACGGATGCAGCCGTATTCGGAACTCTCCATAAGGATTGGTTATCTGTTTACGAAGTATATATACTTAATCAAAGCGCAACCATAAACAAACCAACTACGTTGAAGCTGAATGTAGGCAATTTCTTGCAACGTGGGTTGCGATAAATTACGTTTTTAGGTACCGTTTTTCAGATTTTCGCGAATAGATTTGAATTTGGAATTTATTTATGAAAACATTTTTTTCTTTCCTTTTTCCAAAATTTTGATGTAAGCTGAGCTTACAAGCTTACTCGCTAGAATCGCCACTATCGAATGTTGTTTTATCACTCGTAACAGCTGAGCATTTGAAAACCGCAATCGCATTGTTTCGGTGTTAATTTTAAGGTACCGGGTTCAATATGAACAGTGTGTTTTTTAGTTTATTTCTACTTGTCGTGTTTGTGATTGTGTATTTGCGTTGGTTTTTTAAAAAAGCTCACTCATTTTTTGACGATAAATGTTTTCCAACCCTGCAACCTACCTTCATCCTCGGCAATTTGGAAGATGCTATTTTACTGAGGAAATCCTTGGGCGAAGTCGTCTACGATTTGTACGAAAAATTGAAACCGCACAAGTATGCCGGATTGTATTGGCTTCATCGACCTTTTGTTATGCTCAGAGATGCAGAACTCGTTAAAAATGTTCTTATCAGAGATTTTGAATATTTTCCCGATCGCGGAATCTCTTGCAATGAGAAAGAAGAGCCGTTGAATATTAATATGATCAGGATGCGTGATGGTAATTGACGTTAATTATTTGATTTTATTAAATTATTTTGAATATCGTTTCAAAATTTTGGGTTTTCTAGTTTTTGAGGTCGAGATGATCATTGGAATGGATTTTTGTCCCAAAAAAATCATCCCACGATTTTTCCGTCCATTTTTGGGCTGTGATTAATTTGGGATGGATTTTAGTCGCAGAGGTGATCGCACGTTTTTTTCTCGATTTCAAGGCCGGGATGATCATTGGAATGGATTTTCATCCCAAAAAATATCATTTCGTAATTTTTTTCGAGCGTTTTTGAGTTGCGATTAATTTGGGATGAATTTTAATCGCAGAGTTGATCGCACTTTTTTTTCTCGTTTTTGAGGTCGTAATGATCATTAGAATGGATTTTCATCCCAAAAAAATCTTCCCACAACTTTTCCGAGCGTTTTTGAGCTTGATTAATTTGGGATGAATTTTCATCGCAGAGGTAATCGCACGTTTTTTCTCGATTTTGTGGCCGGGATGATCATTGGAATAAATTTCCATCCCGAAAAAATCATTTCGTGATTTTCCCGAGCAATTTTGGGCTGAAATTAATTTGGGATGAATTTTCATCGTAGAATTAATCGCACGTTTTATCAAAGATTATTACAAAATATTCATTTTATTCCACGTGAATTTTCTCTCATTACTGAAGAAAATTTCAACCATGGTTACCATGCTACTTTCTGAAAAACTTGGAAAAATCAGTGATTTTTTAAAATTTTCACTGCTGAAAAAATGATTAGATAAGTTTCTGTTTTTGAACGTCTTTTATGTAAAAAATTTGCCCTCGCTGCTCCGATCGAGCTCAGTGAACATTTATATTTTTTGAAGTGCGAAGCAAGAAATTCAATTCTCAAATATAATTGTATAAACCCCGACCCCCCTCTTCCTTTGCCTCTTCTAAGAAAATGTAATATTATGAAACTGAAAAAACGTCCTTTACCAATTTTGTCCGGAACTTGATCTCGGTTTAAAAAGATCTCTTTTGTTTTTTCATATTTGAGTATTTTACGTAAAAAGATATGAAAACCTTGAAAAAATTATTTTATACCTATGTTGAAAACTTGAAAAAATCAAGAAAAATACTTCTATAAGATGTAAGGTGCAGTGGGGTAATTGCAAAACTGGGGTAATTGCATAATCGCGGCCTGGAAGTCACAAAACATGAAATTTGATCGCTTTACCTATCGGAGGTTGAAGGTACATGTTTCACCTACCTAATAACCCGATCAAGAAAAAAATCGGAGCAACAAGGTGATCTGTGGAACTTTTTTTATCGACATATGTCATTAAAATACGGCCCTGAGGGCCGTATTTTAAAACATACCTTAAGGTATCTTTAAAAAATGAGGATGCCTTATTTTAAGGAATGGTTTGGTATTTTAAACCTTCCTTAGGAAAACTTCGGTAAGGGCTTCCTTAAAAGTCGTATTTTAAAACCTTCCTTAATTTCATTTGCGTATTGCTTTGAATACCATGTTGCCAAATCTTGAAAGATGATTCAACCAATCAAAACGCATTATTCAGATATAATTGGCTATATTTACTTGTTTTTACAAATTTATCAACACTTTTTGTAATCAATATTGCATCAGTGTTTGAGGGGAGTGGGAATCTAGCAAATACCAGTGTTTGATGAAGTTTCTATATTTTTCTCAAGGTAAATCTATTTACCTTGTATTTTTCTAATGTTTTTATTTTTTTATTTCGGTGTTCCATTCACAATGAATGAAAAAAAAAGAAAAAAATAAAGAATATCAGGCTCAATTACATCGATAATATCGTGGTCCACCATCATATTTTTACTAAACAAATCTGTTTATAGGTAATATAATTCAAATATCATCATAACTGTAAATACGTAAGAAAAAAACAATTTGTTGCCTTAAGGTACCTCGCGAGGTACCTTAAGGTATTCCATGTCTCGCCGACAGAATTTGTGTTTCAAGTCTTGTTAAGGAACGTTTTAAAATACCAATTCTGTCTAAGGTACTTTTTAAGGTACCTACCTTAAAAACTACTTAAAAATAAGGTACGTTTTAAAATACGGCCCTCATAAGTGGAGTGAAATGCGTTTTTTTAAAATTGCCGAAAAACAAGTTAATTTTTATCGTTTTAAACCAAATTTATATTATTTGTGTGTAGAATACATCCAAGTTCAAGATACGGCCATTCATTTTGAAAAAATTTTCATTAGTCTGCCGGAAAAGTGCATTTTTGCATTTGCCCCAGGGAAATTGCTGTTTGGGCAATTGCAAAATCGATTTTTTTTTTAACCAAAATCTCTTAGGAACAACTAGCGGGCAGTCGAAATTGTATTCTTTTGATGGAAATATCCTTCACAAACACGAAAATTTGAATTAATTACGTATTTATTTGGCGTAATTTTGAAAAAAATATTCACATTTTTTAATAAAAACCGAAAATTTGAATCAATTAAGTACTTAACTGCGGAAGTTTACGATAATATTTCATATTTTTCAATAAGAATTGTCATATATGTTCATTACTACGTTCCCGACATTTTTAGTTATTTTCAAAAAAATTTCACTCGCCTGAAAAATTTCTATTATATTGCATAACTTTGCTAAATTTTGACGAATCAAGGTGGAAAATACATCAAAAGTTAGTAAATTACCTGTAGATTACGGATCGCGCATCGAAATCGCAAAAAAAAATAATTAAAAAAAAGTGTGATTTTGCATTTACCCCATGCTGGGGCAAATGCAATAACGCAATTTCAAAATTTTAAATTGAATTTTTTTTATAAATTTGTGAAATTTTTTCCATCAATTTTTTTTTACCTACAGAGAACCCCTCAAAGTATGTGTGACAAAAATTTGAGGTTGATTGGTGCCATAGAGCGGTCACAGTGAGCCGGCAAAGTGTCACTAATATAAAAACAGTTTGCAATTACCCCACTCCACCTTATTTTTATTGATTTGCGTAAAAAAATATCAGGAAATTTTAAGATCAGAAAATAATCGTTGTGTACATAATTTGGTGAGGTTGAATTTAAAGTTTTGAGTTCAGATAGAATTTTTTCGATTTTTGTGGTTTTTTTTTAAAAAAAAAGAAAACATGATTGCATATTTTTTCCAGTCAAGTCTTATATATTTTTCTGAAAGGAAATGTAATTTTGTCATCTTATCTCCATTTGGTTCAGACTTGGAAATAACCCTGTTGAAAACGTTGCTTTTATAATTATGAATAGAATTTGAAAAATGAAAGGGAACTTGACTCATTGATTATTTCATTATTGGAACAAGGAGGGCTTAAAATTGAGAATTCCTCCTATTTTTCTAACTCTGAAAACAATTTTCATTAATTTTTTCAATATACACTGAGAGAAAAAAGTGTGGTGATATTGACTACAAAATTGTGGCAAACCTTATCCAGTCCGAGCTTGTGGCACTTTTCACCACAATTGTGGTACTTTTTATTTCAATTACCACAACTGTGGTAGCCTACCACAACTGTGGTACTTCATATTTTGATTACCACAGTTGTAGTATTTGAAATTCACTTGCCACAACTGTGGTAGTTTTGCTACAGTTAATGGTAATTATGGCGTGCAATAATAAAATTAAAATTGTTTTTTAAAAATAAAATTCAATACTGGCATGCTTTATCCAATGATTATTCAGTTCAGGACACACATTATCATGATCTCATGTCCTAATCAATTTATTCTACTCTCACAAATTTTTTGCCCTATGTGGGATTCGAACCTGGGACCCTACACCTATAATTCCCTAAACTATGTCTGCCTAACCATTACGCCACCGGGTGCGTATATAAAATAGGGAAATTAATTAATATATTATGTATTTTTGGTAAAATTCAATTATGATTTGATGGAATTACATGTTATAATTGATTTATAATAAAAATGATTGAATTTTGAAACAAAGGAGGTTTAGAAAGATGCATTAAAATGTTGTGTTCACATACTTATTCAGCTCAAAATTTTACATCATGTTCATCCAATTTTTCTAATAATGTTCTGATTTCCGAATTCAATTAATTTACTATGCACAGGGATTAAAAAAGTATTTGTTTAAAGTTATCACATCATTTCACCACTTTTAAATTTGTTCTAAATCATTTTTCTCTCTACACAGCTTTATATTGATAATACCACACTTATAGTAACACATTTTAATGTGTACCACAATTTGTAGTATAATTAACCACAGCTGTAGTATATTTAACCACAGCTGTAGCACAATTAACCACAATTGTGGTACTATTGGCTATAAAACTGTGGTTCTTTTGCTATGTGGTAATTTTTACCATCAGAATGGCGAAAAATACCACATTTATCGCTAAAACTGATAGAAATGCAATAATTTGTGGTAAATAATACCACAATTTTTTCTCAGTGTAGGTACCTAAAATGTAAATTTTTCCTATTTTTTCGGTGATAAAACCATAAAAAATCTATTTTTTCTGTCTGAAAATGTGATTTTGTCATCCTTTGTTCCTCTCCTTCTCCAATTTTCTGGAAAAGGAACCCTACCTTTTGACTTAGGCAAAGGAAACCTTTGACTGTGGTTTTTTTACGATCTTTATAAAAAATTCCACTGCGAAAAACTATTCCCCAAATTGTATTTTGTTTTAACCATTCATCTTGATAGTGGATCCCAGGGTAATTAAAAATATGGCTGCAAAGGATTTTATGCATTTTCATGATCGTAACATCGTAAGCTTCGTGGTGAAGGGTGAAGAAAACGAATAACTTTTGAATTACAATATTTGAAAAGAATGGATGGTATGATTTCATTTTGTACATTTAATGTAATTTTCACGGAGTCTAAATGGGTAAATTTTTTTGAAAGATGTTCCTGGAAAAGTTTTTTTTCTTCAAAACTAGGAATTTTATTATTTTATTGTTTCTACCTTTTACGTTGATGAGTTTGAAGTTCTTTGGGTTTTGAGGGGGGGGGGGGGGATCGAAAACTTTCGAGTGATAGGATTTTTTTAAACTCAAAGTATCACTCTTCTAATTTTTCTTCGTTTTAAACCAAAAATTTACCAAAAAAGGTCCTCTTTTTTGAATATTTTTTATTCTTATGTAACTTTTCCAATTGCGAGTAAAAATACGTACAGTTCTGCCATTGTTGGAAGTGCAAGCTACCTCTTCTTAATATTATTCATAGGTGATAGATGGAAACACCTGAGATCCAAAATAACTCCACTGTTTACTTCGGGAAAATTGAAGATGGTTATTGGACCGATGCAAGACTGTGCCAGTAAATTTTCTACAATATTAATCCAAACGAATGGCGAACCTTTTGAAATGAAAGAATTGAGCGAACGATTTTCCATTGACGTCATTGGAAGTTGCGCTTTTGGAATGGATACTTTGGCGATGGACAATCCACGTTCCATTTTTTTACACATGGGAAAACGAATTTTCAAATTTAGGTAATTATTTTTGTAAAGAAAAATCGTAAGAACGAGGAGTGTTTTTTTTTGTAATTTTGAAACGTTTTTTCACATGATAATCGCAGATATCAACCTATCATACGTCATTTTTTTCCCAACTTATCGAAATTTTGGATAAAAATTTTCGATCTGAGGTATTTAAATAAGGAAGTAGAAAGTTTTTTCTTGAACATGATTAAAAAAGTCATCAAGATGCGAGAAGACAGCTCAGAGAACCGAAATGACTTGTTGGATTTGTTATTAGCATTAAGGACTAAAAATACAAACAGTAGCGAATGGAATGGAAACGAAATCCAGGAAGGTGGAAATCCGGAACTTGATTCTGGTAATTATCTCGTGTGTTTTTATTCAATTGAATTTTTCCATAAATAGAATACCCGGTGTGCAAAGAAAGCGGTTTTGTTAGCGATTTTGGCAGCGTTTTGTGACAAAAAACGCACAAAATGGCGCTTCCCGACATCATTAGTGACTAATGATCACGGCTAATGATATGTTGCGCTTTGGAGTAGGCAACTAATCACACACATGTGAAAAGTGGTATGCCCTGCGACATAAAAAATCGAGAGTTTTGTAAGATATCTACACTAGGGTGGGCCGAAAAACAAAAAATTTCGGTTTCCGAAATGAAACCCGGTGCAAAAGTTGTTGGCTGAGGGAGATTAGAAAAATAAATTTTTAAATTTTAAAAATTGATTCATATCTTCCGATTGCGCATGAGCTTTCAATTCTTAGGAAATTGCCAAAAATTCAATACCTAGTTCCAAAATTTTTTTAAGAATTACAAAAAAAATCAAAATTTATTTAAATTAGTTTTAGAGCTTATTTGGTGACTATCAAAACCAGAAAACATGATTTTTTTTTTGAAAAAATTTAGGTTTTAAGTGCTTTTTTAAAGACTCTGGGGTCATTTGGCCCTTGGTGGAACTTTGACAAAATTTTTATGCCATCCAACTTGCCTATGTAGAAGATGATTTTAGAACGCAAAAACGAATTTTTACCACACCTCCCGGAGGCGGGGGCCTCAAAATACCTGATTTTCAAGCTAAAAATTCTATCTCCGCGAGTTTTCAACCGATTTTTTCAAACTTGGCACGTAGGTAGAGGGCTAGAGGTATTCGATGGGAGTACCCTGGAATTTTTTCAGATTTTTTCGATCACTATAATGACCTTAAATTTGACCTTGAAAGTTTAAAATCGCCCTGGAGGCACCGTTTTGGCGGGTGGTATAAAAAAAATTATTTTCATCGTAGAGGGAGTAAAAGTCTACTTTTACTCCCTCTCGCGAATCGCTCGAGTGCTTAAACTCGCCTTTTACTCCCTCTACAATAAAAAATATCGTATGCAACTCGGGAGATAAATGATTTTCGACGATTTTGAGTTATTTCCCTCGCTTCGCTCGGGCAATAAACCTCAAAATTCGTCGAAAATCACTTTATCTCCCTCGTTGCATAATATACTATTTCATGATGATCAACTTTAAGAGGAAATGAATTTTTTTTTCTAATTTTTTGGATTTCCTGAATGAAGGGCGAAATAAGTATTGATTTTTTGGCTCAATTGTGGAGTAAAAAGGTTTCATCAAAAATATAGTTTTTTAATGTTATATGTGAAAAAAATATTTTTTATAAAACCTTTTTACTCCATAATTGAGCCAAAAAAAATTTGGACAAAAAAAATTTCTGTCACTGCTTTGATTATATATACTTCATTTGAACCCCGAGGAGAAGGTCAAAACTCAAAATTTTGAAAAATTTCAATATGGGTGTCAAAACATACCTAGGTAGTAGGTATATGAAGTCGCTGATTCCCATTCTGACATTAATTTTTTGCTATGGCCAAATTTGAGCCTCAGTTCAAATGATAATGAAGATGATCTTCAAGTCGTCAACCATGTTCCTTTCTTTATAATACAATTTCAATGTTTGTTGCATTTTTATGGAGAAACACTCTCACTTTTTATTTACCTATTTGTTATTTATTATTAATAATAATTAATAAGCTAAGTAACGATTTATACTAAAAAAGTTTTGTTTGTGTGCTTGAATTTTTATTTCTTGCATCTTTGTGGTTTTCACCTGAATAATATTACCTACATTTCAACACCCAAATTGAAATCTTTCCAAATTTTGGGTTTACCCCTCCGCCTTGGGGCTTAAATTTGGTCAGGGTGAAAAATAAATGTTAGAATCGGAATCAACGACCTCGAGTACCTACATTTTGACACCCATATTGGATTTTTTCAAAATTTTGAGTTTTTACCCTCTTCCTTGGGGCTCAAATTTGGTCATAGCGAAAAATTAATGTCAGAATCGGAATCAGCGACTTCAAATACCTACATTTCGACATCCATATTGAAATTTTTCAAAATTTTGAGTTTTGACCCTCCCTTTTTGGGACTCAGATGTGGTTAGAATCAAAAATAAATTTCAAAAACGGAATCAGCGACCTCGAATTCCCTTATACCGAAAGTTTTAGAATTTCATCTTTCGAACTTCAGTCAGAATGATTTTTTACTACTTATTTTTTCAAACTGGTCCACTGTGTGATGGTTTATGTAAATTAACTTTTATGTCAAAATGTTCTTCAACACAGGTAAAACGATTTTGTATCCTTTGCGGTTCATCTTTCCTCACCACCACAAAATATATTCATTTACATCATTTTACAACCAACACACTAACAATTTCCGCGAAACGCCATCTCTTGCCTAAGCATTTAACTGCTTGGACTTCGCGGATGCTCTCTCCTGGATGTACGACAGCAGCGCTTCTAAGTGGCTGGATGCATCGCCCTCCAAAACTAGTATTCGCTATTTTAACATTGGACTGCTTATCTACGAAGTATATATAATCAAAGGTCACTGCCTTGGCTTGATTGACTGCCAAAACCAAAGTGGTATAGATAAAACAAGTGTACGCACTCCCATAAGCCGCCGTGTTCTGGCCGTGGCGCGAAAGTATGTTAGAGTTAATTTATCCCACTACAGCGTTGACTACCAATTGCGATGGAAAATTACATTGGTTTAAATGGGAGAATGTGCATCTCAAAATTTTTGAATCGTTAAGGAGGGTAATTTTCATAATTTTTAGATTCGATCTTATGTGAAATTCACCGAGCTTTCCGATGGTGTAATTACTTTTTGATTTTGTGCGATAGTTTTCGAAAAAAATTGAGATAAACAGCAAGGTGTTGTAGATTGTAGACTAGATTTTTCAGTTTTTTTTATTGTTTATTTCAATTTTTTTGAAAACTATCGCACATAATCAAAAAGTAATTACACCATCGGAAAGCTCGGTGAATTTTACATAAGATCGAATCTAAAAATTATGAAAATTACCCTCCTTAACGATTCAAAAATTTTGAGATGCACATTCTCCCATTTAAACCAATGTAATTTTCCATCGCAATAGACTGCCAGCGCTGCAGGCGGATAGTTTAGCTCTAACAAAGATTTCCGTCAAGGTCATTTCAGAGTGCGTACACTTGTTTTATCTATACCACTTTGGCCAAAACTTCAATATGAAAACCAGCACACCACCACCAGCAGTGGTGGCGGGCTCCTGTAAACTGCGAACGTAGATCTGTCCGCATGGCAACAGATCCAGGTAACCGCGTGCGAACCTTTTTTTTTTTTTTTTTTTTTTTGTATACCCTGGCTCCGCGATGTTCCGCAGGAGCTCCATATTTCCACCTCATTAGGTTTTTTCCCCCACAGGCTTTGTAAGTTGCCTACCCTTCCAGCCGAGATCATTAGCGATTTCGCCTACTCTCTCATTTCGAATCAGTGAAAAATCAGTGAAATTCACTGATTTTCAGTGATTTTTCACTGATTATTCAAAGAATTTCACAGATTTTTCAGCGAATTTCATAAATATCACTGAGTTTTCAGTGAACTTTCACTGATTTCCAGTGATTTTTTTTTCACTGATTTGTTTTCAGTGAAAAAAATTTCACTGATTTTCTCCTGTGCTGCAATTCTGACTGTTTCTCAGTGATTTTCGGTAATTTTCACTGATTTATAATTGAGAGAGTAGAAAAGTGACAAAAACCGCTAAACGAAATCGCTAACGTCCTTTGCACACCGGGTACCTAATACTTACAGAAAATGCCTAGGTATAAGTGAACTACTCATCAGAAATTCAGGATACGTCTGGATCAACTTAAAGAGATCATATAATCGGATATGATGGTACCTAATACCTATAGGGGTATAAAAATTGTTAATACAATTTCAGAAATTACCACGGACTTGATTATTGCTCAATGTTATTTGTTTTTCGCGGCTGGTTTTGAAACCACGTCTTCGGGATTCGCCTACCTTATGTTGGAACTTGCCTTGAATCAATCAGTACAAAATAAAGCAAGAGAAGAAATTCTAAGAACCCTTGAAAAATATAATGGACAAATAACGCACGAAAGTTTGAAAGAAATGACATATTGCGATATGGTGATCTCAGGTAAAATATAATATCAATTTTGGGTTGGTATTTTTTAATTTTGCCACGGGCCATAATTTTTGTAGAAGCATTACGAAAACGTCCTTCTGCCGGATTGTTACTCAGAGAGTGCTCAAAAGCTTACCAAATTCCTGGCACTGAAGCAATAATACCCGAGGGAACCTCCATTTTTATCTCTATTTATGGGCTACATCAAGATCCTCGGTATTATGAAAAACCAAACGAATTTTATCCCGAACATTTCACCGAAGAAGCTAAAAGTGAAAGACCTAAATGTTGTTATATGCCGTTTGGAGAAGGACCTCGTGGTTGTATAGGTGAGGAATTTTGTGGTTTCAAGTCTTTTGAATGGCCATTTGCACAGTAATATGAATTTGATTTCATCAGGTGAACGATTCGCTAGATTGGAAATTAAAATTGGTATGATTAATGTGATCAAAGATTTTGTTTTGGAGGTGTCGCCGAAAATGAAGTTTCCTGTGGAGTATAATTTTGAAATGAATCTTGGTTTGTTGTCTGCTACTAAAATTTGGCTGCAGTGCAGAAAAATTTAGTTCAGGATTTGAAATTGTCTATGTTATAATTTATTCATTTTTTTAATAAATGTTTTCAACCTTCAATAGGTGAATTTGTATTTTTTATAGAATTTTGTACGTTTTTTTTTTTTAGCATATTTCGTTGTAGGTGTGATATTTTTCAATAATTTTTTGAAAAATTACAAGCATCTTAATTAAGTAAGCTCGTTTTCCGGGACATGTCCCTTTTTGTCGCTATTTTTATCAAAAGTTCCCAAAATGTCCCTTTTGAAAGTTTTTTAATGAATAAAAAATCGAAATTCACTTCATATGAAAAATAATTTTTTTTAAAATTTGAAACATCATTCTCGCGTTTCTCTCGTTCATGTTTTAGTCGATTGAAAATTTTAAAAATAAAGCTGCGTCATCGATACCAACTTATTTTCATAGTTTCTTTTTGTCAAAACTTGTAACTGCCTTCAATGTCTGAATTTTAGAATTTATTTCTACGTATGGGAAACTGAAAATCGAATCTGAAACTAAAAACCGAAAACAAGATAAAATTTCACGATTTTGATAAAAATTTGAAATTGAACTGAAAACTGAACTATTATGTGAACTTGAAACTGGAACAAAATTTAAAAATTTGATTCAAGTTCAGGAAATTCATTTTGCATTTTTTTTAAAAATGGAATCCAGGTTACACATTACCTACATTTTTAATGAAAAAAATTTGCTGTGTGATTATTGATTGTACTAGCAAAAATTTTTCATGTTTAAATTTTTTTCAAAATTTCTTCAAACTCAAACATTTTTTTTTACCTGAAATTAAAATAAACTTATCAGCTTGAAATTTAAAATAATTTTCAGCTCCAAGTTTGCTTTTGAGATCAGATTAAAAATCGGTTTTAAAAAATCTAGAACTTGAACCTTCTATTTTACAACTGAAAACGTGAACTAAAAAATCAACTTTTATTCCACAAACTTGAAACTGAAACTTCAAATTAAATTTTCGTGCAATCAGTATCGATACGGTAAGCTATTCTAGCAATTTTTTAATAATTATTTGTTGAAAGTTTTGAAAAATAATTCAAGTTTTTCCTTTAAAATATTTATTTAAAATATTTTTGGAACGGATTCAGCCAAAAGACATTGTTTTAAAATTAGAAGAAATTGATAGTTGATCACGGATTGTGATTCGGGATTCGGTTAATTGAAAAACTTATATCACCATCGTTTCTTCTCGTAAATTTTTTTCTCAAAAACCGAAAAATGATACCAAAATTTTTATTGTAGCTGTTTTTTAAACCAATCCCTCATACATTTATTTGTTTTCCCGCGTTTTTTCAAAAATTTGGAGGGAGGGAGTCAATTGCAGGCATCAAACAGAGTCACTTTTTTTTTTAGTGACTTGTCCTCTGTTTTCAAGGTTGGTCACTAAAAGTCACATTTTTTGCCAAAAGGTCACAATTGGTCACTTCTTCCATTCTGACGTCACTTTTTTCAAAAATCCAAAAAAAGGTACCTATCCAAAAAAGTGTTTTTTTGCTTTTTTTTATCATAAATTTTTCAAAAAATTGGCCAAATAATTATTATATATCTTACAAAGTTTTATATTCATCGTTTTTTGCTGATCGTAATGCACAGAAAAAATGATATTTAAATGCTTGTCTTTATTCATTAAATTATAAATTTTTCCGAAAAATTTCTGCGTTGAACTCGCGGGTAATTTATTCTCTTCTTCCAGGCGCGCCCAGGAGTTTGAAAAGTGGTGTGGCAACACTTATTCAGGGCCCCAAATTTTCGTCAAAGCCCCCCCCCCCATTTTTTACGGACTTGTTTTTTTTTCAACCTGGTCTGGCTTTTTATAAATTTGTCATCAGAAATTTCAATTTCAATTTTTATTCAAAAAACAACAGTTTGATATGATGCAATATGGGTACCAAAATCCTTGATTTTTTGCGGAGTTAAATATTTGCAATAGGTATTTTGATTTTCAACAATGATTTCACTGAACAAAATAAAAAAATCAAATTAAAATATATTTGAAAATCAATTTTGAGAAAAACTAGAAACGATAAAGTACCTACCAGGGACCAAATTTGGGCAAAAATCCTGTGGGGGGGATAGAAATTGAAAATTTGACAGTCAATATTATTTAAAAAGAAGAAATTTGTTGAATCCTAGTTTTTTAAAAAATAAAATTTTTAAAAATCGACGAATTTTTGAAAATTTCTTTGGATATTGCCAAGAAGACCCTTCTTTAGAAAATAAATTGTTTAAATTTATCGAGCCCGAGCGAAGTGAGGGCGAAAATTTTTGAAGAAAAAAGAATCCACATTTTTTATTCATAATTCGTGCTTTTTTCGTGTTATTTTTTTCATTTCCAAAAAACACGATTTCTTTATTGCGCTCCTCTCATTGCAAAAAAATTTTAAAATTTTGAAAATTCGTATAAATTTTTTTCATTTAAAAATATTTAATTGTCTGGACTGCAAGGGAAGAAGGTTTATACCATAATTTTAAAGATGAATTTTGTAAATTTACTGAGCCCGAGCGAAGCGAGGGCGAAAATTTTTCAAGAAAAATGTAGGTACCTATCCAAAAGTTGAAATTTTTTCATTTTTTTCATCAATACTTTAGCATTGAAAAGGATGCGAAATCCTCAACTCCTATTCCTGATATATATTTTTAAACTTTATACACCCGAGCAATGCGAGGGCTAAGATTTGAAAAATTTATGATTTTCAGAAAGAAAATAGAATTTTTTATTATGAGAAGGAACATATTCGGTGTCTTCTCAATTCGACTGCATATTCTGCTTATTATTAGATCCATCTCTGCTATAATACTTAGGTATATATTATTTTGAATGGAAATTTTGTTCATATTTTTTCGTATTTCAAAGTAAAAATTGGGAGAGGTGTGGCAGCCGCCACACCTCCACACGTCGGTGGGCGCCCCTGTCTTCTTCTACATTCTACAGAATCCATTGAAAACATTTTTTTTTTGATACTGTACTTTTTAATAAGCGGTGATGAGAAAGGAATACTGTGATGTCTTTGACCACGATGTTGAAAATAAGAAAGAAGGAATAGAAGAAAATCTGAAATTAAATTGCCGAAAAATTGGTAAAAAAAAAATGAATCTTTTTTTCAATTACTTAAAAGTTAAAATATCGCAGAGAGAAATATAGTTATGAAAAAATAATGGGGTGGGGACCCGTATGGGTGAGAAAAAAAATGAAAACTTGGTCACTTTTTGCCTGATAAAAAGTCACTAAAGTCACTATTTTTTCCCGAAATTTTTGTTTGATGCCTGCAATTGCAACTGCCCTCCACCTCCATATTCCTTGTTTTTCGAAATCCGCCAGTACTCTAGGAAACTCATGTCCAGTCCATCTGCAATCTGTCCATTTTTTTCGTTTTTCTATTACTATTTATACTTAATTTCGAATTTACGATGATTAGAATGATAATGAAATGAAATAAGTAATAACAAAACCGACAATAATATTGATAATAATGACTCTTGACTCATCCCATCAAAAAATAGCAAAAACACAAAATTACTCGAATACTAAAGTTTTTATTAAAAATTTAAAATATCTCTACATCAGCCCCTGGGCTTCTGCAGTTCTTGAGTTCTGCTTTCTGCTCTCAAAAAAATTACCCTGGATCTCCGATCTCGGCGATCTCCCGAAGAAGAGTGGAGGAGACTCTCCGGCCCCACCACCTGCGGATCAGCTTTGGTCTTTGCCGTCTTTGGCTCTTTGGTTTCTCCATCTCCAATCCTGACGTGAAAATAATTATGTAAATAATAATTTTGATCACTTTTTTCAATTTTTTTTTCATTGAAAAAAAAGAAAAACAAAACAAAACATCTCGAATTAAGTAGGTAAAATTAAATAGGTATTCGAATCTCCCAAGCCTTCGCGTTTCTCCAACGCTCCAACTTTACGCGCCCTTCACCCTTCACCTTTCGCTTCGTCCTTGAACAACTTGATTTTTTTTATTCGTCGAAAATGTGTAACACTGCGCAGAACATCGTGTAAACAAACAAAACAAGGGGATATTTTAATTCGTAATCCCAATTCCACAATCGAACGTCGAATTAACTTAATTGAAGTAATTGCACAATGTTCGTTTCGTGATGTCGTTGGTGAAATAACCAAGATGAATTTATCTTTCAATTTGAATTGTTGCGCTTTGCTGAAGAAAATACAAGGAGACGATGGCATACAGAATATCACGCCTGTGAACGATGCCCAAGTACGTACCTACTCCCTTTATCCGTCGAGAACAATAGTAACCTACATTAATGAAATTTTCACCATGTAGTTTTTAATCGGTAAATCGTGGGATGCTTCGTTACGATTGAACAGTTCGGATGTTGCTGAAAAGCATTGCACCATCGAGAAAGTAGAAACATCGAAATGGACCGTGATTGTTCATGTAAGTTGGAGTTTTTTTCGTTATCTTTATATCGGAATTTCCTGTGATTCTCGTGGTTTGACTATCTGCTGTACAGGAAAATGCCACGGTGCTGTTGAACGACGAAGTATTACCTCGAGGACTTCCAAGATTATTAGAATTTAACGATAAGCTTCGTATCAGTTCTGCCATATCGTTTCTTTTCAAGTGTTCCTGTATGGATGGTGATGATCTCAGTAGTGTCGATAATATCGATATTCAGTAAGCGACTTCGATACATTGCTGCATTCAACGGAAGCGATAAACTCATCCTGTTTTATCTATTGTAGAGTCGCCAAACGACCGAAATTATCGAATTCGTACGTACCGTCGTCGTTGCAATTACCACCACTGGCTCTGACTACCGAAGAATCGTCTCAGTTACTTGCCACCGCCCAGGCTGCAGTTACCGATGATGATAATTCGAGATCTCGTTACGAACAATTAGTCGAAGAAAATGCTAGCCTAGCAGCTCGCCTGAAAAAAGCCGAAGAAGTGGCTGTGTTTTGGGAGAATGAAAAAAATAAGACTGATACGTGTATCGTCAATGCCAGAGAAAAGTATAATAGTATCGCTACGAAATATTCGCAGCTGTGTAAGCAGAAAGAAGAATCTAATTGCGACTTGAAATATTTGGTTTGTTCTTCGTGTTTCTTGAATAATTAGCAAGTTTTGAAATCCGAATTTTAATTATTGGGGGGTTTTTCTCAGAGCGATACCGTTACTAATCAAGCGAATACTATCAGTAGGTTACAAATGCAGTTGACCCAATTGCAGCAAAATTACTACAGTGTTGAAACTTTCAAACAAGTAGGTATAATTTAGGGTTTTTTCCAATCGAATTGTGCAGATTTATGAATTTTTTTATCGTTTTAGAATTTGGAAAACCAAAACAAACAATTGAATACTGATATTACTATATTACGTACAAAAGTTGGAAAAACTCTGGAATGTAACAAAGTATTGACACGTAGAAGTAACGAGTTACAAACTGAGATCAATGGATTAAAGAAGGTACTGCTTTTAAATGGACTGATGTTTCGCTAGCTCTAGTTTCTGATCATTGTTAATTGTTTTATCGTTTTCGTTTTAGGAAAAAAGTGATATTTTGAGAGAACTTGAAAGAAAAATTAAAAGTTCAATGGATAATTCAATTTCGAAAAGTAAGTGGATTAAATTTTGGTCCATTTTTGTTTTGTATCGAATAATGATTCAAAATTCTTCGTTCTAGGTTCATCGAACGCAAGTATTTCGGCGCAGGCTTATAATTTACCTAGCAAAGCACAAAATGATTTATCTGATTTATTAGAATCTGAATTCAAATGTAGTATTTGTGATGAAGTATACATAGAGGTTGGATTTTTTGTCGATTATTGGTGAAATTCATCTCGAATTATATAAATAATTCATTTTATTCGGATTTTCAGGCAGTGGTTACCAACTGTGCTCATATGTTCTGTAGCTATTGTATCAAGTCGTGGAAATCGATCAAACCTAATTGTCCGATTTGTCGTTCAATTTTGACTAAAGAAGTCAAAGTATTACCAGTTGATTCCTTCCTTAATAGTTTAATGCCCTTTGTTACTGAAAACTTGAGAACAAGCTGGTTAAAAATTATCGAAGAAAGGAAAGGTAAGTGTTTCTGAATTTGTTTTATCCTAGGTTGGACTTTTTTTACGAAAGTGTTTTTTTTTCAGCCATAGCAGCGAAAGAAAGTGCTGCAACTGTGAAATCACCATTTCACATGGGATTTCCTTTCATGCCCCCTCCTCCAACGCCACAATTTGCACCATCCCATGGAACCAGCGGTAATTTTCATAACGTCTTGATGAACGTATACCGTCAAATTGCTCATTAGTAAGTATTTTTTTCGTTGTATTGATTCGTTCGTAATTATGCAGTATTTGAGGACGAGGATGTAGTAAAAAAAAATTATGAAAGTTATAGCGAACAGATGTCGGAAGAAGTGTGATAAAACCTTAGTTTTCTTCTCCTTCGAGTTCATTATCAAATGAATTTTTTAAAGTTCTAGTTTCCAGGGTTCTTCTGTCGCCCGGATGAACCTGTCTCAGCATATTATCGACCACTTCATCATGTCGTTGATGAATACGTGATAATTTTTTTTGGCGACATTTTATGCTTCTTTTTTTTTACAATCGTATTAACAATCATTCGTAACGTAAAGTCTTTCATTATTGTAACACCAAGATAACGTTACAAGTTTTATTTTTAAAGTGTAATTTTTTTTTTCAAGTAACGTAATATTTTTTTAGTATTTGGTTTTAAATATATTTTCTAGTATTTTTAAAGATAAAATATGGTGAATTGGTAATGGTTAATTGTCGAGGATTAAATTACGTAAGATTTTTAAAAATTTGCTTTAACGACGTCGGTACCACATGGTTTCGTTGTTTCTGCATCGTGAGGGCGAAGGGCATCATCGAACAAGGCATTCGAAGATGATAAAAGATACACTTCTAATACCTATTAAAACTTCTAGCAATCGAAAGTAAATGTTTAAAGTGCTTTTATAATTTCGAACGTAATTAATGGAAAATATTTGATTTTCGCAGCGAAGACGTTATCGATCTGACCAACGACAGAATTTACGGATTGTGAACATTTTATACGTATCTACTTTTCTCACTTCGTCAATTGTGAATAATGATTTACTTATTAAAGTAATTTACATAAATTATCCTGGAAAAGTATTTATACTACTTGGAATGTTTGTATTTTAATGCATGCGTTAATTTAATAATTTCGCGAACTTTTACATCTCTTATCTGTAATTAAAAAGAAAATTTTATTTATTGATTATGATATCTGGGATTTTACAAGTTTCGATGGTAACGAGTTGGCGACTCGAATATTGACATCGTATTCTGGACGAATCGTTTCGGAATTCATCGTTCCGATGTGTATAAGAAATACCTTACTTCTTTAGTCATCTTTCCATATTTCGAAATCAAGACTGAACAATTTATTGTTATTGTTGTCGTTTAGCAGTCATTATTTAATACGTGTACGTGTATTTTTTTTTTCTAAGTGTATGTTTCGAGGAAACTGCGTCGAGTTTTCAAAAGCAGAAATCTAAAGGCGAAGCTGGAATGTTATTTGAGTTGATGAGAGTTGGTATTTTTTATATATTTTTCAGGTGTTGTTTTTCTTCGTGGTTTTTCATTGAATTAAGTTAAATGTTGTATATTTACGAAATAAAAATTATGATTCCCTTTAAAATTGTGGTATTTAATCGAAGGATGAAGCGTGTTCGTGGGTTCGAGTGAAATTGAAAATAAACTCGGGAAGTGATAAGATGAAATCTAATTCGTCATTTGTATAGAGAGAATACGATACGATGACAAAATGAAGATAAAACATAATACTTTTATTCTGATTTGTTTCGTGTTGAAAATATGTGTTCTAATGTTTTTTCACTTTTTACCGTTTCAGCACTCGGTTTTTGGATTTATTATTATTATTTTAAACTAGTATTTTCTACGCGAGTCTGCACACTCTTGGGACAGACAATTTTTGTGTGGTGTATTTTTTTTACGCCTATCGACGCAGTTTTCAAATTTTTTAAATTCACATTCTCTCAAAATTTGTTTTCAACTTCAACTCAACTTTTTCTCATTTTTTTTAACTGCAATTTTTTCAATGGCCTTGATTAATTCCAAAATTTGTTCGAAATTGTAATTTTTTCAAAATTTTTACTTATTTACCATTTTTAAGTATTCTTGAGATTTTCTTAAATTCCAAATGTTTTTTATATGTACTTTCAATTTTCTCAAAATTTTTCTTACTGAATCAGAAACAGAAACATGCCAAATTTGCCATTAATTGATAATATCAAAATATCACGTAACTTTTTTTGGTAACAGTAATTTTATTAAATGAAAAATTCAAATTTGAGAAAAAATGAAGTAAATTTGAAATTGGAAAAATTCGTGAGCTTTTGAAAATTTGAACAAAAATTTGATACTGAATGATTTTTGAAATTTAAAAAGACTAAGGTCATTTTAGGGTTGAAAAAGATTTTGAAAAAATTTGAAATTCATAAAAATGGTCACTAAAAAAAATGTTTGAGTTGAAGTTGAAGGAAGGAAATTTTGATTTGAATAAAAAATAAATAATTATAATTAATAAAAACTTTGATGAAAGCAAAGTTGGAACTGGAAGAAATAAAAAACAAAAATGAAAAAACTTGCACTTGAAAAATTTTGGCTGAACAAAACGTTAAAAAAGTTATAGATTTGTAAAACAATTTTAAATTTTGAAAAAAATTCTAGACCTGAAAAAAGTTTTTTAAAAAAATTAAAAATTCGGTCTGAAAACCAGTGATGGCATAACGAATAACGTAACGTAACGAATAACGAAAATAACGGAATTTTTTCCGTTACAATGTAACAGAAAAGTAACGGTAACGGAATTTTAGCTGTAACAAAATAATAACGTTACAATATACCTTGAAAATTAAATGTAACGAATAACGAAAAAATTTCGTTACTTTTCGTTATTTTTTTCGTTATTTTTTTTTTGAAAAGCCAACCACTGATAAAAAAGTTGAGATGAAAAAAGTTTGGAAAAATAACAAAAAAGTTTGTCAAAAATGAATTTGAAATTTTCAAATTCCTATACTTACTTATTAATTTTATGAAATGGAGTGATATTAATATTATTGAAATACATAATGGGTCGTCAGCATTATTCAGAAATATTCAAAACTTCAAAAGAACATGTATTCTTATTTTTATTTCTCAAAGCTTAGCTAAACATTGAATACTTGAAAACTGATTGCAGAGAGATGAAGTGCATATTTTATTCTGGGGAATCCGCTATGCTTCACAATGAAAAAAACAAATGAATAAATTTTATCCAAAAAAATAATAACGGAAAACCATTCTAAAATTGGCAAAATTTATTCTAAAAAAAATAATATTTATCATGCAATTGGGTAAAATTTATTTTTAAGCAATAAATTTTACCCAATTTTGTGATAAATATTATTATTTTTTTAGAATAAATTTTGTCAATTTTGTGAATGGTGTTCCGTTATCATTTTTTTGGATAAAATTTCTCATTTTTTGGATAAAATTTCTCATTTTTTCAACACTTTTTATTTATTTCTCATTTCTCATTTCTTTTCAGTCCAGACTGCAGAAAAACATCATGATTTTTATTTTCGCAAGGGGGTGGGGTCCCTCACACAATTTTCCAATTTTTCTGCCTGTAACGAAATAACGTAACGAAATAACGGTAACGAAAAATGAAAATAACGTTATTTCTAAATAATTGTGTTACAGCATTTTTTCGTTACACATACTGAAACTAATAACGTTAATTACAAATTTGTAACGTAACGAAATAACGTAACGAAAAAAAATTCCGTTATGCCATCACTGCTGAAAACTGGTAAGTGGCAACACTGACTAGTGGTTATCAAAATACCTTGTAGGAGCGCTAGCAAGTTCTCGTAACAAAACACGTCGATCCAGTTTTCGACTGCAATCATTGTTTTGCCGGAAATATCCAGAACGCCGAGTATTCTATGGTTATGCAGAATTTGTCGTATCATTTTTTGAAAATTTTCAAAATTGACATGTAATTGTTGTGGCACTACCGTTGTTCGACAGTTTTTACATTCGTTTTACGAAAGTCTTACGTTAGTGCGTTAAATTGGTGTCGAAATTCGCGTATTTACTGTGTATCGTGTCGTCGTGTTACGTTAAAGAAGAAACAACAATGGATGATAATGCAAAAAGTGAATTACTCGCTAACTTTGCCTCACTCACCGGAGTAGATGAAGACCGTGCTAGATTCTACTTGGATAGCTCTAACTGGAATTTAGAGGTAAGTGATGTAAATCCTGATTTAAATTTACTATGTTCGATTTATCGATATTCACGTGTATGTGCATTGTTTCAGCTTAGCTTAGCACGTTATTACGATGACAATGACGGCGATTCGGATCAAAATGTACCTCTTAGTCGCGCCGATGTGCCTCCTCCAGCTAGTCAGCCGGCCCCGACACGAAAACCAGAAAAGAAATCTGTGATAAAATCTACCGGAAAGTGAGTACATTCGTGTACCATCTGTGACTTGACCAGAACACGTTCGAAACGTTGAATTTGGTTTACTGTTTTGTAGCATACGAACCTTATCTAATATTAAACAAGCTCAAGATTCGGGTGATAGTTCCGAAGAAGAAGATGGCCAAGCGTTCTATGCCGGCGGTTCAGAGCACAGCGGTCAACAGGTTCTTGGACCTCCGAGATCAAGACGAAGTGATATTGTAACCGATGTGTTTCGTTCGGTTCGAGGGTAAGTAAATTGTCTGGGATAAGTATTAGATCTTTGATCTCGATTTGATTGTATTATTGGTCTAGATTTGGAGCCGAAGAAGCTGATCCACGAGCTTCTAGCTCTAGAGGGCAACATTCGCGAGTGTTTTCCGGTACTGGCTATAGATTAGGTGAAACTGGCGATGATTCTCAAGGTATTAAATTAATATTGAATTTGAATTATCGATTCGTTAATGAACACGTATTGATTTAAAATCGTTTCTGTAGTCATTCCAGGCGAGAAGACTGAGGATCAGTCCATGGTTGAGATTACGGTGAGATTTTGGAAGAATGGTTTCAGCGTTAACGATGGTCCACTGAGACCATACGATGATCCTAAAAATCAAGAATTCTTGCATCACGTCAAGCATGGGTTAGTATAAAGAGACTCGTTATCGATCAGGGGATTGATATTATAAATTCTTACGTACGCGTATTGATTACAGAGAAGTTCCTAATGAATTTGCATTGCAAGTTCGAGGACGTGAAATTAGTTTCACCATGGAGGATAATAGACACGCCGAATACGTTGGGTCAGGTCCTAAATCAGCCAGTTTCTCTGGTGCTGGCCAAAAACTAGGAAGGTGAGTGGAATTCAACTTGAATTATGTATCGTTGACTGAATTTAAATTAAATAATTATTGTGATGGATGTTTCAGCATAACACCAACTTTATCGTCGCCATCGCTTGCCAGTGAGTCTTCATCGACCAACGATGATACTGCTCAATCAAATCCAATTGAAGTAGATAATTCCAAACCTACCACAAATATTCAAATACGCTTAGCCGATGGGTCACGTTTAGTTGGAACTTTCAATCATAATCATACCATCGGTGATATCAGAAGTTACATTAATGCGTATCCTTTTTTCTACGAAATATTCGTTTTTATTTTCAGGGTAAGCTATTTATAGCAACATTGCAACTTCGAAGAAAAATTTCCAGTGGGTATCAAAAAACATGGTTTTGACACTCAGAATGCATTTTTGAATTCTGATGCTAACCCATTATGTTGATTTTGACACTTTTCCCATCACAGGGATCCCAGTAAATCGCGATTTGGCCTCAGTAATCGATTTTTGAGGTCAAAAAACATGCGGTGTGATATCCCGCTCGACATTTTTTCAATTTCTGCTCTGAGCCTCTTGTTTTTTGAGAGAGGAGAGGGGAGATTGGCTAGAAAGTAGACCTTGGAGGTTAAAATACGTACATTTAGATTCTTTGTTTGATAGTCGTGAAAAATTTTCAAGTTTTGCCATTCTGTCTCTCTTGAGCCAATTTTTGTATTTTTGGTAAAATGACTCCGAAAATGGACTCAGGAGGTCAACAATGTGCACGTTTTTATTACTTTCGATAATGTCTGAAAATTTGATTTCGACCTCCTCTCCCATTCTAGAAACCGCAGAGGGTCTCGATATGGATTAGGAACCTACATAACCTCAGAAATAAATTCTGAGAGTCTAAAACATGCATTTTGATACCCCATTCGAGACATTTTCAATTTTGGTCCTTCATTTCCAACCCCTGGAAAGTTACTCGTTTTTTTTTTTTTTTTTTGGAGGGGATGTCCCTAGAAATGAACTCGGGAGGTCAAAAAAAAAATGAATTTCGACTGCATACTCGATTTTGCTGAAACTTGTTTACCTCGAATTCCTCCCCGTTCGATCTCGTGAATCCTAGGTTTTGGTTTGAGGTCAAAATAACCTCAAAATTCGATTTTGGAACTTCAAGCCAATTTTTAATTTTTTTCTCGAAAATAGGCACCAGTTTAAATAATTTTAATTTTTCTTGTTATTTTGGACTTGATTTACTGTTTGATTTGGATCATCACCTTGGAGGTGGAAAAAATTCGAAAAAAACTATTCCAACTATGAAAACTTCAAGGAATTTTATTCCACTAACCCGAAATCTATTTTTATATCTGTGACTTTGAAGTTGCAGTGATGCTTTAAATGGCTCAACTAGAACATTTATTTTTTTCTCGTTACGATATTTCCTTAACATATTTTCACACAGTTCTAGTCCCCAATACAGAGACCGAGGATACATTTTAATATCGACCTTCCCCCGTAAAGAATTCACGAATAACGATGAAACCATCGAGCAGTCCGGATTAATCAATTCAGTCATCATGCAGCACCTGGTGGCCTAATTCGATCGGCCAATATACGTTTTTTTATAAATATCTTACTATGGCGTACGTTGTTGTTGTTTTCTGTTCGCAGCGGGAGAGATTTATGAATTTTGTACAACGTTTTTCAAAATAACACCCATCATCGGTTGTGAAATCTCATCGTAAAACATGACAACTTTCGTTATTTGCACTTGGGCTAATATTATTCCCGAATATTCGTCGTTTGATTTGATTCTAAGGTTTTTACGAACTAGCGAGTTATAGAAATAGTAAAGAACATGGAGGTTTTTTTTTTTGTCTGGGATAGTAAAAAGTCGAACTTATATCGAAATGTTAAACGTTTCGAAATTTTGTATTTTTGTATAGGTCGTCCCCCCCTTCCCCACCCGCTATATTATAATATTGGTTATTCATAAGATGTATTTTATTCGTAGAAAGATCAGATTTTTTTCTGTTTTCATTTAAATGAATTTATGAGCGGTTTTCTTTCGTTTTTTATTACGCCGACTTTTCTGGTGGGAAAGTTGATCGTCTTGTCCCCTCCCGTACTTGGAACTCACAAGGGACCATTGGTAATTGAATGATTAAAGGGGGTTTTGCATTACTACGGTTTAATGGAACGTGAACCGAAACGATTGACGACATCGGTGAGAAGTGAAATAAGAATGAAGAATTCAGAGATCGAAACTGGCGATGCGGAGTCATGGATGTAGGTGAATTTGAAATTCACTGCATTTCTAGTACTCTCCAGTGTACTTTTGCGGTTGTATTTATTACCTTCGGTTTTTTCCTGGAAGCAGAGCTCATGCATATTGAAAATTTGGCTATTTACGGGCCTTATGAGTTGCTTTGCTGGGAAAATTGACTTCCTGGTTGGGTTCCCTCGTGTCCCAATAATGAAGTAATTCTTTACCTACCATTTTCCAGAGTTATGTTTGTGTACGAATTTGGCCCAATTATTTCGTGTTTTTCGTAAATTTTGAAATTGTACAATTTTTTTATTTTTAGAATTTGGTTTTTATTTTTGAGATTTTCCTTGCAGGGGTTCAGATTTTTTACTTTGTTGGACGAGATTTTATTTTTATTTTTTAGAGGAAAATTAATTTTTTAAATCATCGTACCTTTTAGAGAGCAAATTTGGTTTTCAACGTTCAAAAAATTATTCGTGGTTTGGAAACATTACATTTTCCCTTCTTGCTTCGTTACTTCGACCTTTCAAAAAAAAATTCATCCTCGATTCCCCTCGTAATATCCTTTCAACCGGAATATTTTGTTTGATTTATGTGTATCTGAAAGTAGAATTTTTACATGAATTATCATCTCGCTTTTGGCTTGTTTCAGGTTCGATATTATGCGGGAAAAAGTTTCTAATGAAGAATTATTACGTCGAGGTGAGTTATGTAAATATTTTTGGATTTGGGTTACGGTGTTTGATATTGAATAATCTACCTACTATGATCTTGATTGGTAAAAATGAAAGCAAATGTTCCTAACGAGAGAGATTTTTAGGGGTGTAAATTTGCTCCTACCTATTTGAATATTACGTATTGAAATTGAATATACCTAGGAAAATGTACTACGAAAAATTCATTATAAATTAATAAAAAAATATAAAAGAACAAATAAATATCGTATATTATGTACTTTCGATTTACAAAAAAAAAATGCAATTCCAATAACTAGCGAATATTTACAATGATCGACAATGAAAATGAAAAATTCAATTAGAACATTTAACAACTTTTTTAAAACAATTAGTATTTATATAAAATATTCAATATTTAACGGGGGAAATTTGTGAAACGCTTAATACATAAAAACCTTATACCTTTGAACAAAAAAAAAACATATGTAAACAATATACACATTCGTCGTAATTTCAGAATAAAAATCCTCTAAAATTCAAAATTAACAATTTCAAAAAAAAATACGATAATAAACGGGCACGCATTTGAAATGCACATCCATTTTATTCGAAGCTTTTAAAAACATCGCCATTTACATAAAATTAAAAAAAAGTATACGCGATTTTTTTTTGAGGTTCGCGATTTTTTTCTCTCTTCGTATTGAAATATTCATAGAGAGAAAAAAACTAGCGATGTACGTGTACCGAATTCGGTCCAAATCGCCAATTCGTCTATAGTAGTCGAGGTAAATCAACAAATAAAAAGTTTTAAAATGATATCACGATGAAAAACTATAAAATTAACGATTAATTGAAAAACTTTGCTTTTATCTCGTCTCGTATATCTGTCGAGGTCTCGTTCATCGCATCGATTCGAAATGAAATCGGGAATACAAATTAGAGAATTGAAAGTTGATGCGAATTTTGTATTTTTTTTTTCTGAATCAACGTGATTAGTTTCGATTAGGTATAAAATGAACGAAAACTCGAAGTTGTGTGTGAAATCGGAGCCCAAGTTATATGTAAAAAAATGTTGGGGAATTTTTCTGTACATAGGTAGCAATTTTTATTGCTGAAATGGTAATTATATGAGTCGGTAACGGTAGTCCGTTGAAACCCTCCGATTACGTATGCTTATAACAGATCAGTACTGATGCCAGTATCAGCCCTGTCACAGGCCATTTTGGTATTGGTTGGCAACCTGGAACAGAAAAACAGAAATTTTTTATTATTGGAATTTTTTTTCTCAAGGTGAATTTAACGATGCGATATTGTTTAAGTTTTCTTCAGTGTTTGTTCAATGATAAGTGAAACGAGAAGTATAAAAAGTTTACCTACTTCGTATTGCTTTTTTAAAGTTCGAAGGGGTAGACATTATTTATCTTGTTTTTTTCAAAATAAACAATTTTTTTTCATCAAATCATTTGAGAAAAATTTTCAATTAATTTAAATCTCCCATCTCTTTCGACTTCGAGTCAAAATAATGATGAAATTTTCTACATTCGACGAAGATAATTAGTAGGTAAAGCTGCATAATCTCGAAAAATAAAAATTTCAACAAATGGCAAACATTTTTTTATTTTTTTGAAAAACTGAATTAAAATTTTTTGAATCAAAATTTTAGGTACCAAGTATGGAAGTTTAACGAATGATACAATTAATTTGCAGAATATAGTTTGAGAAATTTTTGCTGCATTGATCTTTTAAAAAAATTCTTTGAAATTTTCTAAAATTGTATCACAGTTGTTTTAAATTTTGCAAAAAAGGGTCTTATTAATATGAAAAAATTATAAAATTGTAAAGAAATATTCAAATTGATTAAAATTTGATGATAATTATATTGTTCATAAAATCAATTAAAGAAATAATAAAATATTGTTGGTAAATGAAATTGCGTCAAAATTACTCAAAAAATTCAAAAAGTGACTGTGATTATGGTTCAAGTTTCGAAAAGTTTATTTTTTGTGTCGTTTCATTATGTTACGCAATTTTTTTTTTTGAAAATTCAATAAGTAAATGTTTTGCTAAATTTATACTTATGACGAGATTTCGAGTAACTTTTGCAAAAACGTACCTATTTTTAATAAATTCTTTTAACATGAATATGTAATAGTGCTGGAGGTCAATCTATGTAATGGAAGATCAAATTTTATACAACAAATTTTTGAGATCAAATTTTCTACAAAGCTGACATAAAGACATTTTGTCAGCCTTAGAAAATTTGGAAAAAATTTTAGCCACCAATTTTTGTTTGAAATTATGTTAAACATTTGAAAGATAAACTTAGAAAAATCGATGAAATTATTTTTTTGAGCCTGGAAAAAATTTTAGTGGTCAAATTTTGACATTTTTTGTAATTTTTTGATATTTTATCAGACATTTTAGAATTTACGAAAATTTTGACCAATCAATATAATGACTCTGGTTGAACTTTTCTGTTAGACTTTTATGTACTTCGATGAGACATCTTTAATTTTTACCTATCAATTTTTGTAATATTTTTACACGATTTTCATTAAATTCTTCGATTTTTCCAACATTTTACACATTTTTATTCTGTTTTCAAAAATTTTGAATATTAGAAGCTTTTTTATTGGTAGTTATTTTATCAATTTTTGAGTACTTTCCACAATTTTTCTGGAAATTTGAATTTAAAAATTTAAAATTTCACGCAGTTTCAGCTATTTTGAAACACTATTAATAGTTTTATTATTTAGGTAATTATTTTTATCTCATTTAAATGCAGTTCTCAAATAACTTGAACGATTTTGTATTACATTTCGAACAATTTTTTACGAAAATTCCAACATTTTTATCTTCTTATATTTCGAATCTCTGTTGTCATTTTATTGAAATTTGAGAGGAACTTTTAATTTTTTTTGCATTTTGATTTTTTTTTTCATGTGTACCTACAGTTCTGAAATATTTTTGGAATTTCATTATTTTCTCATTGGCTTTTTAAATAAGTTCTAACAGCTTGTAAGAGTTCAAGAATTAGATTTTTATAATTAATTTTTATTATTTAAATAATTTTTTCTTTTTGAGATAAAGGGGAGGGGGAGAAACCCACCCTGTCGGGAAAAATTGGTGAAAATGGTCGTGATAAAGCTCATTGGAAAGGAAATTCAATTTTGAATACTTTTTGTGGTAACAAATTTTGTCGAATCTCTGAAACTTTTCACTTAAAATGAAGAAAACGAGATTTTGAAGTTTTCTAAGAACTGTTTTATTTTCAAATTTGGGGGACAGGAGTTGCTTCATTTTGTATGATTGAGACCTAACTATTTCGAAAGTGGTGACTTCATTTGAAAAATTATACTTTAAATCAAAAAAATATGAAAAAATTTATCAGTCGAAAATTTTTGATTATTTTGCCCCTTTAATAAGCCAACTCCGGTTGATCCCAGTTACGACTTATGGAAAGTACATATTTCGAGCTTTCTAAAACGTTGATATGTAACTTTTTTCAAAAATACTCTTTAGAAAAAAAAACTGAAGTAAAACATTATATTTCTTCAAAGGAATAGATAACGCCTCGATTTTTTTACTCCAAGTGATGAAAATACACTATAAGTACAAATATGTATGTCGAGAGTTGAACCCACGAAAAAAATTGAACGATTTTTGTTTTTCGATATCTAATGCATAATTTCATTTATTATCGGAATTCATAATGGAGCAAATTTTGTTCGTGGGTCCAACTTTTGTGAAAACGAGGAAGGGGGAGAAGTCCACTCTGTCGGGAAAAGTTAGTGAAAATGGTCGTGATAGAGCTCATTAGAAAGGAAATTCAATTCTGAATACTTTTTGTGATTTCAAATTTTGTCGTATCTTCGAAACTTCTCGTTTAAAATGAAGAAACCGTGATTTTGAGGTTTTCTCAAAAACATGTTTGTGTCTAATTTTTTTTTGGGGGGGGGGGGGGGGGCGAGGGGCCGGAGTTGCTTCAAAATGGAATTTGATGAGAAATGAAAATGTACATTAGGTGCTGAGGAACAACTTTTGTTTTAAAATTTTTTCATTAGAACCAATAGAGAAGGCGATACACACATTTGAAATGTTGGTGGTGGACTCTGAGGAAAGGGGGAGGGGGAAAAATGGCATACGGGCTTAATTTCTTTATTGTATCAATCATACAATCAATTTTAACAGGAATAGCGCGCAGATGTACGATTGAGACCCGACTAAAAATTTTCCCATTCAAACTCAATTTCGCCATTTAGGAAGAGGAGAAGGAGGAGGGGGGAGAAAACAGCCTTCTTTCTTTGTTCGGTCCAATCCTGAGTTAAATTCAATTTTATCTGCGATGGAAATCGAGATAAAAATTAAATTTTGATATATTTTGTGTAAAATTTTGAATTTTAAAATGAATTCTGAATAAATTAGTCTGTGAAAGTATTATTTTGAAGGATTTATATGCGTATTTGGAATTGAACAACTTCTCCCTCTCTGCAGTTTTTGAAATCCTGAAATGAATAATTTTTTCTGCAACGTTTTGTGCAAATCTTTATTCAAAGTCCAAATGCAGAGTGTCTAGGAGACATGGTGTCTATTGGCAAAAAAAAAAACAAAACCTTTAGTAACATGAAACCCAGAAAATAGCAAGAATTTTGATGATTTTATTTCAAAAAGCAAGAAATTTCATTAACGTCCTCTCTCCTTGAATTTTTTAATCCAATGATGAAAAGAGGATCCCCTTTTTTTTGGCAAATTCAAAGCTAGAAAAATTCAGAAAATAGTTTGAATTTTCATTTTTCAGATCCAGTAGACACCGTGGGAGATCACGAACATGAAGAATAAATAGGTTATGAGGAAATCACGAACTCAACTCAAAATTTACTTCCAAAAATTTGAATACTTACTTCTAATAGTATAATCTTCATCGAATATTAAATTTCTTCCCATCATTTTAATTTGAGTAATTGAAAACAAGTTTTTTTTTTTTTTGGGGGGGGGATGATTTTTCATTCATGGATCAAATACATAGAAAACTTCATGTGTAATGAAATTTTTTCAGGAAGTTCAGTTCAATACTATCCTTTTAAATTTCAACTTTAAATCTGTTAATTTTCAAATTTCACGTTCCGTCGCATCGAATTCTCAAATTTAATAGACTTGACTTATGCAACATTCAGTAACGTTTGTTTTATCTTGATACCAGCGAGAGGCACCCCTAGTGAGAATTATTGGAGGGGAGAGCCTGATTTACGTAACAGTACGGTTTTCAAATTAGTCTAAACATACAATGGTGGCAGAAGCAGACCACAGTAGGGTATTTTTGAAAGAAAATAAGGGGAATTTTTCGTTTCGTTTCAGTCTCAGTCCGCAGAATACGTACGTACGTATTTTTTATATTTTTTTTTGTACACGTCCGTCCATATTTTTGGCTCTCGTATGAATGACAAAACGGTTTGCTTTAAGATGTTCATTTTTCATATTTTCGAACAAGTGTATGGAATGAGAAACAATGTCGTACGAAGGCGTGAAAATACGAAAAAAGAAAAGAGGGAAAAAAAGGGGCATCGTACCGAAGTAAGAAGTTACATTCTGATTCTGAATAATAGCGTAACAGTCAGAATGGTCATGTTGAAGCATATGTAATAATATACCTACACCTACACTTACATATTTTTCGCATACTTAGACTTACACACGAAAATTCTAGCTTTTCGTTGATATGTATTTTTTTTTCCTTCGCGAAGCCACATACCAGTAAGGGCAAGTTAGAAACTTATACAAATACGTGTGTATGGTATACCTTATACCCATGTAGATACCTAGACTATGCAGAACAAACGTTTCGCATTATGATAATATAGCTGACAGTAGATGAATTATTTATGTTGCTACTAGATATACTTAGCGTATACCTTTGTAAACGAGATCTTCCGCTTTTGTATGTATCTCTATCTGGGTATGTTTTAAAATGGTCTTGGTGACTGGTAAGACTGTCTAACTACGATACATACAAATATGCTTTTAGGATGTAAGGAGGCTTTGGAGACTTGAAAATAGGATTAGGGCGAGGGGTATGGGGCAAGCATGGTTGGAAAAATTCATAAAGGTCTCGTTGGGAATAAAATCACTGAAAACGTCTACGAAGGGAGGTATAGTCTAATGGATTGCATCTTACTATCGCTGGAATTTCGCTAGTAGTTTTTCTGAAAGACTTTTTTTCCTTTTGTTATTTGACTTGATTTTTTAAAAATTTTATCGAACTATTGTTAATTTTGAAAATTCTCAAGTTCCGAGTACTTAGTACAAGGGAGGTATTCCAACTCGGAGTAAAATTTCGAGCCTAAACAAAAATAAATCGAAAGTACATTATAAAAAAACTCCATATACAAAATTTCAGGTACTGAAGTTCATTTTTCAATTTTTGGCGAATTTTTGAAACTTCAAAATTACCTCATCATCCTGCAAAATATGAAAATTTTATCTAATCAACGAAAAAAGCTGAAATTTGGTATATACCCTATTTTCGACCTGCTAAATCGATTGGAAGCGGTTTCGAGACGTTTCTGGGTCTCTAGAAAGTTGTGGTAGTCTCCAACTTTCACCTTTTTATCTCGATGCGCGCGCAGTGGGCGTATTTTAAAATTTTTTCTAGAAAAATTTCCTGCCCAAAAATGTGAATTTGAACTCAAAGTTACGAATTTCGGAAAATTGTGTTTTAATTGATCAAATAGGTGACCAATATGGGTAACCCAAGATTAAAGGTGCTCAAATTCATATGGACCATTTTTATAGGTTTTTCTCCAGCGTTGGAAAATCCAAAAATTTCTCAGTAGCTTCGAAACGTCTCGAAATCGCTTCCAATCAATTCGGCAGGTAAAAATAGGGTATTTACCAAATTTCAGATTTTTTCGTTGATCAGATCAAATTTTAATATTTTGCAGGGCGATGAAATAATTTTGAAGTTTCAAAAATTCGCCAAAATTCGATAAATCAACTCCAGTGCCTGAAATTTTGGATATGGGGTTCTTTTATGATGTACTTTTGATTTATTTTCATTTGGGCCCAAAAAGTTACTTTGAGTTGGGATACCTCCCTTGTTAGTCTTTGAAGGTAGTAAATGTTTGAGTTTTTTTTTTTAATATGTCAAGAGTTTTAGAGTGAAAATTACAAAATTTTTCGGATTTTTAAAAATTGGTTCGACAAAGAGATATCCACAAATTTCGGAACGAATATTTCCAAAATATTCATATTTTAATAATTGAGGAGCTGAGAATCAAAACTCACTTTTTCCACAATTTGTTTTTGTTTTTATGACTGATTCAGTTTAATACGCTCTACAACCTGGTATTTTTACTTTTTTCCTAAACCGCTCTCTTCGGGCAGAAAATCGCAGTTGAAATTATGGTTTGGAATCAAAACTCACATTTGCCATCTACAAACAAATTTCGTTTAGCCAATAGGTAGAGATTGAAAAAAGAAACATTTTTTGTCTCTTGACATTTTTGCCTAAAATCAATCGTCCTCGAGTTTTGAACCAGCTTCGAAATGCATTAATTTTGAAATGTATTTTAAAATTGGTCCATAACTCGAAGACAATTGATTTGGAGCGAAAATGTCAAGAGAAAAAAAAATTTCTTTCATCAATTTCTACTAATTTGGTTGTACGAAATTTTTGGTTGTTGTAAAAAAAATGAATGTTGGAGTCAAAACTCATTTTTGCCATTCATTCTCGCTTCATTATAGGAAGAGTAGGGGATCGATTTTTTTTTCAGGGAAGCCTATTTTCAGGTCTTACTTAACAATATACGACGATTTTAGCACACTTGATGGTCGGTAACTTTACTAAAACAGTTTTTTACGTTTTTCTCAAAGTCACTGATGGTGGCAAAAGTGAGTTTTCATTCTCAGCTCCTCAATTTTACTCTTGTTGGAGGAGGGAGGGGGGGATTCAATAATTTCTGAATTCAACAATTGCTTTGATTCATGAAAATTGATTTTTTTTTCAAATTTGATCATTTTCACGATTTTCTTTATTTTTTGAAATTTTAAATTCCCATTTTTTCAATCACTATTACCATTGTACCTATTTATTTACTCCTCTTCTAAAAAGTCAATTTTAAAATACGCTTGAAAAATTTCATATTTTTTCAAAAAAATTTAGAATTTTTCATTTTGAAATCTGGAAAGTCTTTTTGTTAAAACTGTTGATAAAAATCCACGAAAATTTATTTTTTTTATTTTTTTTCTCGTTATTATTTAAATTACACTGACTTCAATCTATATCACAAATTAAAATTTTGATTTGATCAAAAAACTCAAACATTATCCAAGTAAGAAAGAAATCAAAAAAAATATGGCGGTTCTCGATTAGATACTTAATTAGTTTTAATTTTTATTTGCTTAATTAAAATTGTTGATTTCTTAGAATTTTTGTTACTTTTCGTTTTTGAGAAAAAAAAGCAGGAGGGTAAAAGAGAGTAGGGTGACACAAATTTAAAGGATATCGAATTCATTCAGAGCCTGACAAAGGGAGCAAAGGGCAGTTTATTCCTCAAAGTGTTTCAAAATTGTATTTTTGTTGAAAAAATTAGATTTGAGTCCAAAAATTTTTGAAAGAAGTAATGATTCAAAAAATTTTGTTTCGAGTCAGAAAAATCAGAAAAAATTGATTTTGGTCGGCATTTTTTGATTTTTTGCCCATTCAATAACTCAACTTTGATTCCTGAATTGATCGGTGAAAAAATTTTAAATTCTGATTTACCTAAGGATTTCATAACATATAATTTATCATCATTTTTATGAAAATCGACAATGCCAATTTCTAACTTTGTTGATTTTTGGGGAAAAACAACAATTTTGTGATGTAAATCATGTAGATCAATCAATAAAACACTTTTAGAAGGCGAACTCAAACATAGAAGGTAACAGAGGTTGTTTTTTTGCTGAATACTGTTGAAAATCCTAGTCAACATACTTCGACCTGCCCCACCCCTTCCATTGCACCCCTTCCCCAATGATTGATTGATGCCACCAAACCAGTTCTTGGCTTCTATTTTTTCTTTGCAACATTATGAAAAAATATTTTATTCTACATCAAATTCCCTACAAAATGGGCTTTCAACCATATCTATAATTTTTATAGGTGTGGAGTAGTAGCATTTTGAAAAATGGAGCTCCGAATTTTTTCAGAAAAGTAGAGTGAAAAAGTGCTCGAAAAATACCTAATTTTTGTACTTAAAGAAATGTTCTTTGTATGCTCCTAAAAAGTGTGATGAAAAAATATCGCTCTAACCTCGATGGTTTCCGCTGGAGAGGCACCCATCCCCATTTTCATGAGGAGGTGAACGATTTTTTGTCGTGATTTCGCTCAAAATCAGGTAAGGGATCATTTCAAGCTATTTTTCGAGCAGTCTATTCACCATATTTTCCCGAAAAATTTCGGAATTCCCACAAATTTTGTCAAAAAAAGAGAGGAAAAATTGTGTTTGAATTTTTGTGAGGCATGTAAGAGACTAAGGGTCTTTTTTTTCACCTAAAAATGTTTCAAAATTATATTTTAGTTATTTTTGTGGTGGTGGTGATGAATGGCAGAAAGGACTTAAATTATTTTGAAGAAATAAAATTATTCCAGAGAAAAAAAAAATGCAAATTAAAAAAAGAACCATTTAAATACGATGCAGATCAATTTTTCGACTCCATCGTCTTCATTTTTTTGAATTCAGAAAAAATTTAAAATTACATGGAAATTTCAAAATTATTTTTAAAAAACTTTTACGATTTAATTTGTGTAAAAAATCGAGCAATCTTTTAAATATTCCTATCCAGCTTTATCTCGTTTACCAGATTTTTGTCGTTAAAAAAATCATCATTTTTTATATTCGTGTCAGATTACTTGTGTAAATATCTCCGAGAAATTGAAAGGTTAATATTTGAAAAGCAAAGTGGAATAAGAACAATCGAAACAAATATTTGGATTGAAATTCTCGCGCCGAGACGCGAACAAGTTGCACAATTGAACGAAAAAAATTATCATCCTAAAGACGGTTTGTTTATTAGCGTAAAATATGCGATTTACAACGAAGTCGAGCTTATTTTATGGAAACCCGCAATCCTCAAGAGGATCATGTTGTAAAAAGAAACGTCGGAGAGACCGCGAGAGGGAAAAAAAAGAGCTCGTATAGAAAATTCAGGTTGCGTAAAGTGCAAAGGAAAACCCTAGCGAAGGGTGGGGAAAAGAGCGGTAAAAAAAAGAGGAAGAAAGAGCAGGATATTACATCACGAGTATCTACGAAAAAAAGTATAGTATAGAAAATTCACAGCGGCGCGGCGGCGAATTAAAAGTGTGAACGAATTAAATAATGCGGAATGATGTTGATCCATGCGCGATAAATTATTAAAAGTTATAAGAGCGGAATTCCAGATTATTCTTTTGTATTTATCAGGAATTCGCGGTGATTTAAGACGGATAAAACAGAAAATCAACTTTAATATTTATGAAGTATAGTTTTAAAAGCAATAAAATATCTAAAATGCGGCTGTGTAAACTTTTATCCATTATAAAGTTGCATTAAGACTTTCAAGATCAAAATGATAATGGGAAATTCGCTTTTCCGTTTTTCAAACGCGCCGGTATTTCGTTTCTATCTTTCTCACGCTTTTGTCCTTCCATTTGTATTTTCAACGGCTACGCGTTTCGTACCTTCAACCCTCCCTCCCCCTCCCCCCGCATCTAGGTTCACGTTGCGGAATTCTTCGGCTAATGGATTTTTTTAACTCTTTCTCCGTGTGTTGTGTAATGGGCCCATTAACTCTGTACAGACCATAATAGAGATTGCCGACGAGTCGAGTATCAGTGGAAATCAAGATGGAGGGGGGGGATTGCGGAGGGCAACATCTTGAAACTTTTCGGGTAACGCTTGACCAGTCGAAAGACCTGTCAATATTTATAAGCTTTCTAGATGCGTCGGTTGTGAAATATTAATCAGAGATGATGAAAACGTAGGTACCTATATGCCAAATATTCTCCATCACCTTTTATGACCCTATGAAACATAAATTAGCTCTTATCTTCGTTAATAATTAATAAATAATTGTAACCTTTTTAAAAAATATTCGCTCTTTCTCAAAAAAAAAATTCACCCCAATGGTACAATGATTTATCGAGATTATATTTTATCGCTGAAACTGACACCGGAAATGGATATGGATACGGTTTTATAGTCGCAGATTCGGCTAGATTATAATTTAAAAAGTTACGTTTTATGAACTGTCTATAAAAAGCAAAAGTTTGATTTGTTTTCGGTGAGTTGGAGATTTGTCGTACCCGCCGGTTTTTTTCCAAGTTGGTTAAGAGATTCATTAATTTTACTGTTCGAATGAATCGAGCGAGGGTTTTAGAATACGAAAACGTTGATAAATTGTCAGGTTTGTTTTATTTCGAGCCGACGTTTTAGAAATTCGTATTTTTGGGGTCGGAATTTGATGAAGCGAAAGGGTCGAGAAGTTGCCCTGGAATAAGATTGTCAAATTGAGCTCTATTTTGTGTTTTGAGGAAAATATTCCATTTTTCGTAGATTTTATTCGATTTCTGATTCGGGGTCTTGATTTTTGGAGGTTTTCGGGCTTGGTGAGTGATATTTTATGTAAAATTTTATTCCATTTGATCGATTTTTCATCGAGCAATGGAAGTTTTGGTTCAGAAAGTCAACTTTTTCGAGTCAGACATCAACAAAAATATGATTTTTGATCTCCTAACAGATTTTTGAGTAGCTTTCAAGCATGCAAACGAAAATTTCTGATATTTTTTTTTTTTTTTTTTTTTTTTTTTTTTTTTTTTTTAATTAAGTTTTTTTATACTGGGCGTTTGTAATTACTAAGACTTTTACGCCCAGTGTAATGAAGGGATTGGAAAGAAAGGGTTATTCAAATTTGATGTTGGAGTTTGAGTTCTTTTATCAAAAGTAGGATTTTGTGTGTTTCTGTTATTGAGTCTGGTATTGTTAGGTTGTTTTCAAAGATGTTTAGGTTTTGTCTCAGTTGTTTTAGGTTAGGACAGTGGAAGAGGAGATGTTGAGTGGTTATAGGTTCTGAGTTGCAAAAAGGGCAATTGGGTTTGGGAGCTCGAAGGTATAAATGGTTATGGGTAAGTTTTGTGTGTCCGATTCTGAGGCGTGTGATTGTTATTTCATTGGATCGATTGAGGTGTGAAAGTTTTTTCCAAGGGAGGATGGATTTTTTATGGTTATGGAGTTTGTTGTTAGTTTTACTGTTCCATAAATTTTGCCAAGTTGTGAGTTGGGTTTGAGTGAGGGTATTTTTTATGTCATGGGGATTTAAGAGGTTGAGAGGGGATGGTAATTCGGCTAATTTTGCGGCTTTATCGATTTCTTCATTTCCTTCAATGCCTACATGACTGGGTATGTACAGAAATATTATTTTTATGTTGGAGAATTGAATGTCAGAGATTACTTGGTGGATTTTTTGGATTATGTATAGGTCTGAAAATTTATTTTGGATTGCTAGTAGGGAGGATAGTGAATCTGTTATAATGAGAAATTTTTTGTGTGGGGGGTTTGTTTCAGATATAACTTTTAGGCAGTGAAAAATAGCTGTGATTTCTATGGTGAAGATAGATGAGAGTTTGTTAGTTACGTAGTTTTGTAGGTTTCCATCTATTGAGAAGGCATATCCTGAAAACTGGGATTCAATTTTTGAGCCGTCGGTATAGCAAAGTTTATAATCTCTGTAATTATTAATTACTTGGGTGTATTTATTTTTAATTGTGGTTAGGGTATGTTCTCCTTTTTTGTAGTCAGTCATTGTTAGGTCGATTTTGGGTATATTTAGTTTCCAAGGAGGATACTTGGTGTGTTCGTGGAGTAGGTTTGAAATGTCAATGTTATAGTTTTTAAGAGTGTTATATAGAAGGGAGGTTTGGTTTTCTGCTGTAGGGATGGATTTTTCATATTGATTTATCAGTATACTTTGAACTGGGTTTGATGGGTTAAGGGTTGCAGTCAAAAGGAATTTGTTTAGGACCAAAGGTAATCTGAGTTCAGGGGGCATTTCACTGGCTTCACAATAGATGCTGTCTATGGGTGAAGAGGGGAGAGCGCCAATACATAGCCTTAGAGCAGCATTTTGGATGGTTTTGAGGATTGCTAGGTTAACTTTGGTTGCATTTAGAAAAGCAGGACATCCATATTCTAGTTTACTTCTTATCAAGGATCTATAAAGTTGAAGGAGAAGGGTTCTGGAGGGATTGTATTTAGGGTTTTTTATTACTTTTAAAAGGTTGAGGGATTTCATAAGGTCCTTTTTTGTGTTTAGAAAGTTTGAATGAGTGTCTAAGGAAAATTTGCCATCGGTTTCTGAGGTCTATTTCAACTCGAGTGTTGAGATTGTTCATTAGGGGCGATTGCTTTGCCCTTTTTTCAGAAGTTGAATGGGATTAGTCAAGAAGTTGTGTTTTTAGACCTCGAAAATACTGTATTTAATCTTATCCTTTCTCTCTTGGCTTTAGGATCCGGGGTATGTTCAAAATTTCTTGAAAAATTGAAAAAAGTTAATTTTTCTCTAAAATAAAATCTTAGTATGAATGTTTTTACCCCCCCCCCCCCTCTAAAAAAATACATTGGCAATAATTTATCATCTTTACCCTATTTTCGAGAGGCGCTAAAAATTACATTTCGTTTTTATATTTTTCAATTATTTTTGAAAAATTTCTTTTGAAATGGTATTAGTAAATAGATATGAATATTTTAACCCATAAAAAATATTGAAAGCGATTTTCCATTCCTGCTTAGGCCATTATTTCACACTGAAAGATTGTATGTAAGTATTTATGCGTTTTATCAAAAATTAAGAACGTGTGAAAAATCGCCACTGATGATTTTTCGCTGTAGGACTTCAGTAAATTAAGGGGGCCAAAATGTTTAAATTCGTTTTTAGGGATTTCAGTTTTCGCCCTTGATTCCTAAAACGTGTGTTTTTGAACCTCACGAATACAAATCTGGCATTATTTTAATCATGAACCCAAAAGAGGCTGTGAAGAGGAAGGGAAAATTCACAAAAATATGATTTTAGGTACCAAAATGTGTAATTTTTGAACCTCGCAAATACGAATTTTATATCATTCCAATCGAAAAAGAAAAAAGAACATCTATAGAGAAGGGAAAGTGCTCAAAATTTACAAAAAATATAGTCTGTAGTAGTTCAGAATACATATTTTTCCTAGGTTTTATGATGGTTTTATGTCAAGTTTATTTAAATTTGTGTTTGTGAGGTTCGAAAATAAACATTTTGATGCCTCACGCATATTTTTGTAAATTTTTAGTTTGCCCCTTTTCCTCCAGAAGCCTTTTTGTTTTTTTGGGTGGGAAGAAGTGTCGAATAATGTTAAAATCATAGGTAATTATGCGCTTTAAAATCTGCATTTTAATCCCTCACTTGATATTTTTGTGTTATTTTGAATTTCGCCTTCAGCCTCTGGAAATCCCTGTTTTAGGAATATTTCAACATAAAAAACTGTAATATTGAAAATATTTTCGAAAAAATTTCTGATTTTTTTTTCAATTTCTTAATGAATATCTGAAGGACGCGAAGAAATTGAAAATTTCCCCGAGGTCTTCTAAAAAATATAGTAGAGTTGATGAATGATTAGGTACCAATATATTTTTTTTTGGGGGGGGATGTTCATACTAAGTTTTTTTTTAAATTTCTCAAAAAAATTCAATTTTATAAACACACCACAGACAAATTTTAGTGCCAAATTGAAAGAAGTTAGGTCAGGGTTGAGCCAGAGAGGATGAAGTTTTTAATAGATCTTTTTGCGATCCAAGCATGATTTTCTGAGCAACCCCAATACCCCAATCTGACTTTCGAAAAAAAAGAAGGCAGAATGTTAAACTTATTGTCTAAAGGTCATTTGAGTTGTCTACCTCGTTCTCGTTGATTTTTCAAAATTTTTGATACCGGTGGTGAATTAGGCAATTTATTCAACACATAAGTGTGGAAGTACATACTGCATTGTCTGAAGGCAGAATTGACTCTGTCCAGTGTTTTTTGGCTCTATTTATTATTTTCTTTTTTTCGAATTATTTTTATATTCAATTAGAGAAGTTATCTATATTCATAGGCGTACCCAGAAATTGTATTTGTGTAAGGGGGTGATGGACTCAGATTTTGAAAAAAAATGGGGAGGGGGTTTAAATTCAATGGAAAAATGAAGTAACCAGTTATTTCAGTGCGGCTGGAGTAGTTGGGGTATTTTCAGTAGGCAAACAATATATACCTACAGATTTGAGCGAAGAAAAACTGAAAAATGGCGACATTTAATGATTTTTGGTCAAAATTACTGATTTTTTCCAGTAAATAGGGCATTGACTGAGAAATTATTAATTTTTTACCGAAAAATCACTAATTTTCAATAAAAATATACTATACTTACTGATTGAAAAAGACAGAATTTTTGCAAATTCAACTGATTAAAATTTAAATAGTGGTGTGTTTATTTAAAAAATAGTTACTAAAATACTGCCCTAGCAAAGCGAGGGCGAAATTTAAAAAAAAAAAACATCTTTGACATTTTTATGATGAAAAAATCTCCTTGCCAAGCTGGGGGGGGGGGGGAGTCAAGCCCCCCTGGGTGCGTCCTCGTCTATATTGAAAACAAGAAAATCAATCATATAGATTGGTTTATGAATCATGATTTTTCAAGGTCGATTCCATATATTTTGAAAATTTTAATTCATTTTTCTCAATAATACGGACTTTTTAGCTAAAATAAGTAAAGCCCAAACCCCAAAAAAATTAGCAGAAAGGGGAAGTTTCGTATATAAGCTCAGTAAGACATGTATTTTAATATTCCCGAACTTCCCTAAAATTGGTGAATATTTTGACCCTTTTTTGGGGGGGGGGGGTGAGGGGGTTCAAATTTTGGTTTTTCGGCCATAACTTTCGAAATTACGCATGTATGAAAAATAAGTTGAAACAAAAGTTGTAGAGAATTAAAAAACAAATAATTTTGTAATTTACAGGTTTTCCTAGGACGTCATGGAAGGGAGCTGGGGCCTTTCGAAAAAAATCAATTTTGAAAATTTTCTATTATCAGAAATAATTATCAAAAATCGGGTTGATCGACTTTTGGAAGCGGTTTTTGTGCATAGTATATCCCATTACTATGTAGAACAAAAAAAAATGTATAGCCGACCCCTCATCTCAGAGTAGGGGGGTGGACCCTCCAAAGAAAAAGTTGCGTTTTCCCCCAAGCATAGCTCAGCTACAGTGAAAAATTCGAAAAATTGGTTTAAACAAACATTGTAGAGCGTTAAAAGACGAACATTTTACTTTTTTTACTTTTTTTCTACGTGGTCTTGGGGGCGAGTTATCGCAAAAAGAAAACAAGCGACGCAGCGTTCAAAAATTTTTCATCAACTCAATAAATTACGCAAAAGTAGATCTGGTATAAAATGTAGCGAACCGATAGCCCAAAAAGTGGATTTCTGGGGTTTTTGTGATCACTGAACTCGATTTTTATTATCATTTAACCCTTGAACCTAAACTGGACCCCAAAAGACAAGGCATAAAATTTGTACAACATTTTTGAACGCTGCGCCGATTTTTTTTTCATTTTGCGATAACTCGCCCCCAAGACCACGTAGAAAAAAAGTAAAATGTTCGTCTTTTAACGCTCTACAATGTTTGTTTGAACCAATTTTTCGAATTTTTCACTGTAGCTGAGCTATGCTTGGGGGAAAACGCGACTTTTTCTTTGGAGGGTCCACCTCTCTACTCTGAGATGAGGGGTCGGCTATACATTTTTCTTGTTCTACATAGTAATGGGATATACTATGCACAAAAACCGCTTCCAAAAGTCGATCAACCCGATTTTTGATAATTATTTCTGATAATAGGAAATTTTCAAAATTGATTTTTTTCGAAAGGCCCCAGCTCTCTTCCATGACGTCCTAGGAAAAAACTGTAAATTACAAAATTATTTGTTTTTTAATTCTCTACAACTTTTGTTTCAACTTATTTTTCGTAAATGCATAATTTCGAAAGTTATGGCCGGAAAACCAAAATTTTAACCCCCTCACTTCCCAAAAAGGGGTCAAAATATTCACCAATTTTAGGGAAGTTCGGGAATATTAAAATACATGTCTTACTGAGCTTATATACGAAACTTCCCCTTTCTGCTAATTTTTTTTGGGTCAAAACTTAAAAAGCCTGTATTACAACTCTATTTTTTTCTAAAATTTTCTGAAGAATTTTTCAAAAATGAATCTTTTCCCCCGAACTCCAACATTTTTTCTCAACATTTTTCTTTTAAACCTTTTTCCCAGAATATTATTCAGTTCCAAAAGTTTATTGTAAATTTTTATCAAAATATAATTTTTTCAACTTTTTTCAAGGTTTTAAATTTTCTGTCTTTTTTTTCAGATTTTAACTTTGAAATTTTCCTGAGAATATTTCTTTCAATTGTAAAATTTTGTCGTAAAATGTTTTTGAATTAAAATTTTCCCCATTTATTAAAAAAAAAAGAAACGAAATTTTTCGTGGGTATGCATCATGAATTCTATTACTTGTATTAAGATTAAGACTCTTGATATTCATTTATTTCCAATTTTGAAAAATTTCTGAATTTATATTGTTTTTTTTTATTAGTTTTATTATGTTCAAGATTTGATATAGGTACAGTGGAACCTCGATTATCCGACTCTCGATTATGAGATCTAAAAATATCCGACAATACTCGATTATCCAACCTCCAAAATTCTAATTTAGAAATATCGACGTGATATTTTTTTAGATTTCAGTTTTACTGTGTTCTTTTTTGCCAATCTCGAAGTAATTTTCATTTTTTTTAATTTTTACCAATTCTGAGGTGATTTCTTTCTAAATTTTTTGTTCTGAAGTTGTATTTCTTTTAATTCAGGAGTTTATATTCTTTTTTCAAAAATATATGCATGCCAATTTTTTTTTCAATCTTCAAGAACTCATTTATTACGTTTTTCCCAGAAAAAAACTGGAATTCCGAGGTTCTACTGTACCTATTTTTAGTTTTATGATGTTTGAGATGCTTCAGGATTCCTGATACATCTTAATTCTTTAAATGATGAAAAAATTGCCTATGCTGTTCGCCGTAAATTTTTTGATGCCGGGCGTCAAATTAGGCAATTCTTCCGACGCATAACTGTTGAGGTAGTTTAACGACGTACTAATGTCGCGTGGATGTCGAATAAGTTGCCTACAGAGACAATACGACTGCCAGTTCGAATGTATTACACCTTCAAGTTGTAACAGTTGCATTTCAAGTTCTAAAAAACCGAGGGTTACTGAGGAATTGCGCCGAATTGTCTGCGATATCGTTTGTTAAGAAGTTAACATCTTAATTTTAAGCCATTTTACGAACGACGACATTTCACGAGATTATTATACGACGGAAACGGTGCCGGTGTTGAGCTCGAACGACATTTTATTAGGCATGTGACGTGTTAGCGTTGAAAAACAAACGGCTTATGTGTTTTGATTATTCATGGAGTTACACGTAACGTTTTCATTGTTAACGTCGCGCAAAACTTGTTCATTTGGGAGAGTTAACATTAAGTACGACGAGGACAGACGAAAAAAGTATATAGATTATTTACCGTTACGCAGTCGCGACGTAGGCTGGTAATTATTTCGAAAAACTTAAACTAACGATAATTCTCAAAAGAGAGGCGCTAGGTGCTCGTTTAATTTATGCGCGAACTAATATTTAAACGAAGTTCGAAATTTTCTTACGATTTGAAATTTATTAACGGTTCTTTAATAGGATTTTTATTTATTAATATAACATCGAAAGTACTTTTCTGTGTTTAAACTTTCACCGCCTCCGAAGTTTACTCGAATTGTATAAATATTTTGCTTTTTTACCTTTACCTTTTCAGTACCGTAGTTTCGGAAGGTAAAATAATATGCAAATTGTAAACGGTTAAAGTTTTTCGAAATGTAGCCTCCGTATTTACGCATTAATTAAATGTATCTGTAATTTCGGTGTTTGTTATCAAATTGTAGCAGGAAAAGAGACGATGGTTCGGTGGTCTCGTATTCGAAATGACGTCATTTGAAAATTAAAATGTCCGATGGTTGATAATTTCTCTTTCGAGCTTTTTAGGCTGAGGTATTTTAAGGAAAAATAAAACAGATTGATATTTTTATTCGTACAGGGTGTCTAATGATCAAGCTGAGTCAAGCTGGTCAAGATAGATCTAGATTTTGACCAAGAGATCAAGCTTTCTGACTCAAAGGTCCAGCTTTTTTCAAAAATTAAAAAAAAAATCAATTCACCCTTAATAAATATTAAATTTGAAAAAAAATTAGGAAGTTTAAATTTGTTCGTAAAAATTTGAATTTAGGAGTTGATTGTGATTTTTTTTGTATCAATTTGTTTGAATTTGTTCGTAAAAATTTGAATTTAGGACTTCATTTTTTTTTAAATCAAATTTGTGTGAATTTTTTTGTAAAAATTTAAGTTAGGAGCTCATTATGATTTAAAAAAAAATTATACGTATTTGTTTATAAAAATTTTAATTTAGAAACTCAATGTGATTTTTTAAAATTACATTTGTTTAAAGGTTTTTTCGTAAAAATTATTTTTTTACGGGGATGGCCCATAAAAAAGTCAAAAGTCATACTATTTGCTCAAAAAATTTTGCGAGACACCCGGTTCCATTTTTTCAGTCTGATTTCTATAAAGTGCTAATTTTGTAAATCGCGAATGAATGAAAAATTTGATTTTTATGAGTTGAAAAATACCTGATGTTTTTGGTAGCGAATTTTCTTGCTTTGGCAGGTTCGCCGATCTGTTGTCCAATTCGTTGCGGACGGGTTTTGTGGGTTGAATCATCAACGACTCGGTTATGTCCCCGTCTACATAACCTGCAAAGCAAACATAACCCACAAAACCCGTTAGTTATTATTTATTTATAAAGCTATAGGATTAGTATGAATGGCCACGCGAAGCGGCGATGACATAGTTTTTAAGAAATAACTCGGTGATTTTTATTTATATGATGGTCGGAGTTGGATGAAAGTTTACAAAAATTAAATGATGTCGACTTTTCGAGCGAGAAAAAGGGATGAAATATGTGGGTTTTACTTGTTCAGATGTTCACTTGTTTTCAGTTTGAATTTTTATTTATTAATTTTAGTTTTCAGAAAATGCCTCGTGTAAAGTATAATTCTCCAGATGAAAAATGTGATGTATCAAGAGATGGAAAGTTGAAGCTAAGATTTGGATTCAAACCCCTCCCCCCCCCCCCCGATTGCTTTATCAAAATTGACATTGCTACTAAATTTAAATGTTGTTAGGTCGAGAACGTTGTGTGATTTGTTGTGTTATTTCAGTTTCTGTGTCTGATTTTGTCTTATTTTTTCAACCCGTACCTATTTTTTTTTTTATTCCAACTACTTATTTATAATACCTATGTAAAAATTTGAAAATATTATGAGTTTTCCCTTTTCTCGCCTCTCAAAATTTTGAAGTAAAAAATTCCTGATATTCTAACCATGCTGCTGATAATTTGTAATTTTATTTGTACTCGTAATTGATCGATTGTTTCGTAACCATATTTTTTTGGTCGATTTTTTCTGTAGGTTCCCAGCAAAAATAATGTATTGATTTGGTAAAGTCTCTAAATGATTTTGGAAAATTTTATTGATTTCAAAAGAAATATTTGATGAATAATTTAAAATAAATTTCATGATATTAGAATTCAAGAGTTTTGAAAAGTTCATCAGAGATTTTACTAACAAAGAATGAGATATTTACAAAAGTTCATGGGTTTTGAATAATTCCGCGTGATCAAAATCACGAAATATTTTGAAAGAAAATAATTTTGGAATTCAGAAGAAATATTGAATTTGTTTCTTTCGCTTTTAATTAAATACCTACGCAAAAGCGGGCTCAAATCTTAAATATGTTTTTCGATGTGGTTCGCCAGAAATGTTTGATGTGTTTTTTTCTCTTGAAATTAATAAATTCTTGGAGAATAGAAGATTGAACAATTTTAAATATTTCATGAAAAATCAAAAAAATTTTAAAATCAGTTTAACAAAATGAAAATAACCGGAATTTTTGCGAATGATTTAAATAAAAAACATGAATTTTTGAAAGTCAATTTCATTTAGGTACATTTTGAATTTAGATTTAGAAAATAAATTCTCAAAAATCAATTTTCACATTATTATTGTGAAAAAAACTTACCTTAAATCTCAATACAATTTCATAATTAGTGATTTTTATAGTTTTCCATGCCAATGGGGGGGGGGGAGAGATTAAGTATGGCGAATTTTCAGATTTTTTGCTGATAACCAACGTAAATTCGCAAATAAAAACTCGAAAATTATTTTTGTATTGTGTTATATTTTTTTTTGGAAAGTGATGAGAAGCAAAGCACATAGAAAAAATTGGGGCCAAGAGGATGAATCATTTTCTACTTTTTCAATATTTTTATTGAGGGCTCAGGGTACAGCAGACTGTGTCTAGGTTTCTAAACGATATTCAATATGTTCTGAAATTGAAAAAAAAAATCAAAAAAATCGTAAGGTAATTTGGTAAGAATTTTTTCAGTAATGGGCGCGATTTGAATTGATTTAGAGGAGATTCGAATCGGATTTATTTGTAATTCGAACATTTGGATAATTCGTAATTGAGTTTCAAATCTCGCATTATTGGACCATTTTCTGTTTTTTTGGAGGGGGAGGAGGGGGTTGTACATTTTGAATCGAAATAATAATAAAAATCCAGTTGGGTAATAAACTTTGATTTTTAGCCCTTGTATGTCCCTATGAGTTAATATTTCGAGTTTTGTCATAAAATAACAAAACAAAGCTCTAAATATTCAGAAAAATTGACAAAAAATTATGATTGGAATTCGTGATTCGAAAATGATGATTTGAATCGTGAATCGTTGAATCAAGGTTCGTAATTCGAATCATATTTTGTCTGATTCGAAAGGTGTGAGATCCGTGAGATTCGAGGATATTCGAATCGTCAAGATTGTAAATGATTCGTGAATACTGGGTTTTTTTGACCCAACATTACCATCGGAAAGTTTTTTTTTTTCATCACGTACGTATCTTATTTTTGAGGATTCTTGAAAAAAACCCTTCATTTCATCTTTTTCCCTTTGCTGGCGATTTTCTGTCAATCATTGTCCTAATTTTTTTTTTAAATGCATTGCATTTTTCTTCGTTTTTTGATCATGATGAGGAGAGAGAAAATCAACGATGGAAAATCGTAATCGATGATTTGTTTTTGAAAAAGTGTTCATATTAAGATTATTTTGGTAAAGCATTTTCTAAAAAATATTTTAAAATTTTTTTTACAAAATATTTTAGATAGAATTTTTTTTAAAAAATGAGCTCTGATGATGAAAAATTAAATATGTAGATCCAAATGGTATTTTTAGGTACGTCAAAATATTTTGACTTAGATTACTAAGTGGCAAATATTTTCAATTTTTTTGAGTTTTTCCAGATTTTAAAAATCGTAATCGATGATTTTTTTTTAAAGTAGTGTTCATATTGAGATCAATTTAGTATAAAATTTTTTTAAACTTTTTTTAATAAAAATTTTAAAAAAATCTAAAAACTTGAAAAAAATGAGCCCTGAAAAGCTGATAATGAAAATAAATCCAAATAGTATTTTCATGTCAAAATACCTCGACTTAGATTATTTTCGGCTATTCTTTTAGAATTTTTTGTCCAAAATTTTTTGAGTTAGGCTAGATTTTTAAAGCAATTGGAGGGTAGTTGAAAATTGGTCTTTACTTTTGTGCTATTCCCGTACCCATTCCATTTTCATTTTCGGAAAAAAGCACCGATCAATATACTCTGATGAGTTTCGTTTCTGCTTTTTTAGTCCTGAAATTAAAAGGTTGGATCATGGCACCTTCACTCGTTACTGAAATTCCTCATAAAATTCCATAGTCAACTGTTACAAAGAGACTTTCACATCAATTTGTGACATTTTTTGCCTATTTCTGGACTTCGGATGGACTAATTATTTTCTCGAAGGAGATAAAATGTTACCTGAATCACGTTTTGTGATGTTCATGTCAATTTTCAACCTTAAACTTCGATTCGAATCTATTTTCAATTTTTTTCCATCATTTTTTACAATTTTCGTCATTCTAATTTCGAAATTAATTATAAAATAATTTTAAAAAAAATATACCCACGATGGGGTACGAGACACCTCCGCAGACTTTTCAAAACCTCGGGTTATTTCTTACCCCGGTCGTTTTTCGCAATTGAAACATGTTTCGCCATCGTTTTACAGTAACGTCGCGAATAAAATATATTTCGTAGCACGTTTAAAATGTCATTCTACAGCCGATTAGTATATAGAGGAGTATATACGAGGTTAAACGTTTATATATAGGAATGTCGTAACCGCACGTATGACTTTTAACGTCTCGAGAAGGTCTAATGAATGTTGGAAATTCTACGGGTCACTCTTTTTCCAACAGAATAAACCGGCAAACCACAATTACGCGACGTGGTCGAAAAATACGTTGTACGTTCACGTGATTAATATTTGCTCGGTCGGTGTGCGCTTTCAGTAGGGTACTTATCGAGAAACCCGCCAGAAAAAAAACCTTTCTACGAAAAATGTTAACACTTAGCGTAGCTACCTAGGTAGAAATTGTTAGACTCGGCAGTAGTGGCGGAGGAGGGAGAGGGGCCTAAATTGTGGCATTTTTTCCCTCTTTCGACTCGTGTAAAAGGATGCTATTAAGACGTTAATCAATCGACAGCCGGCCAAGAAGAAAGCAGAATGCCTAAAACTCGTCGATCGTTCGGCACACGTGTTAACGCGTCCTTTTGAAAATTTTAACAGCTAATACCCGCACGTCGCATAAATGTCAATTTGTTGTAGAAGACGCGTGCGATGCTATCCGCCTAGCTGCGTTATTTATTCAACGAGAAAACATTATTAAATTTCGGTGCCTCGATAATGGGTCGGAAACGGTATATGTTTTTAACGCCAGGCGTAAGTTTTTCTTACTCGATACCGAAAAAACATACGTACACTATACGACGGTATGAGATATTTAAAAAGGTTTTTCTATATAATGAAATTTTATGACCGCAGAAAACGGCAAAAGTTGATGAATTTTTTAACCAACAAAGTGGGATAGTGGGAAAAAAATAAAGGAAAAACATAAAGAGCGAGGAATGTTTCTTATTTTAAGTTTTTCACAAAATGTTGGCAAAGTTTAAGAAATTTATAGCATCATTTTTTACAATGAACTCTTATATATAAGTTTTTGCCAAAAGTTGAGTGCACGTAGTGAAAGTAATCGGTTTTAATCCTATTCTACTTATGATCCGTATAGCCTGGCGAGGCGCGTTTTAAAATATGTAAAATGTAATCCCTTTTAAGTAATTTAATTTAAACGAGTACCGGAAAATGGCTCGTGTGTATGCGGAACTATGCGAGCTATAGTCGAATGCTGTTGTTTTACATTCCCTGCCCCCTTTACCCTCCCGATACACCCCCCTCCGTTGGTCGGCGTGTTGTTTGTTATCGTCGAGAATTACCGACGTGATTAGCATGTCTGTCGCGTGATTAGGATTCGTCGTACAATACAAAGGTGTTAGATTGATTGCTTATGTGAGCATAAAACACCCTTAGGGTGGTATTGTTTGTGACGGTTTCGTGTATTATGTGTGTATTGAACAGTGTCTTTCGATATTTTAAGCAAACGTTTTATTATACTCGTGTGTTTTGATATATGTAGCAGATTGATTGAGAATAAAGCGAGTATGGGTATCTTTGAAGTTTGATTAGGTGAATTTCACTATTCTGCGTTGCCGGGTGATTATTATTCGGAGACGAAAAATGCTTCCGAGATTCTGAATCAATCGGGTGTTTTGTGATGTAATATTTAAAAAATTGAATAATTAAGGAGAGTATAGAAAAATCTCCGTCAGTTATTCCATTTTTCTTAAATTTTTGAAGATATCTCCGATAACGTTTTGAAACTCTCTACCATTTTTTTTTGTAATTTAGAGAGGTGGTCGATTGGAACGAGGAAGGGGCCAGATCGAAAAATCAAGTCGATATTCGAACTTGATGACTGTTAATTAGGGAGAATCGATGTGCCATACGTTGTTTTAATTTTTTTTCATGTTTTTTTTTTCAAAATTGAGGGCTAGGGGATCATTGGAGGATCTGATCCAAAAAATGAGTTAATATTCAAACTCAGTGCCCTCAATAACCCAACAAACGACACGTCGTTCGTTATTTTTGATTTTTTTTAAATTTTTACTTCATTGAAAGGGCTGATAGGGGGTTTCAAAGGGGTCGAATGAAAAAACTGAGCACAATTATTCGAACTCAGCGCCTTCGAATTAGTAGAAATCAATGTGTTACTTTACTTTCTTTTTTTTTTTGAATTTTGGTCAAAATTGTAGAAGGGCTTTTCATTGTAATTTTTTTCAGATTTTTAAATGGTAACCTTCATCTTTTGTACTTATCATGAATGTTCAGCTTTTACCACAAAAGTTCAGCTTCGAGTTTTTCAAAATGTGATTTTCTCTCAGTTCTTTCTAAAACCGCGTAAACAGTCCCCCCTCCCCCCCAGTAAACCCGATCTTGAGATATAAGCCTTCAAAGTTGGATAGTTCGACAAAAAATCGAAATTTCTCGAAAATTACGAAATATCCCCCCCCCAGCTCCTTTTAGGGTTAGGATGGAAATGATGGCTTATTTCATTAAACTATCAAGGCGAAGTCGCAAAAATAAATTGAGAGAAATCAGAAAATCAGACTTCATTTTTGGCTCGAGTTAATATGGGTTGTGTTCCAAAATGGGGTAAATACGATTTTCCAGTAGTTTTGGAGAAAGGGAATTTTCTTTTTGGGTGGAATTTCGATCATTAAATATCAAAACATCATACTTATTCAAGTACAACACTTTTGAAATTTTGAAAAATTTTAGGATGACATTAGATTTTTGGGCGTTGCTCGAATAAAGGTGAAATCAATGTTTGAAATATCGGGAGATAGTGAGTTGATTCCCAGCTTTGAAAAAGGTTCTAATTGATTCCCATTTTTTTTTTTTTTTGAAATGTCCGAATTGATTCCCACTTTTTTTCAGTGGTATGTACGAATTGATTCCCCCTTTTTTTCAGGAGTATATACGAATTGATTCCCCTCTTTTTTCAAGGGTATATACGAATTGATTCCCAACCTCTTTCAACTAGGGAATTTTTCAGGAGAGCGAATTAATATGCACAAAACGTTTCTACGACTTAAAATTAGGTTCAGCAAATGTTGGTTTGTTTCAAAATGTGGATTTGCATGGGGCCTACAGAGCAGGTTTCACTCCAGTTCTCAGGAATTGAAATTAAAAATTTTCCCATATGTTTCTAAATCACAAATCTTCGAAGTTTTCGAGCTTTTTATTTAAAAAACACAAAAAAGGTGTTGAAATAATTTTTTAAATTCAAAATAAATAACACCATTGTTTTTTTCGTAAAATTTTATTTCCGAAACTGCGATTAAAAAATTCCCAAGCATAAGCGCACCCAGATGGGAAAATTTTTCATTTCAATTCTTGAGACTTGGAGTGAAACCGGCTCTGTTGGCCCCAAATCCACATTTTGAAACAAACGAACATTTGCTGAACCTAATTTTAAGTCGTAGAAACGTTTTGTGCTTATTAATTCGCTTTCCTGAAAAATTCCTTTTTTGGAAAATGAAAAGGGAATCAATTCATACATACCCTGCCAAAGAAATGGGAATCAATTCGCACATTCACTCTTGTAAAAGGGGGAATCAATTCGTACATCTCCAAAAAAAAATGGGAATCAATTCCCCTGTATTTTTCCACAAATATTTCTTTGGGAATCAACTCACCTACAGCCGAAATATCAATTGCAAATTATTTTATTAATTTTTATCGAGATTTTTTTTTGATTGTTAAATATTCTGTATTTTCGAGCTAAATTCATCTTAGGTTTAATTGTTACAGCTTCAAGTGACCTAAAGATTAGGAAATTGAATTTTAATTGTGATAGATTTCCATCTGAATCTTTATCAGAATGATAATATAGATAGATCAAAATTAGATGTATATTTATTTGTAATTATTTTGAAATGGAAAAAATTCTGCAAATGCATTGTTTTGAAAATTGAAAAATCTTTATTGAATTGTGTGAAAAAGATGGTAAAAAATTGATCAATTTTTTCTTCCACTTCCGAAAAAGCCACTTGGATTTTAATTTTTTGGTGAATTTTGGCGATTCAATTGTCGTTTCTCGAAAGTGGTGTACTTTTTTGAAATAAATAATTTTCTTGTAAAATGTATGAGAATAAGTCGGTAGTTATCGAATATCTACTTTCCGAAACCGTAATTCGCTATTTTCTGTCATTTTGGAGCTTCCAATCAGATTTTGATTTTCTCTAAAAACCGTTAAAATCGAGTTCTTGACTCTTTTCTAGTACATAGTTTAATGTGAGAAAATCTACCTTTGTGGCGATTTCTCGACGGGCACTCCAAACGTGTACTTTTGATTAATTTTTAAATGTCTCATGATATGAAAGTGAAAATTGGCCAAAAAACATTTAAAGTACCTATAATACCTATGCTTAAAATTCAGATGAATTAAGGTAGATTTTTTTGTCATATGCTTGAAAAAAAGCTGGAATATAATTTTCAGCTACCTACGTTAGTTCTTGTGCCTTCTGGAGGAATCTAAAAATTTTGAAGAGTAACAGGATCGCGTTAGAGAATTTAGAATGACCGAAAATGTTGGCCCTGTCAGTGGAAGGGAGAGAGAGGAAGAGAAATCGTAGATATAGAACGAGAAACGATGTATGTCAAGTTCAGGTTTTGATAATTAATTTTGCTTTTTTGAAATTTTGAAAGCTGGTAAAAAACAACATTTGAAATGTCAATCGCATAAAAATAGGATTTTCTCGTTTAAATAACCCATGGAAAGAATTTCTTAATTTTCTGTAAAAAATTTTAAAATTCTGAAAAAAGCAAAATTTTTACTGGAGGTTTCAGAGTAATCGAAAAGAGTCATACCCGAGGTGAAAAACAATCATTTTCATTTTCCTGTCAGACGACTAGTCGATCTGATCCAATTTTCAATTTTGGATTTTTTTTTTGAAATTGTGAAATGTGGTTTGGGGAAGCTTTGAAATATAAACCTGGAAAACATTGCAACTTTTTACTTAAATATTAAAAAAAAAAATAATAAAACTGAATCATCATCAGCTGGCCTAGTTCACTCTGTTGTCTTCTGGGGAAAGAGAATGAGGTACTTTCAGGTGTACTAACAACGTATCAATATATCGCGTTACTTAAGTTGCCTATCGAATTCGCCGTAAATACAAATCTGCCGTATTTACGGCAAATCGGTTATGCAATTCTATTAACGTGTTTTTTATACGAGCTCAAATCTTCCGGTTATGAAGGGTATTCAGAGGAAAAAATGATGTACTTCGGCTATGCTTGGATTTTTGACATTTTTACTAAGCATTGTTGGATACTTTGGAAAAAAAATTTGCCTGAAATTTTTTTCCTCTACTTCTCTTCCCCTTCTCTTTCCTGACTTAATAACGAAAGAAACGTGTTTTTATCGGCGAAAAATTCTCTGTTGACGCGTATTGAAGGAACAATGTTGATTAATCTTCTGAATGGTAGATATTTGATTAAATTCTTTAACAAGTTTTCCTGTTCCACCGACAAAACCAATATCAGGTATCACATCTGTAGACGAGGGAAGGAAAGGGAAAATATAAAAAAATTTCCACGTAGTAATTTGATGAATATGTTTTAAAAATTAGATTCCCAAATTTGGACGAATCGGATGCCTCAAAATGCGTCTTGAAAAAAATTCTTTACAGTTCTGTTGCGATTTTTTTTCATAATAACCATAATTATTCTAGTTTGATAGAAGTAATGAAAACTTGAAAATGATCATCAGCTCATAATTTTTATGGAATTTTTACTTACGAATAATTTAAAAAAACGAAACTGTCTGAAACATAATTTAAAGCTTCCGAAATAGGTATTGAAAATTTTCTGAAAAATCAATGAAAATACTGCAATAAACATTCGAAAGATGTTCTTCGATTCTGAAAATATTTTTGAAAGTTATTGAACGTTTGCAACACATTTTTCATTACGAGTTGAATAATTTGTATGATGTTTTCAGAAATTTTATCATATTTTTGTCTGTTTTTGTAACATTTGATCCTTTTTTTTCCAATTTATACATTTTTTATTATATTTTGAAGTAATTCATAGTTTCAAAAGATTTTTTCAATTTCTTTCAACACTTGTTTGAGGGTTCTCTCTGATTCTACTTCCCCCGAAGAACCCAAAAACTAAGAAAGGTGATTTTAGCATTAAGACTCACATTTGCAAAAAAATTTGTGTAGAGTTATCGCGAATGATTCGAGAAATAAATGAATCGTGGTTTTTTAAAATGAAGAATCAATCTGGGAATCAGGATTTAGAATCAGATTCTTTCAATTTTTCATTCAGAAAAATAAGAAAAACCAGAAATTGGCAAAAATTTCACCTTTATGGCAAGAAAATCAGAAAATATAAAAATGTTTAAGAATTTTCAACATTTAGCTCTTCCTTGATTTTCATAATCAAAGAATAAAAAAGGAGGGCTCTTTCTTGGGTAAATTTGAAGCGAGAAAAATCTTATGAAAATGGCAAGAAAATCCAGAAAGTAGCAAGAATTTTCATTTTTTAGATCCAGTATTAGACACCTTGATGGTCATCTTGATGTTTTTATTTTTTTAAATGTGGATAACCTATGGGTTCTTTCCATTTAAATTATTTCTATGAATTGGGTGAGGTGAGAGGGGCAATTTTTCCTGAAATTGGTCAACAGTTGAGTAATTTTCCAACTGTCAATCAATATAAAAATAGTCGAACGACTTATGATACCTACGTATATGTGTGTGTGCGTGCACAGTGATATTCAAGTGTTTCAAAAGTACTACGTTATTCATATTTACCCAAGTTTTGTAATATAATCGACTCTTACCTTCTCTATTTGCTCTACTCGTTATTGCTTCGTGCTCTCTTGGAGACGCCGATGGCATGGTAATTTCTGTAATGCATATCGAAATTGATTTTTTCCATCGAATTTATTCCAATATCCTTACTAATTTTAGCTAGATAATCGAAAATGAAAATACTACATACCGTATAAACGTATGGTGCCTTCGGTCTCCCCGAGTGAATTTTTTGATATGCATTTGTATGTGCCGAAATCACTGGGCATTAATTTTTTCACCGTTAATTTCATATGCGTTCTGTAACTATTTTCCGAGATCTCCGTCCCGTGTTTATTGGCCGACAGCAGCATACCGTCGCCGAACATCCAGTAGCTAATGGCCCTGGGATGTGCTTCAGTCTGGCAGTCGATCGTGACATCGGTACCGACTGGAGCACCGACTAGCTGATTCGATACCAGAATCATAGGCGGAACTGAAACAAAATACAATCGGATTAGGAGGGGGGATTTAGTTCGCTGATGGGGGCTTTTTACCAAATACGAAAATACGTTCGAGGGAAGACGAGACTCGAAAGAAAATAGTAGCGTGCCGAAAGGAGAAAAAAAATGGAACGTCTCGTCGTTCGTTTTCGTTTTCATATCAGAATAAATATTTATATTAAAATGTGGCGTGTGTATGTTTGTGCAACGGCGGCATCTCTCGAGGTGGCGAGGATCCAAAGGGGTATCTAAGGGTATGCGGAACAAACGGCAGCGGGCATGTAGTCGTGTTAGGATAATAGTAAAACACGAGGCTGGATTGAAAGTTTAGTGCAACTCCCAAAGCTCTTCGTTCTTACTCCCGTACCAATTCCGTTGTATAAACAATCTCAGACCAAAGAAAGGAGATTAAGTTTCTGTCACCCGAGAGAGAGAGCAGGAGACAGAAGAGCACACGCACACAAAGACCGAAAGTGCGGTGCGTTAACTTTACGAATCCATCACTCGGAAAATCCGTATTAAAAAGTTGCACTCGCAATACAACAACAACCTGCGAAGGCACAACACGCGTGGTTTTTCCACCGGATTTTACACTTTCGACGCTTTACCTCGTAAATATGATCTTATTGCTTATAATCAATTTGTCGTTCGGTTCGCCCCCCTGCCCCCTGCCCCCGGTCCCAGCTTCGACAACTTCCACGTACCATTTCCTCGTCCAGCCATTTCTACTTCATGACCTGTGTATCGAAAACTTGCGCAATAAACATTCGTACAAAGCTTTTTTCATTAGTAAGTTTTCAATTCGGGATTTTCTATTTAGTAAGTTTTTTCTTTCTTTTTTTTTAATGTCGGCGTTTTCTTTCCTCGGCGTTCCTTTTTTTACTCGTGCAATTGGACGACGTTTTTTTTTCTAATTTTATGTTTATTCAGTCGTTAAGGTATTTTTTTCGTTCTGTATTTTTTTTTTCTTTATCAATACCTCGACTCGCGACTCGATTCTATAGGTTTTTTCAAACTTTTTAATCGACTCGCTGGAAAACCGATAAGAATAGTAATTCATTTATTGGTAGAAAGGAAATTTTAATTAATTCGCCATTGATTTTTAATAACGAAACGGAAAAATTCAGCCGGATTGGGAGTCCGAGACGAGTAACGGTGATAACGAGTGCGACGTATAGACGATAAATGCGTATTTTTATCTGATTCGAGTACACTTGATTAAGAGTAAAACAACGAGTCTGGGCGAATTGTGTGATTAATGGAATGCGAACGAGACCGACGAAATGGGTGTTTTTGTAGTTTTATTCAATTTTTTTGTAGTGGTTGTCGCAGAAGGTGAAGGGAGGTTGAGTTTCTTAGGGAGGATTCCGAGTTGAATGTTGGCTCGAGTTTTGGGAATGATTTCCGCGTTATGAAGTTATTATTCATGTTTGGTGGGTTAGTTCGTTATCTTGAATGAGAATTTATTTCGGGTATAGTTTTTAGGTTTATTTTCGTGTTATTGTTTTTCGAAGTATAGGTAGAAATGATTGGTTCGTGGGAAAAGAGGCGGTGTTAACTAAAGTTCGAAGATTTGAATACCTCATACAGTTGAAATCGTTCAAAATTTTGAAGTTTTTTCGCAATGTCGCAAAAAAATTTGAAAAATTGAAAAGAAATTGGTATTGTAACCTGATTTACAAAAGGAAATTGTGTCAGAATTTTGATTCTTATTTTTTTTTTGGTAATTTTGATAGGCAAAGATGCTTACCGGTTTTGAATGAAAATAATCTCGAATTTCTGTATAATTTTCTCAATTAAATTGAGTTTTTTCAACTGAAAATGCTTTGAAATTAGTTTTTGAATGAGAGATTCTTTATTCCAGTCCATCGTCAAATAGGCTAAAATAATTAGTATTGACAGAATATTATGAAAATGGTATTACCGGATAAGCGGTGGTTTTGGCCCAGCCCCGATTTTTGATCTAATGCCCCCAAATTGTGTACCTTGATGAAAAAAAATTCTGGAAAAATATTGCCCCCCCAACCCCCTCCCTTTCGGAGCTATGGCCATTTTATTGCATAATTTTCAAGAATTTTCAATTCCAATGGAAATGAATGAAATTTTCTGTTATTTGGCACAAAGTTACATCTCGTAGAAGTCTATTTACGATAATTTTTTCATCAATTTTGGTGCACTCCTTCATGAGGTTTTGGACATTTGAAATTTTCAACTGTAAAAAAGACCTTAACAGCAAAGTTAGACTAATTTTTGAAAATATCCTAAAAATGTGTTTTTTTTACGTAGATTCACGTCACGTATTCAGTTTTGGCGATTGAGGTGACACAAGGGCCAAAAATTGCGAAAAACCGTGAAAAGTGTTGTTATTTTGGCTGATTTTTCAAGTCTTGAGTATTTTATACGGAAAGAAATGGCCAAATGAAGAAACAACCGCCGGATTCGTGTTAAACAGGTCAAAATACCCCGACAAACACCCTTTTCGCGATAATTTTACTTCAAATGTCGAAATTCACTTTTTTCATCGATTTTTCATGGCAATAAAACTAAATTTCGAAATTTAAAGTAAAATGATCGCGAAAAAGGTGTTTATCGGGGTATTTTGACTTCCTTAACACGAATCCGGCGTTTATAACATTTTAAACGGTTTTTCGCAATTTTCGGCCCTTGCACCACCTTAATCGCCAAAACTGAATACGTGACGTGAATCTACGTCAAAAAACACATTTTTAGGATATTTTCAAAAATTAGCCGAACTTTGCTGTTAAGGTCTTTTTTACAGTTGAAAATTTCAAATGGCCGAAACCTCATGAAGGAGTGCACCAAAATTGATGAAAAAATTATCGTAAATAGACCTCTACGAGATGTAACTTTGTGCCAAATAACAGAAAATTTCATTCACTTCCATTGGAATTAAAATTTTTTGAAAATTATGCAATAAAATAGCCATAGCTCCGAAAGGGAGGGGGTTGGGAGCCAAAATTTTTTCCAGATTTTTTTTCATCTAGGTACACATCCTGGGGGCATTAGATCAAAAATCGGAGCTGGGACCAAAACCATCCCTTATCCGACTAATACCCTTTGTCTCAAAAGTTGTGAAAAATGTTCTCAATGTTTTGGAAATATTTTGTTATTTATTTGAAAATTGTGAAAACCATTTTCGAAGCGGTTGAAACCTTGAAACGTAGTAAAATAATTAAAATCAGTATAAATTGCGATTAAATATGAAAAAGTTTTTCCAAAAGGTGAAAATTCATTCAAAATCGAGTTCCTCATAAGTTGTGGGGGGGGGGGGTGGAACGACAGCCTTTAAAGCCACACAAATTGATTTCGGGATAAGTACATAATTACTTATCCTTGATCAGTACATCGCCCCAAATCCATTTACCCCACTCCCAAAATTTTGAGCTTTATTGGGGCCAAAATGCACTCTTCCCAATTTTGAGAGGGTGAGGTTTCGAACGGGTGGAGGATTGGAACGTCATAGGTGGAGGTTTTGAACGATGGCTTTCAGAGTCATACAAATTAATTTTTGGATGAGGTAATGATTGGTTCTTTATCAGCATGTCAATCTGAATCCATTAAGCCCTCTTCCAAAATTTTCGGTTCCATAGGGGACAAAATGCATCCTTCCCCCCATTTTCACAGGGGGAGGTTTTGAACAGCAGGGGGTTTTGAACGCCATATGTAAAACCCCTATGTTCCAATCCTCCCCTGCATCATTTTCAACATTATAGCTCACCAATTTTTTTTTTTATTAAATTTTTATTATACTGGGCGTGTGTAATTGCCAAGATTCTTACGCCCAGTGTGGTGAGAGGTTGGAAAGAGGGGGTTGGAAAGAGGGGGTTATATTTGGTGTTGGAGTTTAAGTTCTTTTATTAAGAGGATGATTTTTTGCATTTCTGTTTTTGAGTCTGGTATTGTTGGGTTGTTTTCAATTAATTTCTAATGTTTTTACAAAAAATCAACACCCAAAACACAAAATCAATCATCACTTCGCGAACTTGTAAGTAAAACTAGATAGTACTAGTTAATCTGCAGCAAGCCAAAAAGTAGGCTGAGTTCGTAGATTGAATTTCGTTCAAATCCTCCCCCCGTTCCAAACCTCCTCCCTTTCCCCTACCTATTTGTTAAAAAAAAACCTCGCCAAAATAGTAGAAAAATTTTAAAAATTTTCTTAAAAATTGTAAAAATTATTTTTAAAAATATTACAAAAGTTGCTCAAAAATCATAAAAATAGGTAAAAACGTTCGCAAAATGTGATTTTAATTGAGATTGAAACATCACAAAAATGTCTCAAATTTTGAAATACGTCTAAAATTTTATTAAAACCGTTCAAAATTCAGTAGAAGTGATGAAAATTCTGTAAAAAATGTCTTGAAAAACGTGAAATTTTCTTTTATATGTGATTTTAAAATTATAAAAATTTTGCGTGTAATTGAAGATGTGCTTTTCAAAATAGCCTAAGTCAAAACAATAGAATTTTTTTTCAGAAAACGAAAAATACGTTTGTACTGTATGTCTTTGAAGCATTTTTTCTGCTACCAAACTAAATGTATTGTACAGTGGTATACCAAAAATGTGGCGAAAGTCTCGATCTCCAAAATTTTGATCTTTACGAGCTATGATCCTTCAAAATTGACTAAGTAATTTTTTTCAAAAATTGACTAAGGTCACTTTGGAAAGCACATCTTCAATTTGAAAAAAAAGGTCGAAAGTTTGGAAAAATTGTCAAATTTCTAAAAACAATTTTTTGACGAAATAACATTTTTAAAAAATGATTTTGGCCTTCGTGAAATGGATTTTATTTCAAGTAGGCAGATATAAGTACTTAAAAGAAGGAATTTTCTACAAAAAATTTCAAAAAACACGAAATTTTGACGAAATTTTATCAAAGAAATTGATTGCTGGTCATAATTTTTAGGACCCAAATAATTTCAGTGTGACCCCTGAAAGTAGTGATTAATAAACATAAATAGAAAAAGTGAATCATTGGCGAGAAAAAACGGTTTGGTTTAGAAACTGGGATGATTGAAAATAAACTGGAAGGCGATGTTTTTCCAAAACAGAGACACAGAGAGCTACATGTATTGTTCAGACCAAACTATCGTATCTGAAAAAGATAATTGAAAAACAGAATTTTGAATGAACTCATACACCCTATCGCTTCTCTATTTCGTACTGGTACACACCTTTGTGCTCGTACACCTAAACGTACCTATACTTCGACAACACAAGCAGAAAAAAAAAAGGAGAACCCATTGAAAAAGCTTTCTCTATATCTCATTAACCTACAACACACGTAACCGATGGTTTTTATTCGAGGTGAAATGCCTGGCTGGCCGGTGCGCCGGCGATAATGAAAAAGTTAAAATTTGATTTCGACGTCGAGCTCGATCTCACCAATGCGTGTACGTCCTGTCCTCCGAGTAAGCTTCTCGCGTTTTCTTCTTAAAATAAGGCAAGCGAAAAACCCAATGAAAACACACAAGTATGTTCGGAATGGTTAACGAAGCTAAAGCAAATCGTTTTCTATATGCCCTCGAAATACCACCAGCACGATAAATCGTAATACCGGTGTCACGATGGAATACGGATACCTTGACGTAGGTATCGTTCCATCGCTAGTTTTTTCTCTCCTACCAGAAAAAAAATACACATAATACTCGAGACAGGTTAATTGAGAAATGTCTTTGGCTCGGTTGGCCTGTTCTGAGGTGGATTAAATTCCTAATGTGGAAGTATTAGGAAAAGTTTATACACACCAGAGGTGAGCTGAGGGAGAAAGGGAGATGCATCTGTTCCTGTATAGGTACTACTTTTTTTTTTTTTTTTTTGGTAAAAGAAAATAAACTAGCGATGGAACCGAAATAGCGAAAATTTTTCTTAATTTGATCGAAAGTACGAGATTTAGACGATCCAAGTCCAAATGTATTCTAAGTTCAAATTTTTTCAGTTTCATTGATTCTAAATCTTTTTTAAAAATTATTTCCAATATTAAAATTTTTCCAACATTTTAAACTTCATTTTTCTCAAAATTTATCCAATTTTGATTTTTAAAATTGTTTCAATTTCATAGTTTAAATTCCATATTTTTAAAAACTTCTTCCAATTGAGTATTGAGTTGGAAAAAATTTGAAAAACGTAAAGTTGAAAATTAATTTTTTTCTAAATTCAAAATTAAAAAAAATTGATGAATAATTTTGAAAATAGGAAGTTGAGAAAAACTTTCAGAAAATCAAAGTAGGAAAAAAGTTAAGAAAATTCAAATTACAATAATTTTACTTAGGTACAGTAAGAAAAAATTTTAGTATTAAAAATTTTTCCAACTTTGAATTTTTAAAGAAATTTTAAACTTTATGTTTTTCAAAATTTTCAACTCAATAAGTAATTAGAAGAAATTTTAAAAAGTAATAAAAATGGTACCCGGACATTTACCAGAATCTATTCCCCCGAAAGACATTTCCTCGAATGACAAATCCCCGAATCCCCATCCTTGAATGCCTTTGCCATGGAACTGAAAATGTGTGAAAATGTTGATCATATTTACTTACAAGGAACAATTAAATTGATTTTCTGATTTTTTTTTCAGCTGTCTCGAATAATCCTCGAATTGGAAGATTACATAAAAATCATAAAATTATTCGTTAGTCAAACTTTTAGCCGAAAAAATCCATAATTCGATTGGTTGTATAGATTTTTGTAGTTAGAAATTTTATAGCTGAGGATCTCAAATCGGTTGGAAATGTAATCGATTTTGAAAATCGTAATTTTCCTGTATTTAGTAATCAGCTTAATTTATGATACCTACCTTAATTCTTAATGGATTGTTGTAATTCACCGTAATTTCTGATCAATTAATGTAAATGTCGGTAATTTCCAAAGAATTACAGTAACTTACAAGAATTTTTCACCGTATTTCGACAAATTTCCTTGATTTGTAGAAATTATTCGGTAAATTACCGTAATTTGTTGAAATTATTCGATAAATTACCGTAATTTGTTGAAATTATTCGATAAATTACCGTAATTTGTCAAAAATTTTCGGTAAATTACCATAATTTGTCGGAATTCTTCGGTAAGTTACCGTAATTTGCTGAAATTCTTCGGTAAATTACTGTAATTTGTCGAAATTTTCCGGTAAATTACCGTAATTTGTCATAAAAAATCGGCAAGTTACCGTAATTTGTCAAAAAATTTCGGTAAATTACCATAATTTGTCGGAATTCTTCGGTAAATTACCGTAATTTGCTGAAATTCTTCGGTAAATTACTCTAATTTGTAGAAATTTTCCGGTAAATTACCGTAATTTGTCAAAAAATTCGGTAAATTACCTTAATTTGTCAAAAAATTTGGTAAATTACCGTAATTTGTTGAAATTCTTCGGCAAATTACCGTAATTTGTTGAAATCCTTTGATAAATTACTGTAATTTGTCAAAAATTTTCGGTAAGTTACCGTAATTTGTCAGAAATTTTCGGTAAATTACCATAATTTGTCGGAATTCGTTGGTAAATTACCGTAATTTGTTGAAATTCTTCAGTAAATTACCGTAATTTGTTAAAATTATTCGGCAAATCACCGTAATTCGTTCAAATTCTTCGGTAAATTAGCGTAATTTGTCGAAATTCATCGGCAAATTACCGTAATTTGTTAAAATTCTTCGGTAAATTACCGTAATTTGTTGAAATTCTTCGGTAAATTATCATAATTTGTCGGAATTCTTCGGTAAATTACTATAATTTGTTAAAATTCGTCGGACAATTACCGTAATTTTTCGAAATTTTCCGGTAAATTACCGTAATTTGTCGAAATTCTTCGGTAAATTACCGTAATTTGTTAAAATTCTTCGGCAAATCACCGTAATTTGTTTAAATTCTTCGGTAAATTACCGTAATTTGTCGAAATTCATCGGCAAATTACCGTAATTCGTTGAAATTGTTCGGTAAATTACCCTAATTTGTTGAAATTCTTCGGCAAATTACCGAAATTTTCCGTAAAATTACCGTAATTTGTTAAAATTCTTCGGTAAATTACCGCAAGTTGTCGTAACGTGGCCTGGGTGAAGATTAAAAATTAGAATTGTAAAATTAATTTTGGAAACTTTCGGGTGTTTGAAAAATTTTAAAATTGGATACAGCTTTGAAAAAAAAGTAAAATTTAAGAAATTGAAAAAATTCAAGAGTTTGAAATGATTTGAACTTGGCATAAATTAATTAGACCGAAGCCTTATAATTCACAATTTAAGAAAAAAAGGAAAGTAAAACCTAGAAATATTGAAATATTACAAATTTTTGAAGTGATATAAATATCAAAATCTATGTTTTCAGAGAGGTGGGGGGGGGGGGGGGTAAAATACGAATTTGGCAACATTTTCCCCTTAGGGATGAAGAGTTGAAGTGGAGAGGGTAAGGCCGCGGAAAATTCGAATGTTAGAACATTTTTAAATCATTTTTTGAAAATAAATGTACTATAATGGGATTTTGAAACGTTTAGAGATCCGACAATCAGCTCGCGTAAAAATTGAGGGTTTTTTACATTAGTATCCGAGAAAAAGCTAATTACCTAAAAATTTGACACTCTAGGTGGTTTTTTTGTGCAGGTTCACAGGAGAGTTTTTCTAATTTCGTCGTCGTGAATTTATTTTGGTCAAAATGGAGCAGGACATGAAAGTGGGAAAGATTCGAAAAACAATGTTCGGCCTTATTACCGTTTATATCCAGTCTAGAGTACAGTTTTAAAAGCACAATGCGGCAGAAAAAGCTCGCAGAAAAGTTTACAGCTTGCCGAAGGCAGGTACAGGGTATGTGAGATAACACAGTTGCAATTACCCCCTCTCTTCGTTTTCAGGCCTTCTCCTTATCTCGCCCATCTTTTTTTTCAGAGCTGGACCCGAGAATTGTGTTGTATATTTAGGTAAAATCAATAGTTGATTATTTGCTTGGTTTGAGGGAGGGGATGGAGGTGCTTTTATTATTGTTTTTGAAACGTTTAATAACGAGGCGATATTTGAGGTAACCTGCGAGCCTAATCGTAAAAAAATCCAGGAAGAGGAAAAGAAGAAAAAAGTTGAGCCTGAATAGATAGCGAGAGGAAGAAGAGGGGAGAAAAGGTGCGCAATACCGGTGGGTTTTTAATATGATACTAGTTGCCGGCCAGGAAAGAGATTGTTGTAAATAATGCAAACTCCAGAAAACGGGTCCCGAGAGTGTTAAAATATTCCGTTTCGGAATGGAATACATTAAAATGTTGCCGCTACATACCCGAAGAGTGGCGGAAGCCTCGACGTGTGTACTTCTCTATGGGATGGCCGCGGCCGGGGCGTCTCGAAATTCTGCCCTGTTTCCAAGTACCACGTTCGGCAACCATAAGTATACCTATAGTCTTTGGACCCGGAGCGATGGCCGAATTGCAGCCTTGTTTACAACAACCGAGCAAATAAATTGACCGCAATCTGGCCTTATATATCCGTTACACATAGAAACAGACCATCCTTGCCCGACCTATCCTTCATTCTATCTGTTCGACTCTTTACCTATATTATGAGGATTAATAACGCATTTATCTCGAACGTGTTGTATACTTTATATACCCGAAGGTAAGACTGGCAAGGTTACGAGGTTCGGACGAGGCAAGGATGAAAGGTAATCGTAGATGCGAGAAAAGCACCGGGGTAGTTTTTGTCTAATGTGTAGGTATAACGTTACTCGCGCACGATTTAGGATCACGTTATTTATCCAATTTGCGGTTTATTTGCGAAATGTTTTCTCAAAGGTTAATTTAAGCTGCGCGAAAACTTGTTGGAATCGAGGTTTTATAGTCGTACTAAAATAAGCTATCGCGTTGTGTAATCCTTTTTTCCCACCTTGGATCGTTTTTCTATGGTGTGTAGCGATGTACGTTGCAGCGAGCTTATTCTTCCTCTTTTTACACCCTGTAGCTTTGTTCGTGTCTCTTTTCTGTATCGCGCCCTTTCCTCGTACCCCTTTTTATAAAGCACATGAGAAATGTTCACAACGAAAAAAATTTAAAGAGGAAAAAAATGAAAAAGCGAGGTTTTACCGAAAAGTAGTTTTTCTTTGGGTGGAATTCAAACAGGAAGGGTATTTTTTTCACTTTGCTGGGCCGAGTTTAATATTTTTCATTTGGGCGATTATGTCGTTTATGTTTGAAGAAAAGAAAATCTCCTATTAGCGTTAATGATGTGATTTTTCTTCGTCTTGTATCGTTTCGACGTCTGTGTCGGTATGTTTTGTGGACGCAGAGGGTACGTATGTTTGAGGAAAGATTGTAAAGATGGGTGTTTTTGGATGGGTTGATGGGTAGTTTGTCGCCTTTGGCTGAATAAAAATTGTCAAAGGGTAATTGGCTAATTATGGCCGTAGGTTTTAAGAAATCGAGCGAGGGAAAAACTTAGGTGGGTTTTTTTATGGTTGTAATGGTGTGTGAGAAGGAAGAGCGGAGGAAGTTGATAGGATTTTTGTAAAAAATAAAAGAAATCGTTTGAGTTTTATGTTAAATTGAATCTGAAAGGTGGACGACTTTGGTTGTGAATTTTTAATGTGGATTTGTGAACTCTGAGGTCGAGCATTTTTCACGATTGAATACAAATTATAATTTTTTGCGGTGATTTTTCTAAATGGTTGAGATTTGTCTGCCTACATACATTAGGCTCGCGTGGAGGTTCCAAATTTTGAAATAGAAAAATGAAATTTAAAGATTTTCAGAAGTTATTTGCTCGATTTTCAGTCATTGTTGGCAGCTTTTTGTCTATATGTATAAGAATAATCAATAATTTTACTGTTTTTTTTTTTTTTTTTTTTTACCAAAGTATTTGAAAATATTTGAAAATCGTACAGATGATTGTTAAAAATTTGTGAATTTTATATCTTATATATATTTTTTAATAATTTGGAGCACCCCAACGGAGCTATTAATTATATCACATTATTTTACAATGATTTATTTATTGAGAGAATTAATTGGGGAATGAGGTAATCTGAAATTTTTACATAGGTACTTAGTTGAAATTTGATGATTTTTCACCGACTTGAATAAAAAAATTTGACGGTCGATTTTTGAAAAATGAGTTCAACCAGTTCCAGATTCAAGAAGTCGAAAATGTTTGATCTAAATTTTTGTTAGATGATCTAATAGATATCAAAATCATTCAAAGTCTTACAGAACTAAAAAAAAAAAATTAGGTACACACTTTTTTATGTCCGATTTTTGGTATTTTTTTCTCGGAGTCAAAATTTTTTTAATCGACCTCAGCCCTAAAACTATCCATGTTGGAACAATATTTTTTTCCTGATCACACTGGTAGTATATTTTTGTGCATGGGCGAGGAGAATTAGTCGATGGTATTGCACTTTTTTTCTTGAAACTCAAGTGAGAGAGTGGTACAAAAGTTGTATTTGCAAACGTTTAAACGATCTGGTGATTACCATCTGATTAAAATTTTAGCAATTTTTGAAAAAATTGAAAATTTCTAAAGGGTCTTTTAGAATTTAATTTTTCAATAAAAAAGTTGGAATATTTTTAATAGACAAGAAGACCCTAAAAATTTTGTATAAAAAATGATATATTTATTTGGGGTAAATTTGATAGATCAATTGATTAAATAAAAAATTTAATAAAAAATTCTATAAATTACTTCAGGGATCACAAGATAATTAAATTTGATAGAATAAATTGAAAATTTGTTTTTTTACGTCGATGTTTTTCTTGATTATAAATTTTTTTACCCGAAAATATAATTTGTGACGATTTTTTTTCTGGGATGGGTTGATGGGTGGGTATGCTCGAAAACGCATCATATCTTCAATTTTTTTTCCATTTCAAAACTTTTTTTTGAAACAAAGCTATTAATCACGTATTTTTTTTTCAAAAAAGATACAGAAGCGTATTCGAAAATATAAAATAAAATGAAAATTTTTATTTAAAAATAATCATTGGGGAGATTTTTTTCATCTTCACGTCTTTCTCTAATGTATTCAAAAAAAGTGTTGTGTAACTTTTTTAAAATGAAAGGGAATGGGAGGGGGAGGGGGGAGGGGGAGGGGTAAACACGAAAAATCGTCACTGATGGATTTTTCAGGTAAAAATATTTTATTTCATATATCTAATTTTCTTACAAAAATTTTTAAAACACCAAAAAAGTATTTTTCTTCGGAAATGGGTCGTTGAAAATCTTAAAATTGGGTTTTTATCCAAAACGAATGTAGGAGAGTTCGTTGTCCAATGTTTCTGGTTCTTCTCAGTGCCAGAACAAACCGTGAGGAGAGGTACAGTTTGCCCTCAATAATGATATTGAAAAAATTACGATCAAGTCGATTTTTCGAAAATCTTGATGGACTTTTTTGTAAATTAAAACCATGTTTTAAGTCGAAAAAATTAGAAATCATTCCATCTCAGTTGGAAATTTTAGATTCTTTCTTCTACCAATAGATAAAACTTCAATTCTTCCATGGTTGGACCAAGCGGGGGAGGAGAGGGAAGGAACAGAAATAATGACAAAACTGAATTTTGAGCCGAAAAATCCAAAATGAGCACGATTTGCGAAGGTGTTGATTTTTTTCCCCAAGCAAATAGAAACTTACATTTTGAACAGAGGATCTGAGAAAAAGTGTACTTTGAGTTGGAAAAATGATAAAATCGTCTTTTTAGTAAAAAAATTAAAGTTAGTCGAAATTTAAAAAAAAATAATGATATTCGATTAAACCAGAAAAAATTTCATCTCAGACGATAATTCTCTATCCATCCCCCCTCCCCCCATTCCCCAATAAGTCAATTTTAGTAGTTCCTGATTCTTCCCCTCATACCACGATTTGATGAAATTTTGATATTTTAATTTTTTAGAATAGATTTTACAATTTTTAGAAAATATGTATTTATTTTTCAAAATTTTACGTAGACACCTAATAATTGAGAAGTTCATGACTTTTTCATTTTGCTAAAAATCTCCTCCTTGAAAATTTATACAAGTACGTCGTTGATGGTTTATAAAAGTATGAATTTCACATTTTGAAAATTAGTTGAAATGTTTATGAATATTTTATGAATTTTGGTAAGGAAATGTACCAAAAAAAAAGAGTTATTCATCAAAAAAAATGATGTTTTCCTGTGCTACAATCATCCATCGAACAAGAACATTCGATACAATAAATTGAGAAAAAATGTGCGCTGATTCTATAAATATTCGTAGCTTCCAGCATCTTAAAAGTAGTTTTAATTGTTGAAAAAAACAAATCTTGTGGAGCAGCAAAATTGCATTTTTTGTCGAAAAAATTTGGTTTGAATCAAAAGTGATTAGGTATCCTTTTTTTGGAATCTTTTTTTGATTTCTTGACCCATTAATAAATCAATTTCAAATTGGTCTTTGTGGTGGTGTGAAACGTTTTCAATATGTTCAAAGAGAGGAATTTGAAATTTTATTTTTGTGAAAATTTTCATCAAAATAGTTAGTATAGGTTTTGTCTACATATTGGGCAATTGAGCATATCAAAATATTATTTTTTTCCATATCTTTTTTGTTCAAAAAACCAAAATTGTGAAAATAAATTTGAACCCACGAAAAAAATTGTCTTTGATGATCACTACTCTCTCATTTATAAATCAGTGAAAATTTTCGAAAATCGTCACTGAGAAACAGTCAGAATCGCAGCACAGGAGGAAATCAGTGAGAAAAACCACTGGAAAATCAGTGAAAATCCACTGAAAAGTCGGTAAAATTTATGAAATTAGCAGAAAAATCAGTGAAAATTCGCTAAAAATCAGTGAATTTTGCTGATTTTTTTCCTGTGTTGCAATTCTGACTGTTTATCGGTGAATTTTCACTGATTTAAAATGAGAGAGTATGGTTTTAAAAAACTGTTGTATGTATTTCCATTCCGTTGAAATGTTCTGGAAACATTTTTTCATTGTTTTTCAACTTTTAAGGGCTCGAAAAAATAGATGAAAAATAAAATCGACTTAAGATGGCGGGGAGAGGGTAAATTTCGAAAAATTCACATTTATATTCGATTTGATTGCCCTTTTTCGTTTTGATCTTTCGGATTTTCAGATTCATTAGTCACGTAAAAAAATTCCTATAAAAGCGATAAACGAATTGCAATTTTTACCACGCTGATTTTAGCTAATTTGGCATCAACCGAGCGCTATTACGTTTCGATTTTTCAAAAAAAAAAAAATACAGCGTAAAAACCAACTCATCCTTAAAACGGATGAAAAATTGTTTGGCAAAGTACTGCTGACAATTTGACGTGAAAATTTTTCCTTCAATTTTTCTCTTCGCATTTGCCTAAAACCGAAAAGAAATAAAAAGCCAAAAAATCTCCCACGTTCGCTCGACAACATCGCGCGTTCAGTAACTTACATATATTCGTATACGTACGTAACTTACGTATAAACTTGAAAATTTATTAGAGACACATTACATAAGGAAAATGCGAAGAAAGGGTTTCGCGGCTTAAAGTAAAAGTGATTTTATCCAGACAACAGGATGCTGAAATTTGTTACATATAACGCGACACTGTTTGTTTTATGTCATAAAAAGGGGACAGGGAGGGGGAGAAAGTTCATAAGTCGAGTATTTTTGTATCTCGCTGTCTCTCTCCAGCTCGTGCTTTTTCTTCAATTTTCTCGCTCTCTCTGTCTTGGCGTATATAGGGAAGAAGTTTCACATACGGCGGCGAAAAGTTTTGTAATAATTCGAAGCAACGATCATAAATTATATTTAATATACTTACATTCAACATCTACAATAATACGTTTGCTAACTGACGGCGGTACGCCGTTTGTCGCTATACACAAATACGCTCCCATATCCGTCCTGCTGATTTTGGTGATTGTTAAATTTTCTCCGTTATGCATATTCACTGAAACTGGCGAACAAAATATCGTGTATAAATAAAACCAGACACGCGTATGCACGAGTAAAAAAAAAACAACGTAGAAAAAAATTATTCAAAAGAGAAACCAACGAGAGAAAGGGAAAAAAGCCAACGTCGGATAATCCTACATACATACCACATACGAAGCAAATATTAGGTTATATTCAATTTTTTTTTTTCATTATTTACTCCTGCGGCAGGGCATAATGGCGTAGAAAAGTTATGGCTGTTGGCGTTAAAACGATAAAATCAACCGATAAATGGAAAATTTATTACAGGAGGTGTATTTTTTCGCAATTTTTTACCCCATTCCACCCTTCGCTCGGTGAAGAACCTGAAACGGGTGTATTAAGACGTCTTGTACATCGTGGCCTATTCGTAATCGTAATTCATCGTAGTGGCGGAGCAAGGTCGTCTTTTTGCAGCAATGGAACGTGTCGTGGAAAAGGGCCAGCATTGTTGGAATTCTCGTCCGTTATGGCGGTCAACACCGTTTAATTAGTGAACCTTTCGAGTCGCTTAGGTACCATATTTAATGAATATTTCATTACGAGTGTGTTGTCGCCGCGTAATTTTCATTTATGAAGTGCGAAAAACTAGGTACGTAAGGTTCGGTGTGCTATATGGAGTAGTAAAATGACCGAAACCGAGGAGGTTTTTTTCCCAGTATCGTAGATGGCATATTTGATGTAATTTGTTTGTAGAGTGGCAGAGTGGCCCTTATTTTCTAGTTTTGAAGAGTTCATGTTCCTATTTCCGACTGTTTCTTTTTTTGAGAAAATTATTCTCTTATTTTTTCTTTTTCGAGGGAAAAAGTGAGTAGTCACGTCTCAATCGTACAAAAAAAGGCATTCGCGCGAAATTCCTGTTAAAATTGATGTTATGATTGATTCTTGTTCTGGACACTAAAAAAAAGAAATTAAGCCCGTATGCCCTTTTTATCCCCGCCCCCTTTCCCCAGGGTCCACCCTCCAACATTTCAAACGTGTGTATCGCCTTATCTATGGGTCGTAATGAAAAAATTTTCAAACAAAAGTTGTTCCTTAGCACCTAATGCACATTTTCATTTCTCATCAAAATTCATTTTGGAGCAACTCCTGTCCCCCCAAATTTGAAAATAAAACTGTTTTCAGAAAACTTCAAAATCACGTTTTCTTCATTTTAAGCGAAAAGTTTCAGAGATATGGCAAAATTTGTAAATACAAAAGGTATTCAAAATGGAATTTCCTTTCCAATGAGCTTTATCACGACCATTTTCAGCAACTTTTCCCGACAGGGTGGATCTCTCCCCCTCCCCCTTATCTCAAAAGTTGGACCCGCGAAAAAAATTGAACGATTTTTATTCTTCGATATCTAATGCATAATTTCATTTATTATCGGAATTCATTTTGGAGCAAATTTTGTTCGTGGGTCCATCTTTTGTGAAAACGAGGAAGGGAGAGAGGTCCACTCTATTGGGAAAAGTTGGTGAAAATGGTCGTGATAGAGCTCATTGGAAAGGAAATTCCATACTGAATACTTTTTGTGATCACAAATTTTGTCCTATCTCCGAAACTATTCGTTTAAAATGAAGAAAATGTGATTTTGAGGTTTTCTCAAAAACATGTTTTGTTTCCAAATTGGGGGGGGGGGGCACAGTGGGGCAAAATGAAAATTAGCGCGTCAAAAATCAAAAAAAAAAGTTTCTCGATTGCGGCCAAATTTTGGCCACATGTCGAAGATACCCTAACTATTACTTCCCCTGAATTTTATGACTGTTCCTCATCATCTTATTAGCGTGGCGCCACTGAAGATAAGACGTTGCCTGTTACATTTTAAACAAGATAATATTGTATCTTTACTTGTCGAATATTAGCGCATGATGGTTTTGTTGTATTGATGAACTCTAATATATCATTAGAAAGAGAATTTCATCAGCTATCGTGTGGTTTTTTTATTTTTTCAATTACATGATGTGGATTTGAGCAAAATGGAGAAGAATTAAGTACAATTTTATGCTAAATTCGTCATATGTTATGGTCATCAACTTTTCCGGTCCAATCTGGTCCAAGATGTTTCTTGCGGCATTCAACTACTTTAGGCATGTACTTTAAGTATTGATGAACAATTTTTCCCCCAACGTCCCCCCTTGGGCATAATTTGGCCCATTTTTATCAGCAAAATGGGGTATTTTTCATCACCGCATCCTCGGAGGAGGGGGTTGCGGAACCTTTGAAAAAAAAGTAATGCGAAAATTGGATTCAGCGGATCAAAATACTATAATTTTGACACCAAACACGATTTTATGAAAGAATTTGAATTTTTCTTCCCTGGGGGTGGGAAGGGGGGGTTGCATGACTTTTGAAAAAAAAATAATGCAAAAAATGGATTCAGCGCATCAAAAAACACCACTTTACCCAAAAATTAGATTTTTGACGCGCTAAATTTCATTCTGCCCCACTGTGGGGGGGGCGGCAGGAGTTGCTCCAAAATGGATTTTGATGAGAAATGAAAATGTACATTAGGAGCTGAGAAACAACTTTTGTTTGAAATTTTTTTCATTACGACCCATAGATAAGGCGATACACACGTTTGAAATGTTGGGGGGGGGGGGTGGGCCCTGGGGAAAGGGGGAGGGGATAAAAAGGGCATACGAGCTTAATTTTTTTGTTTTAGTGTCCAGAACAAGAATCAATCGTAAAATCAATTTTAACAGGAATAGCGCGCCGATGTACGATTGAGACCTGACTAGAGATCTAATGGCCCTCGATTCCGAAAACTGAAACAGTAAGTAGATGAAAATGCTTGAAATTTACAAATTTTCATTCCAACTATTCTATAACTTGTGCAAAAAATGTGAAATAATTTTTGCCATGCTTAGATGAGATGTGAAGGAGGGTTCAAGTAAGCTCCCATTTTCAAAAAATTAAAAAATTGAAATTTTGAAATGTTTCATACTTGTTTATTTTTATCGACTTCGAAAAATATTTAGCTGCTTTTCATGAGGAATGAGAGACTCTGTTTCCGAATTTTCAAATCAATTTTCATATCTTATTAGTTATTACCAAGCACTCCCCCCCCCAAAAAAAAATCAGAATAATATTCGCTCCCTGTCTTTCCCTAAGGCTACAAAAATAAAATAAAACTTGGTTTACAGAAAAAAGTTAATTTTTGATAAGACACTGAGAGAAAATTTGAAACTAAGAGCCTAAGTGTAGAGGATGCATACGCCTGTTTCTATGCCTTTTTTTTGAATCTTCTATTTTTCATAAGAGGAGAGAGGTAAACAAAGGAAAATTATTCTGAAGCATTTTTTTTTTCTTATGGCCTCAGGTGAAAGGGAGGGAACAGATATTGTGATAGAGACATTTCAAGGGTTCCCAGCAATATGCTTTAGATGGTTTAAAAATTTGAAGATTGGAAAATTTTACCAACTTTGATAAAATATACTCTTTTGACCTTTCTTTTATTTGACCGGCAGAAGGGATCGCAGAATTTTTTTCAGTCTTTTTTCAGAAAAATGATTATTACAAGAAGGATCTTTTTTTTCGATTATTTATTATTTCTTTTTCAATTTTTTAGATTTTTTTTAAAATTTGGGTCTGTTTTCAGCTATGTGGCATTAATTCTGAAGAAGTCAATTTTTTTGGCAAAACGTCTGTAAATAGAGGTAATTATACTGAAAAATTTTGAAATTCTCAACCTGTTTTTAATTTTTTTTAAAAGGCACCTTTTATTCTTGACTTGGAACATTAACAATTTGATGGAACTTATTTCCTCACAAAAACAAACCAAGAAAAGAGGAAGAGAAAAAATAAAATGGAAATTTTTCACCAAGAATAGAACAGATGTAGATCTACCAGAGGAGGAAAAAGGAGATGTAGGATGTTTGTAAAATGTTTTAAAAAATGGCTATCTTTGCTTTTCAAATGCACTTTTTCTAAACATTTTCTGCCACATAATTTTTCGTAATTTCTTCGAGTAAAACTCTTTAAGTACTCTCTCATTCTGAATCAGTGAAAAGTCATTGATAAATTGTCAGAATTGCAGCATAGGAAAAATCATGAATTTTACAGACTTTTCAGTGAATTTTCACTGATTTTCCAGTGATTTTTTTCACTGATTTTCCAGTGATTTTTTCACTGATTTGTTTTCAGTAAAAAAAATTCACTGATTTTCTCCTGTGCTGCAATTCTGACTGTTTCTCAACCATTTTCGATAATTTTCACTGATTTAAAATTGAGAGCGTACTTCTTTCATTTTTTGGCATTAGAATTATTTATACTTTATGTTTCATCCTCTATAAATATGAGAAATTTCTAAAAATTTCGACATGAAAAATTGCATATCCTTCCTAAGATCTTTCTCTGGATCCACGACTGGAGTAGAGTCAAGCGTAACCCTGGAGGCCTGGTTTTCTGTAAGGTGTGATTTAGTTGGAATAGTTTTAGACCTTACGATAAAATGATTCGATGGGAAAAAATGAGAAAAAGTATCGAAAAACGATCAAAAATTAATTTTTAGCGATCAAATTTCATTTTTTTATTCTTTGTCGAATTAATCAAACTCTTAAAATTGAACGGATTTCAAGTTCCAAAGTAGCGAATTCGGTTTCCTGCTCATTTTGATTTTTCGAAGAAACTGATAATACTTATTTTTGAGTAATTGTTTTTCTTCTGGAATGAAATTCGAAGTTTTTCGTATTTTTAAAGTTTCCCGCAAAGATTTAACACAAAAATCACTTCAGAAACTGGAAATTTCACAGTTCATGCTTACAAGTCTTTTATTACATTTTTTCCAGCAAATTGGAATTCCAGCAGCAGAATTGTCTTGAAAAAATATTAAAAATTTAAAGATTCAGTCAAAAATCCAATTTAAAATTTAAAATTTTGCAATTCGGCGAAATAGGAGCGTTGAAAAATTTACAATAACTAAATTTTCATTTTGCTTTGAAGGAACTCGGAATAAACTTTCTTCAAATTATAGATTTACTGCTGGAACTCGAATAAAAAATTTCTAGAAGTAGTTCAAGATCAATGAGAAGCTCATAATAAGGATGTTTGGCATACTTCTTTTTTTGGATATAATCGGGTACCACTAAAAAAACCTCGAGATGAACAATTTTGAACATGTTGTCTATTGTACAAATTGAAGGGCAAATGCTGTTTTTGAAAAAATCACGTAGAAAAATTTTCAATCAAGGAAATCGATAGTACTTTGAAAACTGAACAAATTTTCATTTTATGATTTTTTGCCTAATTTTAAAATTGAAGGACTACAAAAAATTGTTCAAAAAAATTCAAAAAATAAACTTATCAAAGAAATGGATAGTACTCGTACGTTGAAAACTGAAAACTTTTATCCTGAAAACTTTTTACCCAAGATCAAAAATGAAGGAGCTACGGGTTATTCAAAATAAATGGGCTTCAAATAAATTTTAAAATTTTCTCAATTTTGAATGATCCGCAGTTCCTTCATTTTTAATGTTGGACAAAAAGTCTTTGGAACAAAATTTTTCAGTTTTTAGCTTACTATCCATTCCCTTCATTAAATAATTTTTTTAGAATTCATTTTGAACAATTTTTTTGTAGCCCTTCAATTTTTAAGTTGGGCAAAAAGTCATTGAGTGAAAATTTGTTCAATTTTCAAAGTACTATCCATTCCCATAGGTGAAAAAAAAATTTACGTGTTTTTAGAACAGCATTTGCCCCTTCAATTTTCAAGATAGGCAACATGTTCATCTCGTTTTTTTTAGTGGTGCCCGGTTAAATTAAAAAAAAAAGCATGGCAGTCGAATCACGAAACACCCTTAGATGAGCCTAATTTCCTACTTCTTTATTTATTCTTTATAATTATGTAGGTGGAGGTGCAGAAATTGAATCCTCCTTTTACTGGTTCAAATATTGCTTGTGTTGAGTTGAAAATTTGAAATCTATTTTTAAGATTTTTTTACCGTATGAAAATACGTTCCAAGTCCCTGATTTCGAATTTGCTAAAATGTTTAGTTATTAATATGATTGTGTGATTTGAAAATATGTTTCGATCAAATTTTCGGATTAAGATAGGTAACTTCAACTATATTTTAAGGAGGTTTAAAAATAACCAATAGGAGAAATTAAAAATTCATTGTAGGTGGTTGAAAGTCTAAAATGAGCAGAAAATTGACTAAAAATTGAAATTGAAAATAGAAATGTTCTCAATTTTTAATTTTATAATTTTCACCAGTTTTCAAAAACATGCTTAAAAAAGAATATCTTCACGAGCTAGAAATTTTTTATTTTTTAGTTACGACATCGACATAATTTTTTATTCAGTTCCAAATCGTATTCAAAAAAAAAAAATTGTAGAATTCGAACGATTCTTTTGTTAATCAGCGAACACGCAGAGATATGGGTACATTTGTCAAGTACATACTATTCTTCATTTAAAAAGGTAAAAGAGAATAGAGAGAAAAAAACAGTAAAAAAAACCTCGTCATGCCGGTGATTTCAACTGGGTAAATATTTTTCTAAATAAATAGTCGTATCGATCCGCAAATATTTACGTATTCGTTCGAGAAAAAGGGAAAAAATGTAAACAAAGTCAATCGTCTTTAGTTAAAGTTAATTATATTTTCAACTCGTTGAAATACCTTCAACATTTCTATACCTACACAGAGAACCAAGGCGGAAAAAAAATTGTAGGTCTCTACAAAATACAAGAATCTCTGTACCGTATACTCGTAGTACCACTCGATAAGGGCTAGAAGAGGAGGTGGACGACGAAAAAAAAACCTAAAATTAAATTTACTTCATTCGAATAATAGTCAAAATGAAAATGACTTTGTTTTAGTGGTTCTTACATAATACCGTACAACTGGGAATACCAAAAACTTTTAAAGAAAATAGAGAATATGACGTTTTCTTTCAAGCATTTCAAGTTTTTGTTGTTTTAAACTTTCATTTTAAGAGAATTAAATAGCGTGAAAGTCGCAAAAGCCGAAAATTTCTACGACGAAATGTATACTCTTGTACGATATAAAATGTTCGTAGGTTCGACTTCCTCGTGCCCATGTCGCTGCAGTTTTCGTTGATTTGCTTTTTAGATATTTAGTCTCGTCGTGTCCTCGATGAAATGAAAGTACTTACCGACGGTTTGGGTCTTTTACCTCGTCTCGTCCCGACCACCCTGCTTTGCGAAAAAGGTTAACGAACGTAGCGTGGGTGATTCGAATCGCCTTTTGTTTTAATGGCTTCGCTGCCAGTTTTGTCAACTATGGAATGATTATGCTGTGTTTTAGTGGGAAGGAAAGGTATCCTAAAAATTTAACATGTACGGAGCAAAGGATATGAAAATTTGTTTTCCAAAAATTTTTACGAAAGGAGGCCAACTTTTGTGAGTAGTTTCTTTGACATCTCTCGACTTGAATGAGAAAAACGTATGAAAATTTTATGAAGAAAATAATGGAATTTTAAAATGAAATTGTCGACGAGTGAAAAAAAATTGTAAAATTCAATATTTCATATTTCTCTTATATTGGATGAAAATTTGTCTCGTTATTTCGCAATAATATGAAAATATAAATTTTTGAAATTTGTCAGTCTCCTTCTTCCTCCTACTCATTGCATTGTTTCTATATTAAAGAGCTGAATCTGAAATAGGTTGCATATTTACTTTTTTTCTTTCTATCCAATACGATTTCGTTTCCGTCTTCTCGTTTCCACATTATTTTTGGATCTGGGAATCCTTGCGCTTTACAAGTCAACGTTAAGTTTTGATTCTCTCTAACAGCTACTGACGAAGGTGTGCTCTCTTCGTCGACGATATCTGGAGGTACTGAAAAGTTTCAATAACGAAAAAAATGGATTACCGAATGGGATTTTACTGTCGTTCAAATAAAAATATATATTGAATTATGGACGTGTTTTAAATTTCTAATGCAATTTATCAGTATCACGTACAGTGAATTTTTGTTAGAATCAATTCTTTTCTTTATTTTTAAATATTTTTTCGTGAAAATTGTTCGAAAATTTATGAAAAAATCGTTGAAAACTTCTCAAGAGTTGCTCAAATTTCGTTTAAATTTCATCATTAGACATCAAAATGATGTAAAAATGTTGTTGAAGATTTCAAAAATATTTTAAAATGCTACAAAGTTGTCAGAAATTTTATGAAAATTATTCAGTTGCGATGAGTTATGCAAAAAAGTCAAGAAAATTGGTCAAGAGATCGTAAAAATTATCGAAAAAATGAACGTGTTTTTTGCTTTAAAGCAAAAATCTTAGAACATGGATATGTCAGTAAGATATACCATACTCTCAAATTTAATATAATTCTTTAGGATGTTCATTAACTTATATTCAACATGGGATGTACTTCTTTCAATGCCTTAAGGTATAATGAACTATAACAAGTATTACACACTTGAAATTCTTCTATTTTTTCATTTGAGAATGATTCCTTCAATAAATTGAGGCATATTTTTGGTATGTTTTTTAAATCTTTTTCAAACCAAATTCTATCACAAACCGAACAATAAACTCCAATTGAGTTATTAACAAACCTTTTTGAAAATTCATAATCCGCATAACTATAATTTATAATATTCATTTCAGATTGTAAACAGCATTGATTATTAATATCTAAAATTGAAACATTTTCAAGTAAATCATTTTTATATTCATCAAAGAATTCAACAGCATTCATTTTTTGTTTTTGAAGATGTTTCACACTTTCATTAACTGTATCATCTTTTTTGCTAACATCATTGAATCTCCTTTTTTCCCTATATCGTTTCATTCTTTCATTAATTGTATCGTCTTTCTTAAGAATGCCATTTACTTCATTTGTTTCAAGACACTGTTTTACACAATCATCGACTTCATCCTTTTTACAAACTTCTTTCAATTTCTTTTTTTTATTTTCATAATAACGTTTCATTCTTTTATTAATTGTATCATCTTTTTTAATAATGATATTTACTTCATTTTTTTCTGGATCATCAACTTCATCTTTTTTACAAACTTCTTTCAATTTCTTTTTTTTATTTTCATAATAACGTTTCATTCTTTCATTAATTGTATCATCTTTTTTAATAATGATATTTACTTCATTTTTTTCTGAATCTTCAACTTCATCTTTTTTACAAACTTCTTTCAATTTCTTTTTTTTATTTTCATAATAACGTTTCATTCTTTCATTAATTGTATCATCTTTTTTAATAATATTTACTTCATTTTTTTCTGCATCATCAACTTCATCTTTTTTACGAACTTCTTTCAATTTCTTTTTCTTATTTTCTCTATATCGTTTCATTCTTTCATTAATTGTATCATCTTTTTTAATAATGATACTTACTTCATTTTTTTCTGCATCATCAACTTCATCTATTTTACAAACTTCTTTCAATTTCTTTTTCTTATTTTCTCTATATCGTTTCATTCTTTCATTAATTGTATCATCTTTTTTAATAATGATATTTACTTCATTTTTTTCTGGATCATCAACTTTATCTTTTTTACCAACTTCTTTCAAATGTTTACTTTCCCTATATCGTTTCATTCTTTCATTAACTGTATCATCTTTCTTAACAATGAAGTTTTTTTCATTATTTCCTAATTGTTGTTTCACCTTGTCTTCAACTGTTTCATTAATTGAGTTACCTTTCTTAGAAATTTCACCATGTTCATTTCTATTCTGATCATTACATTTTTCTTCACTTACATTAGTTCTGTCAATTTTTAAATTTTCATTGTTAGGAATCATTTTTTTTTATCATCAAATACCTTATTTGAAACAATGTAAATAACATCAACAATTTTTTTAAAACACTTGTTTAATTCAATTTTGTGTGTAAATAACACAGAAAACTATTTTTTCATTCAGTTTTCAACTGTTGAACCAACAATTTTTTCACAAGTTTTACGTGTTTAAACACGACCAACAATTTTTTCACAAGTTTTACGTGTTTAAACACGACCAACAATTTTTTCACAAGTCTTACGTGTTTGAACACGACCAACAATTTTTTCACAAGTTTTACAACACCAACACAAATATAAATTTATAAGCAATAAAACTCAGATTGTAAGACCTCGAAATCAGATATAAGAATGATTTTTTTCCTCAGCTATCTCTACCACCACCTTATAATTTCACTTTTGCTTAGTAAAAATATACAGTGTTGCCAAATACCAAATCTTTCACATCTCTTATTCACATTTTGATTTTAATATTACATTACTTGCATCACTGCCTTTTTACTTTGGAAAAAAAAGAGGTCTTCAGGGTATCCAAAAACCTTACAATAGAAATGCATAGCAAAAATTCTCTAATCAACTTGATCGAAAAATTTCTAGTCTGGTAATATTCCTAGTCTATTACCATTCGAATACACATGATGGTAGAATAACATGACTCCATGATAACTATAGCCTTCTTTAGATAATGAATTCATTGTTTCTGGTTTCCATCGAATTTGGAAAAAAAGAAGTCTTCAGGGTATCCAAAAACCTTACAATAAAAATGCATAGCAAAAATTATTTAACCAACATAATTGAAAATTTTTAAATCTAGTGTCAGTCGTGTTCTAATACCATTTGAATGCACATAATAGTAAGAAGGATCCATTCAAGATGAGCTTATCAGGTTACAAATTTATCATTTCCGGTTACCATCAGCTTTGAAAAAAAAAGAGGTCTTCAGGGTGTCCGAAAAAAATTACAATTAAAATGCTTGGCAAAAATTTTGTAATTAACTTAATTGAAACATTTTAAATCTGGCGTCAGTCTTGGTCTATTACCATTCAAATGTACATGATGGTAGAATAACAGGACCCCCACGATAATGATGATCTTTTTTATGTGATGAATTCATTGTTTCTGGTTTCCATCAACATTAAAAAAAAGAGGTCTTCAGGGTATCCGAAACAGCTCCTTAATAAAAATGCATAGCAAAAATTTTATAATCAAATTGATTGAAAAATTTCAAGTCTGGCATCATTTGAATATACATAACCGTAGAATAACAGGAGGCACTTGAGAAGGACTTCTTCAGACGACGATTTCATCGTTTCCGGTTCTCATCAAGTTTGGAAAAAGTGCAGAATTTAGGCGTGAAAATTTTTCAATCTTAAACTAAACATCAGCCAGTAATTTATTACACCTCCAAAGTATCTTTCCAAGTCCAACAAAATCTCATCTTTTCTAGACCTTTCTCATATTTTCTTGTCTTTTCTCATCTTTTCAAGTATTTTCTCTTTGTTCCTAATCTTTTCCAGACTTCTTTTCTAGACCATTCTGGACTTTTCTAGACTTTCCCCATCTTTTATGTTGGACTTGAAAAAACTTGGAAATAAAAAAACATTATTGTGCATCAAAACATTATGACATTATGTTAGACTTGAAAAAACTGATAAATTGAAAAAATGATTTTAAAATGTTGACCTAATCTCTCCAAGTCTAACATGTTATCAGCAAATTATCATGTTCAAATATAATATTTAATTTTATTTATAAGCTTTTTCAAGCCTAACATAATGTCATTATGTCTTGATCCACTGTGATCATTACACATAACCCGTAACTCGCCCAAGTCTAATATGATATCAGCAAATTATTATGTTCAAATATAATATTTAATTTTATTTATGTTTTTTTAAGTCTAACATTATGTCATAATGTCTTGATCCACTGTAACAACATAATGTCATTATGTCTTGATCCACTGTGATCATTACACATAACCCGTAACCCGTCCAAGTCTAACATAATATCAGCAAATTATTATGTTCAAATATAATATTTAATTTTATTTATAAGTTTTTTCAAGTCCAACATAATGTCATAATGTCTTGATCCACCGTAACCGTAACCATTTTCAAGCGTAACCATTTTCAAGCGTAAGAATTTTCTGGCGTAAGAATTTTCTGGCGTAAGAATTTTCTAGCGTAACAATTTCAAAATTTTACCCCCCAGGCCTAAAGACATATCCATGTCAAAAAAATTAAATGTATTGCAAAAATGGTCAAAAGTTCGAGGAAAATTTTCAAGTATTTCGAGATTTCAAAAAAATAATGGAAATATTGTTGAAATTTTGAACAAAAATTGTTGAAAAATTCAACTCAATCAGTGTTTTTTGTGATATTTCGATGGTTTTGAAAATTCTTCGGAATAATTTGTACGAATTTGTGAACCAATGTTATGTATGAAATTGTTGCAAATTTTCATAATTTTGACTTTTTGATGAAATCTCGTATATGAAAATGTAAGATTTTCAAATTCAGCGATTAACTTTTTTATTCATCAATTTTTTAAATTTTCGTTCCTTCAATTTTTTAAATTTTCGTTCCTTCAATTTTTCTAATTTTCGTTCCTTCAATTTTCTGCAATTTTCCAATAAAATTCTTTCACTTAAATTACAATTTTCAACTCTTGACGTAATTTTGTGGAGGCGAACGACGAAAGGGTTACCCTTATGCAGGTTGCAGCGAAGTCCATGAGTATTTGGCGAGTCCCTCCCAATTTTCTTCAATGGTCCTATTTCCCCTCCTCAAAAAATTTCTTCACCTGGATAATTTTTCATGTTCTGCAATTCTCACTATCTATGTATCATTGATTTTTCACTGATTCAAAATCGGAGAGCAAAGTCAAAAAGATTTTGTAAAATGTGTAAAAAGGAAGAATTTTTTCTTTTTCAAACTGATATTTAGAAAAAATTCTTTGCATTTGCATAAAATATCTTTGTGTTTGCAAAAATTTGTTCAAACTTTATTTTTTCAATTCCTTGATATCGTCATTCTTTTCGTTTTATGTTTCACCCCCCCTCCCTCTTCCACAAGTATACTTCAAAAAATTTTCGACTTGAGAAATTTTATATTTCTTCTCCCTTTTCCCAAAATTTACGTTTGGATCTGGTCTGAATTTCGGTCATGAATTTTCAAAACTGCTATTTATAAATCAGTGAAAATAATCGAAAATCATTGAAAAACATTCAGAATTGCAGCACAGTAATAAATCAGTGAAAACAATTTCACTGAAAGTAAACATGGAAAAAATTATTGAAAAACCAGTGAAATTCTTTGAAAAATCAGCAGAAATCCGCTGAAAATCGAAGAATTTTGCTGATTGGTTGTGCTGCAGTTCTGACTATTTATCAGTGACTTTTTACTGATTCAAAATGAGAGAGTTTGTACTATACAACATTCGGATCTATACAATCACAAAAACGTATCCATGTTGAAATACGCAAAATCTTTTTTAAAACTAAAATTTCAAATACTTACCTAATAAAAGAATCTAATTATGTTTTTTCTAAATTGAAAATGTTTTCCAATTATGGACATGCTTTGAAAATTTTGCTGGTTTGAATTTGCATGCGCTTTTTAAGGGCGAGTTTTAGTTGAAATGAATGGAAGTATCAAATTTCATTTTATTTTTTGAATCGTCCTATTTTGTGAGACCAATAAAATATGAATTTTCATTGATTCGCGATTTTTTTTTCAAAATTCAAGACCATGATAGAGAAAGACCAGGGACGAACCAAAGCTGGTAATATTAGAAAGGAAAAAATTTGAAAATTTCCCACTTACGTGACATTTTTTCTATTTTTTCTGATTTTTATTATAACTTTCTCATTTTTTTTTTAAATTCAAACTTAAAGTTTTTCAGAAAAAAAGGAACGATTTCTCTCAGATTTCCAACTCGCTTGAAAATTCAGTTTTATGATGGCAGGAGCTGTTTTCTTTGAATAATTGTGACCGTGCTGGAAATAAGGGCCCTAGTGTAAAAAGAAGTGTTTCGAGAAAAGAAAAAGTAGTAAAAATGTGACCAAAAACATCCAAAAAATTGTTTTCATTTTTTTACACTAGGGCCTTTTTTCCAACTGGGTCACCTATTCGGCCTTTTTTCTGGGTCACCTATTCTCGTTGGGCTTGGCCTGGATAAAAACGTGCTATTTCTCCAAAATTTTATATATCTACGAGTTGACTATTGGTCCTAATGATAAGGAATGACTTTTAATTAAAATGCTAGATTTTTGGTGAAAACAAAAAAAAAGAAAAGAAGATTTTAGTATGATTTTACCTATTTTTTTTCGAGGTCATTTCAAAAAAGAAATCATGCAATTTTACGAATAAATCCTTTCATTTTTTTTATCATTTCTCCACCATCTTCAAAAAATATGAAGACTTAAAGTAATTAATCGCTTTTCTTCCCCAATAATACTAAATTTTAAAAACTGAAGTTTTTTAATCTTCCTCAATACACTTACCTACAACTTGTAAATATCCAACTTGACTAATCATCGGATTTGTGTTGACTTGGCACATATAATACCCTCTATCTTCAGCTTGAGCACTGGCCACATGTAAAAGCCACGTCTTCTGGCCATCGTGCGAAACGCTAAACCGAGGCACTCTCGAAATAACGTGTCTATGAATGGTTAATATCATCTGTCTATCGATATGTATCCAAGCAACCTGTTGCAAAGCAAATTGTGAAAAACAGAGTGAGTGAATGAGAGTGCAAAAAAACCACGAGATTTTATAGCTTTTCGATTCGTATAGCTTTATAGTATATACGTATACTTAAGTATAAATGGTGGCTACGTGTAGATATCGTTTACATATATGAAGTGAAAAACACCGAATAAATATTTGTACACGGTAGTACTTTATTTTTACGATCGTATAAAAAAAGTAGGAGAGGGAAAACGAGGAAAAAAATGGCTCGAGCGGCTGTAGGTTTTACGACCCCGGGTGTAGTTTTTTTTACCGGCTTGGAAAATCGGCACGACCCGGTGGCCTACCATTTTCGTACGCGAACTGGGTGCAATAAATGGTGCAAAGTTTATAATAAAGAATTTCCTTGTAATATGGAAAAAGTTTAAACGATCGAATTGATTTGTTCGATGTAGGAAAAATTACACGTACGTACTCGGTTTATTAAATTTTTCAACGCGTGGGTGTGTACAGGCGAGTTTTGAAACAAGCACTGAGATGTTGAGTTATCGAAATGAACCGGCTTTAGAAGGCAATTAAAGGCATTAATGTTTCACTATATCGTCGCCAGCAGATTAAGTTTTTTTGATAGTGTCATCGAAAACTTATACCCGTAGAGTTTTACTCGTTTGCCGAACGTGTCTGAAACTAAAATAAGCCAACCCTGCGGCGGGGTCTGGCAATATTTACATTAAGAATTTATCGCCTATTTAAATTTATTTATCGTCGGTTTCAAACGGTTGTTAAAATTAATTAGAGTGTTGCGACGAATTTAACCTTAGATACGAGACGGTGAGCTCAATTGGTCACATACGATTCGACAAATCGGATTGAAAATTGAAATATACTTGTGTAATTTCTTTGTTGGAATCTTTTCATTCTTTTTGTGGAAAATTATGCATTGATTTTCTTAAAAAGTGGCGAACGTTTGAGAAAAATGATTGTTCAAGTTTTGGGAGATTCTTCTTGTCAAGTCTAATTTGTTGGTAGAATTTGTTTTGATCAAGTATTTCGCTTCAATTTTTTAATAATTTTTGGAATATTGTCCAATTTTTGGATAAAAATTGTACGAGTATTGAAAAATTTCTCAATATTTGAAAATTCTCTTTAATTTTGAAAAATTTCCCCATGTTTTAAAAGTTGTCCAAGTTTATCCTAATATTGGAAAATTGAACAAGTTTTTAAAAAAATTCATCAAAATTTGGAAACTCGTCCTAGTTCTGGAAAATTCCTCAACATTTGAAAAATTATTAGGTTTATGAAAATAATGTTCAAATATTGGAAGGGGTTCTTTTTAGGGCAAATTTGAAGCCAGAGCAATTACATGAAAATGGTAAGAAAAACCAGAAAATAGGTAACACGAATTTCAATAATTTTTATCGCAAAAAGCAAAAATTTCCAACATTTTTCTTTTTTTTTTAAATTTTTAAATCGAATAATAAACAGTTTTTTTTGGGGTAAATTTGAAGCAAGAAAAATGGCTTCAAAATGTTAAGAAAAATCTAGAAAACAGCAAGATTATCATACAGGGTCTTCCACGAATCGTCTATCAAACGTATTTTTTTGGATACAACCACTAAAAAAACTTGAGATGAATATGTGGCCTATTTTGAAAATTGAAGGGGCAAATGCTGCTTCTAAAAAAAATCACGTTAAAACCTTTTTCAAGCATGGTAATGGATTGTACTTTGAAAACTGAACAAATTTTCACTTTATGACTTTTTGCCTATCTTTAAAATTGAAGGGGTTACAAAAAAATTTGCTCAAAAAATTCTCAAAAAATGAACTGATCTAGGGAATGGATAGTACGTTGAAAACTGAAGAAATTTTGTGCTGTAGACTTTTTGCCTAACATCAAAAATGAAGGGGTCAAGGGTCATTAAAAATTAAGAAAATTTGAAAATTTTTTGAAGCCCATTTATTTTGAATGATCCTTAGCCCCTTCATTTTCGATGTTTGGCAAAAAGTCTACAGAACAAAATTTTTTCAGTTTTCAACGTACTATCCATTCCCTTGATCGGTTCATTTTTTTAGAAGCAGCTTTTGCTCCTTCAATTTTCAAAATAGGCAACATGTTCATCTCAAGTTTTTTTTTAGTGGTACCCGGTTATATCTAAAAAAATATGTTTGGCAGACGATTCATGGAGCACCCTGTATTAATAGACAAAAAACCATAAAATAGCAAGAATTTCGATGATTTTCCCGCAAAAAGCAAAAATTTTCAACATTTTCCTTTTTCCTTAGATTTTTTAATCGAATGATAAACAGGGGATTTTTTTGGGGTAAATTTGAAGCGAAAAAAATGGCTTGAAAACGTTAAGAAAAGTCCAGAAAATTGCAAGAATTTTCATTTCACAAATCCAGTAGACACCATGAAGGAGAGGAATAACCTTCCCAAGTTTTGGCAAGTATGGTCCAATGTTCCAAAAATCGCGCAGTCTTCACTTTTTTTTCAAATTTTGGAAAATTTCTTCAATTTTTCAAAAACTGTATCATTTTTTGAAGATGTCTGACAGGTAGTGAAAGTGGTGATTTTTGATCAAAATTTCAATAAAAGTGGTGAAAAAATGGAAAAATTCAATCACAATAAATTTTTCTCTCTGATTACTGAAATGATAAACAAGTATTTTTGGGGTGGAGGGGCATAAAGCAATAAATTGAGAGAAAAATTTAGAATTTTCAGTCCGAAAAAGTTTCAATTTTTATTCATCATTCTTGTAATCTGATAGACATTTCGACAAAATTTTATCATTTTTCAAAATTTCTCTTCAAAATAAGGGTTTTTCTTTTATTTGAAATTTTTTCTGTAATAAAATTCAAGTGCCCAAGATTTTGTGTGAGGGAGGGAGGGAGGGAGGGAAGAGGTGGGAGGTCCGAAAATTTTTAGAACCGAATTTGAATCAGATTTGTGGGTCGAAAAAGAGGTTACCATATTGAACATTTTGTCAATTTAGTGAAAAAAATGAGTGAAAAAGTAGTGATTTTTGAGAGAAAAAATCCTTTACACACCATGAAAATTACCCATTTTTTAAAAAAAAATCGTCCAATTTTTGTGAAATTAGGGAATTTTTAGAAAATTATTTCACTTTTGAAGAACTCTTTATTTAATAAAATTGTTCAAGTTTTGGAAAATTCTTCAATTTTTAGAAACTTGTCTTCAGATGATGGAAAAAATCGTCCCAGTTTTGAAAAATCGTGCAATTTTAAAAAAATCTTCAGTTTTTGGAAAATTGTTCTAGTTTTAAGAAATTCTTCAATTTTTAGGAATTCGTTCAGATGATTGAAAAAATCTCTCTAGTTATGGAAAATTGTTCTAGTTTTGAGAGACTAATTTCTACACAGTTTTTCAAGTTTTGGGAGATTCTTCAATTTTTAAAGACTCGTCCGAGCTATGGAAAAAAATCACCTTAGTTTTGGAAAATCGTGCAATTTACTTGTCTCCAGATGATGGAAAAAATCGTTCCAGTTTTGAAAAATTGTTCTAATTTTGAAAAATTCTTCAATTTTTAGGAATTTGTTTAGATGATTGAAAAAATTTCTCCAGTTATGGAAAATTGTTCTAGTTTTGAGAAGCTAATTTCCACACAATTTTTCAAGTTTTGGGAGATTCTTCAATTTTTAGAAACTCGTCCGGGCTATGGGAAAAAAATCACCTTAGTTTTGTAAAATTCTTTAGTATTTGGAGAATTTTTTTAGTTTTGAGACTCTCATTTCTAGAAAATTGTACAAGTTTTGGGAGATTCTCCAATTTGTAAGAATTCATCCAGATTACGGAAAAAATTGCCATACTTTTGGAATATCGTGCGGTTTTTGAAACATTCTGTAAATTTTCAAAAATCGTTCGAACGTCCTGCCTTTGAAAAAAAATTGAATGAAAAAAAAACAAGAAAAAGTGAGGGATTTCGCCATTTTTTTGGTAAAATTTGGTCACCATCCACTTTTTTTGGTACCAGTTCAATTGAGCACACTGACACAAGAGAAAAATCCATCTGGATGCTGCAGTCAATTCGTAGGCATTTTTATTAAGATATGTTCTCCTCGGTATCAAAACATCGAGATGTATTTTCTGCCTAGTCAATTCTGGCATAAAATTCAAAAAAGGGGGAGAAACCCGGAGGATAATAACGTCTGATATTACACCACGTTTTTTTCGTTACCATAACACGAATATTTTGCCGAGGCGGTAGATTGCACAGTTTGTGTAGGGCCGAGAGGGTGCCTTCACCCCAGCAGGTTATTTTGGGTACACAGATAGTATCTAATTTATCGTGTATTTTCATTCGTATATACGAGGACAGCATTATGGGTATCTTTAGCTGCTACTAGCCCCTTTAATAAACACCATAATTTTTTACGATCGCGGTGAAATGTTTTCGAGAAGCGCGAGGTGTCGTCCTAATGTAGTAAAATATCGCGTATTAAAAAAAGGAGAAAAAAAAATACAAAAAAGAAAGTCGAACGTGGATGAGAAAGCTGTAGGGAAAAAATTCCGTAGTCTTGAGACAATGAAGGTTGAAAAGTTGTAATTTTTACTCGTCGAGAGCTGTAGGTAATGAACACAGGCACGGTATTGCCGTCTTATATTACGCGGCGGTGCAGCGCGCGGTTTTCATATTCTCCGGCAAGACGATGGCTGCCGTAAGTAGGTTTAAAATGATATTGTTATTACACGTGTGTTTATCATCGTTGTCATTTTATTCAATATACTACACACGCGAGCTGGGTACTTCTTTTTCTGTATTTATACATACGTATATGTATAATACTTGAAAATATATACCTTTTTAGATGGTATATGCTTTGGAAAGGGTATACGTATAAAGTACCGGAGTTCTTTTCTTTTGCTTACCTACTTCGTCGTCGTAATCTGAGAAATATCAAGAAAGCTCGATGTTTCACGTTTATAAATTACGTTCGTAGTATTCGTCGTAGGTCGTCGTAGTATTTTGCTTTCCAACTTGTGGAATAAGATGGTACCCTGGACTATCGTAGAGTATCGCAAGTTTTCAGCAATTTCGCGACAATAAACGGGTATGATTTACAGCATCTGTACGACGAACGTTTTGAAGTATGTGTGCGAGTGTTTGTGTAAGATGAGCTGTTAATAGAGAGGTCTTTATTTCCGACATGATGCGATGTGTTTATCGAAATGATATTTGGAATGTTGAAGAGGAGAGTAGAGGTGTCTATCCAGAGACGTTGAACTCGTGGGAATGTATCGAATAAATATGGAAGGAAGATGCGATCAGACAAATCAGAAAATACGAAAAAAAGAAGAAAATGATGAACTGATTATGGAATCTCATGAAATGTCCCCTGGGGAGTTGGATCAAAACTTCAAAAATGGCCTCGGTGATGATTCTTGACTGGAGTACCAGATTAACCAGATTACCAAAAATTAGGGTATCAGAAAAAATTATTGGGTCTCTGGTTTCTATGAGAATTGAAAGAAATGAAAATATTATTAGCAACTAAAATTTTGGAGGTTTCATGGTACACAGGCATCATAGCGGGTCACTTCTTTAGGGTGTTTGTCACTTTTTTCGACTTCACTCATTTTTGGTTACTTTTCAAGTCTAAAAGGTCACTTTGGTTACTTTTTACCCCTCAAAAGTCATTTTTTATTCGCACTTCCTGGCAAAAATTCAAATTTTCACGTAAAAATGACTATTTTTCAAAATTTTTCAATAAAAAAATAAAAAATTGATTTTTGCTAGTTAGTTTGTTGTTTTGACGAAGGAATTTAATAAATGAAATTATTCACGTCTTTTCAGTTGATTTATTGAAATGTTTGCTGAAAACTACAAAAAAATTGCCCCCCAGAAAACTGTAAAAAATTTGCCCCTCGAAAAAAAATTAAATTTTTGGTTACTTTTGGTTACTTTTTGGTCACTGTTTGCTCAAAAAAAGTTATTGAAAGTTACTTTTTTCTTCAAAAATTTTGCCATGATGTCTGTGGTACAACGTATGAGCCTAGAGGTATTACTGAGACCACTTTTTATCTAAATCTGTAGGGTACAGTTTTTGAGAATTTTTAATATGGACGACGAGATACAGAAGTAAAATATGTAGAAGACTTCTCATTCTTCTCATCAAAGAGACACTAAAATACGAAAATCTACCAAAAATAATTTGAAAAATTTTCAATTATGTTTGATGAGATATTTGAAAAAGCCAAGTTATCGAAAGAAATTTTTCAAAACTTGGACAGGGTTTTCCATAATTTAGTAGGACAATTTTCTAAAAACTGAAGAATTTTTCAGAACCTCGACAGTTTTATTGAGAAAAAAAAACTATAAGAAATCTCAAAAAATTGCGTACAATTTTGAATATGATGTTTTCTATCAAAACTTTGATAAGAAACTTGGTGATTTTTTGAATACGACTTTCTTAGTTTTTATGATCGAAAAGTTGGAATTGCGGCAAATCAAACTTCAAAGAAAATTTCATAGTTTTGATCTCACAGAAATGAGGAAAATCATCATTTTTTTTTACCAAGACCTAATAAAAATGAATTCGGCCTAAAAAATTGTTTAAAAATGAAAATATTTTATCAAAATTTGGAATTTTAGATCAAAAATTGAACATCATACTTTTCACGAAGTCAAAGATTTTGAAAAAAGTAGTCATACTGACAAACTGGCTGTGACTTTAACAAAAAGTCACAATTTTCTCGCAATTGCGATTTAAAAATGCATAAATTAGGTAAACAAAAAATTAATTTAACAAATGAAACTTTCAAAATTTTGACCTAGCGACCTAGATAATTGAAATTGAGAAGTTGTGCCTTTTCCGAAAAAATTATATATATTTTGAATTTACGATTACAAATTTTAAGAATTAAAATCACTCTGTTTGCAATTTTTTGTAAAAGCTACAATTATGTACTTACTTACTTTATCACCGGGATGGTGATTTTTTTCAAAAATTTATGACTTTTGATGAATATTTTAATCAATTATCAACTTTTATTGTTCAGTTAAGATTGTGAAAATTTTCGTTTTTCAATTGATTTTTTTTGTTGAATTTACGATTTTTCAAAAATTAGAAAATACGATTTTTATGACACGACATGACGTGGTAAAATTTGACTTTTTCAAAATTTTCCAACTTCATAATTATTTTTACGTGGTGACTTTTTAAAATTCATGTTTTTGTCTTTTTTGTAAAATTTTCCATCAATTTGTTGACGAGCTGACCTTTTCAAATTTTTCAACTTTATGAAGTTGTGATTTTTTAATTTTTGTCAATGTAAAGCTAATGGACTTTTATGAAAATTAAAATCGTTGTTTTTATGTATTTTTTTTGTATGTATAACCATGACAACACTTTCAAAATTTTTGACTTGTGTAAAAATTATGACTATTTATTTTCTGTCAAATCAAAACTAATTATTTTCATTTTTAAATGATTATCATGCAACGATTATCATTTTTTGGAAATCGAAAATCATAGTTTTTGTGTTTTTCTGTAAAATGTCAACTTTTTCCTTGAAATTTCCAGCTACCACAAAATTGAAAATTCCAGTCCAAAGGCAAATCATTATGATTCGTTTGTTGAAAACTTTTCAACATTACATCAATATAGTGACTTATTTTTTCAAAATTTGTAAGATTTTTGAAAAAATTGTGATTTTTGAAAAAGTTATTTTTAATTGTTTTAATATTATTTGCATGAAATTGACATAATTGTGACAAACCATGAGGTAAAACATTTTAAAATTTGGAGTCAACAGAAACTGAAGCCACGTTTTGTTAAAAGTCATCCTAAGAAAAGAAAAGTTGTAATTTTGAAAAAATGTTTGATTTTGGCGCATTGGGAAAAAAATGTATGTACCAAAAATCAAAAAGCTGAATTTTTAATACAGGGTGTTTATAGTTATAAAAACCACGAGTTAAAAAAACAATTTTTTTTTAGCAATTTTGTCATTTACTCGTATTTAAGCACTGCAGAGAATCGTTCATGTATTTTCACTATAAAAATAAAAAGAGTCTTAAAAATTTAAGGGGCTAATTTACTAGACACCTTGTAATGGAGGATCTTGTATTTAGCAAAATTCGAAATAGGTAACAAGAAATTTAAATTTTTTTCAATTAGGTATTTTTAAGAAATTTCAAAAATCAATTTTTTGGAAAAAATGCATTGTCTGTTACTTGATTTTTTTTTGTGAAGTCGTAACTTTGAATTTATCAAATGAGGGAGAGTGTTAATCGATATCTCTGTGTATTTAATTTCAAAATCTGGTAGTTAATTTTTAAATTTCGGTAAAGTATATGAAAAATTCTCAAAATTGAAGTAAACAAAAAATCTACCAAAACTTCGCAAGCCGTGCAGAAGAATCAGAACGGCTTAAAAATAACAACAATCTGGTACCATAAACCTCCTAAAGCCGCATAACGAAAACCAAAGATATATATATAAAAATTCCCTCGGAAAAAAATACCCAAAAACCCGCAGAAAATACGAAACGACACCCAAGGACACCATAAACCACATCAACTATTCCATCAAACCCTCTATGAAAAAATTGACACCCCTGAAAATGATAACGCTCCTACAACGTGCAATTTCGCCACCCCAACAATAGAGAATTACGTATGCGACTTGTCATAATACGCTGCTGCACCAAAATATCTTCCACAAGAAGCTTTCGTCTCGTTTGCCAAGAGCTGCATTGCTTTCGCCTGCAACCCTTGCGTTAGCCTCGAAGAAAAGAATGATTATGCTGTTTTTTTGACATTTACAAAACGCTGCCCGAACGCAGCTATGCAACCAATCATACCCTAATGTATACGAAACTGCCTAGACATTTCTCAGTAAATAGTAGACTCCTGCCTGCGTATGGCAGTTATGCAAGTTTCTCGAGCACACGTGCAAGACGAATTGAGCCAGCGAATAGAAGGGATTTTTAGTTTTATTTAGAGCTTTAAAAAAAAAAAAAACTTTCAAATCAAATCGACCTAAAAATGTGCCTGAGTCATTTGAAAACACAAGTGCAAGACGAATTGATCCAGCAAACGGAAAAGATTTTTGGTTTTATATAGAGTTTTTTAATATGCCGTCAGTGACGTTTCGAGGGCATATTACCGGGGGGAGGGGGAGAGGGGGTTAAATCTATGAAAATTTCAACCCAGATTTTAAATTTTCCCAACTGTGCCTACTTGATACCTACATTACTCAAACTTTGTTTGCTCTCCTACAATGTTCCTTTTACACGACGTGTTTATCCTGGACATCAACATCTAATCGAATTTCAACAAAAAAAACAACATAATTTTAAAGATAGTGACATACCGAAGTCCAAATATGGAGGTAGAAGGGAAAAAATCTCAGAATTTCCGACTCGGCTTTTGAAAATGTTTGAAAATCAATTCATTCAGGCACAAAAAGGACCGACTGTTTTTGGTGGTGGGGGTGAATGGTGCAAATTTGCCGATCGAACTAATTTTTTTAACCACTTCTCTCTTCAATTGATTGATTTTTCCTGGATATTTTCATTGTAGTTGAAAAAATCTGTAAAATTGTCTTCTAGGGTGGGAAATTTCAAAAAAAAATTATAATTAGAGTAAAAGCATTTTATAGTTTCAATGTAAATATGAGAGAAATGAAGTTGCCCCGAGCGAAGCGAGGACGAAAATTTTAAAAAACCTCAAATTCAGGTGCAATAAAAATCGGCCAGTTTTACTCTAAAACTATTAATAAAGGAGAAGTACGAAGAGGCCAAGCACAGCGAGGCCAAAGTTTTCAAAAAATTCGATTTTCAAACATCAAAAATTATTTTTAAGGAGAAAAAATATAATAAAATTAGTTGAAATAATTTTGAGGAAAATTACGAAAATCACTTTTGTAGGATATTGAACATTTTAAAATTATGGAAGGGGAAAATATTTAGATGTGACAGGTAATTTCAGAAAAAATAATTTCCAGGACTTGGTCCTCAAGGAAGTACGTTTTTCGAAACCCTGACAAATTTTTCCAACTTGAAAAAATATGAGTACCACAAAAAATGGTTAATCTTCCCATAGAAAAGGATCTCTATGGGAAGATTTACCATTCGTACTAATATTTCATCAAGTTGGAAAAATTCACAATTTTGTACTCTTTTTTACCAAAGTGAGAAAATATTAGTACAAATGGTAAATTTTTCCAATTTTAGGGTATAAATAATAAATTTTCTCAACTAAATACTGAAAAATCGCAACCGGGGAAAGGTAACCCCAACTCTCATATAGGTACGTCCCTGAGTACGAATGATGAATTTTTCCGATTTTTAGCGGATTTTTGCCGATTTTTCAAACAATTTCATTGATTTTTCAGTGAATTTCACAGATTTTACTGCAGGGTGTCTACCGGTCGCGAAAGTCGCGAAAAAGTCGCGAATTCAGATGTTGGTCGCTAAAGTAGCAAAAAAGTCGCGAAATTACTTAAAATTCATCAAAAGTCGCGAATTTTTCCCAAATACTTGATTTTTTTGCTTTCTACAAAACAAAAAAAAGAAGTTTCAAATTTCTGAACACTTTTTAAAAAAAATTTTCGCCTTCGCTTCGCTCGGGCTCATAAATTTACATGCGTCATTCTTGAATTATAAACTTTCTTCCCTTCTATTCTAGACAATAATTGAATATTTGAAGCAGAAAAAATTCGTTATTGTGAGAGATTTAGTAGCGATCACGATAGGAATTTTCAAAAAATTTTCAATTTTTTTTGGAAAAGGAGATATTGTGTCTATTCTTTAAAAAATATAGAAAAATCGAAGAATTTTGGAATTTTCACTGAGATTTTTTTAGGGAAAATCACTATAGAAAATTTTTGTTTGCTCCTTTTGTAATAAATTCTTCAAAAGAAATTTCGCTCGAGCAGTAACTATACCTTCTTCAATATAAAAATAATCAACTCTTGGAAAATTTTGGTGAAAAATTGTCTTTTTTTAATGTTTCTTCATATGACCCTAGTTTTTTTTTGTTTTTTCCGCTGTTCCATCTCGAACTGTACATTACGAGAATAAATTGATTCTGCCGCCTTCGTGCATTCCTCATGTACCTAATGGACTGAAATTTTCTTTTAATGTTACTTTTTCACCAATTTTTGGTTATTTCAAGAATTTTGAAAAGTTACAGAAAACGTTCATTTTTTTATGATTTTGATTTAAAATACTTATTTCCTTCCGTTGTGACTTTTTTGTAATAAATTTGATCTCGTTGATTTTGTTGGGGGGGGGGGGGGTGAAATTGAGAGGTAGATTAGATACCATGGGGAAAAATCGAGAAACGGTCGTCGCAAATTTCGAATTTTAAAAATCGGTAGACACCCTGTACTGACTTTCCTATGAATTTTCACTGATTTTCTAGCAATTTTTTCACTGTTTGCTTTCAGTGAATTTTTTTACTGATTTATTACTGTACTGCAATTCTGTCTGTTTTCCAGTGATTTTCGATAAATTTCACTGATTAATAAATTACAGAGTAGGTACCTAAGTACTTTCTCATCGAACCTGTCACAAGAAAATCGAGCTTAGGTCCAAAAGGTAATTTTGCAGGAGAGCAGTTTCGAGTTTCAAAGCTAGGTGTTGACTAACCAATGATATGAAAGTGGGTGATTTTTGGGAGATGTTTAGTAGGTAGGAAGACTAGTTGAATCAGCATTTTTCCCCCTCCCCTCCTCTTTGCCTCCGATAGCAATGATTTTTACCGCATTTTTTTGAGAAAAAGCACCTTTTTTGAAAAATGAGTTGATTTTTCCACCTGCAAATTGTGAAAACTGCAATAACTCATACAAAGGTGACCGAATTGAACTGAAAATTAGTACACAGACACTCAGTGACATATCCTTCAACATACTACAAAATCAAAATTTTCGGTCAATTTCTCTACTTCCTCTAAAAATTAACCCTCCATTAATAACGAAATGAATCGTTCGCGAACGTTTTCGACATCACCACTAAATTCTACACATCAAGAAGTATCAGAATCCATCAAAATCTCGATTTTTATTTTTTGGATCGAAGCTCGCTTTTCTTGTGACAGGTCACAAATGCTCAATTTTTTTGGGGGGAAAATATGAATTTACTTACAAAAAATGATTAATTTTCCCAAGTGAGGTAAATGTAAGTACAAATGGTGAATTTCCCTTAGTTGGAAAAATATTAGGATAAAATGGTCAATTTTTCCAACTTTTAGGTACTCTCTCATTCCGAATCAGTGAAAAATCACTGATAAACAATCAGAATTGCAGCACAGTAGTGATTTTTCACTGATTATCCAAAGAATTTCGCAGATTTTTCAGTGAATTTCATAAATATCACTGAGTTTTCAGTGAATTTTCACTGATTTCCAGTGATTTTCTTTCACTGATTTGTTTTCAGTGAAAAAAATTCACTGATTTTCTCCTGTGCTGCAATTCTGACTGTTTCTCAGTTATTTTCGGTAATTTTCACTGATTTATAATTGAGAGAGTAGAAATGGTAAATTTTTCCAAATTTAGGGTAGAAATGGCCAATTTTTCCAACTTTATGGTAGAAATAGTCAATTTTTCCAATTTGATAAACAATAAGTACGAATGATAAATTTTCTCAAGCGGGGTAAATATGACTCTAAATTGTAAATTTTCCCAAACTGGAGAAATATGACTACAAATGGTCAATTTTTCCAACGTTGAGGTGGAAATGATCCATTTTCCCAACTTTAATGCAGAAATTGTAAATTTTCCGAATTAAATACTAAAAAATCTCCAGGGTATAAGAGTGGGTAAGTTACACCCCCCTCCCATCGGTAGTTTCTGAATGCCATTAAATCAAATCGACCTGTAGATATGCTCGAACCATTCGAAACCGTCGAAACGGTCAATTTTGAAAATTTTACCATTCGTACTGATATCAAAAATAAAACCGAACCTTAACGATCGATTGTGTGAGAATAAAACCGCGTAAAACCAATTCTCGAATTTTTCTCATTTTCTCCATTTTGTTCTTTTTTCTAAAATCGAATCGCGGAGTGAAAAAATTAATCCTCGTCGCATATAGCTCGTTCGTTTCATAATAAAGAACCAAAGAAAATTCATTCCACGATTCAAAACGCGAAAAGAAATAAAGCAGAAAAGTCGGAATAATGAAACACGCGTAAAATGATTTCTAAAAATATAAGTACTTTCTCTCTCGGCGAAGACATTCGAATAGAGAAAAAAAGTTCGAAACGATTTGCGTCCGATAAACGAACGTACGAAAATAATATTTTGAACGAAGCTGCGAAAAAAGAGAAAAAATACGACGAAGGATGGCAGAGGGGAACATCGAAGATGAAAGTAATTCTGTATAGTATACGAGAGTATAGGTATAGGTATATAATATATAAATCCTGAAGATTTGGTTAAATTATACGCTATCTAGTGACTGTCTCAACCAATCAGACGTCTGCGATGGTGCCATTAAAATTGGCTGTTTCGGATTCCCTTTCAATCGTTTTTTTCCTCCGGAATTTCCCCACTTCGCCCGGATTCGTACAATTGGCGATGATGGTGGAAAACCAGCGCGGTTTTTTTTCTTCGTGCTCTTATTCGAGACCCACGGGACGCGTTTTTCAAGATAACCAATTGCTTACGCAATATATTATCGAGAGCCAGTTTTATTCATTGCTTTGTATCAAAGTTTACATAAAGCTTGCAAGTTCGCAATTCTATTCCCATTTTAACGCGACGCTCTTCAACGGCGCGCACCTATATCACTAAAATTACGATTTTCCTTTTCTTAAAAAAAAATTCCCAGCATCCAGGGTGGTTTTAATCGAAAAAAATCACGACGAATACATTTTTATACGTATTTCACTCGCAAATGCTCCGATCGGGCGGATTTTATGAGAAAAACCCAATGATTTTTTATTTTCGTCTCGCCTTTCTCGATTATATTAAAAAACGTCAAACGTTTCGGCGACATTTTGTTTAAAAAGCCGCCGAATGATTTATTAACGAAGGAAACGAGACGACGACGAATGTTTTCATCGACAGAACGCGCCGGCACATCTCGAGTCGTACGATTCGATGTTTTTTTTCCACGTTTTCACTCGAGGACGCTCATTAATTTCGACGCTAGACGCTCATCTCGTATACCAACGACGATAAGTAACGATAATTTATAAAAGGCTTTAAAACGCTAATCCGTCAGGTATTGTTGAGTCACTATACCCTTATTCCTTCGATGGTATTCCCTCTGTCTGTTTTTTCTTCCCTGCTTTACGCCGAACGATGTTTTGTCACCAGTCGGTGTTCGGGAAGGGAAACGCGTAATTAATGGCTGAGTGCGGCAAACGCTACGTTGCAGCGGTAAATTAGAATTTCCCTACTAACAAAACTATAAATCCGTCGCCAGTTTTATTAAATTTTACAAATGGCTTTCGATTAGCATCACCGACAGAATTTCGCTACTCTTCCTTGAACGTGTGTAGATCACATTTGAAGCAGGTGTTCGTATTCTATCGTATGCCTCGAAGCCGGCAGCTAAAATTAATTGTACAGATTACTGTTCATCAAAGCCTATCTAGGTATCTATTCAAATGAACTATCGTTTTAAAGCTGAACGTCTCGCGCTTAAATGGTGTGTACCGGTAACGTATAAATTATTACGAGATTCTATGTGTGTCTCGGCGAGATATACCTATATCTGTGGAGTTGCTGCGGCAACATATTGGGGTCGTGTCGTGTCATACTTATTTTCCATTATGTCGCCGCATAGAGGTGTAATATGCAGATAAACAGGCTAAAATTGGAGAAAAATTGCAGAATTTTGGTACCAGGATTGAGATTAATTTGAGGCGATGTGCGTAAGTTCTCAAAATGGAGCTGAGATGATCGAAGAATTTAACTCCTCGTGATAAGTTGCAAGTTTTGTCAAATGAACAAAAAATCGCCAATTTTTGATTTTTAAAAATGATGTTTTAAAAAAATTTTCCTTTCTCTTATTCTGGCAGTAGAAATTGGTGAAAGTAACTGAAATGAATTTTATAATTGATTTTTAGTGAATTTTGCTGATTTACGTCTTCAGTGATTTTTTAATTTACTTTTTGTAAAACTCTTTTCATGATTTCTTCCTAATTCCTCATTTATGCTTGAATCCAGTGATCCAGTTTCAGTTCTAAAAATTTTTTAGTTCCAGTTTTCAGTTACAAATATCAGTTTCAAAATTTCAGTGTTTAAATTTTGAAGAACGAAAAAATTCTAAATTTTCTGCTAAAATTGAACTTTGATGTTTTTCCTTTTCGATTCAAAGTACATTTTTTTTCTTTTTTCAAGCCCAAAACAAAAGATTTGTAGAAAAAAGTCATAATACGTAATATTTTTCAAAAATGTTGTGACTATCCTCTGAATTTTTCAACAAAACATTTGAATAATGTATGAGAGGACGTTTTTAATTGGATAAAATCTTTGAGTTACAACACAATTTTTCTTTATTCACTTTTCAACGTAAATTTTCAAGGTTTGAGGTTTTTTAATAAAAATTTTCAAATTGAATGTGATTTGGTAAATTTCAACATCAAAATTTTGACTTTTTTTTTAATACAGGCATGCCACGGAGTCACCTTTTTTAGTGACTTGTCCCCTATTTTCAGGGTTGGTCACTAAAAGTCCCTTTTTTGGCCAAAAGTCACTATTGGTCCGTTTTTTCACTCTAAAGTCACTTTTTTCATTCAAACGGCCTTCCGCTCTTGCATAAAATTTAAAAAAATACTTAGTTTATTTTTCAAAACTCGTAATTTTTAGATTACGATTTTTTTCAGTAAAAACTTATTTATAAAACAAGTTTATTCTTTTTTTCAGTTCTTTGAAGCATATTTTTAAACTCGTGGCTTCAATTAAAGATTTATTAAGGGTAAAATGCCCTAATCTCGACCGCTTTCTAATTTCGATCACCGGCCGATTTCGGCCGCTATAGACGCAATCTACCGGGGAAAAAAAATTTCATGCTCCTTTTCACAGATAAACAATTTGAGACCAAAATGACAACCCTACAGGCAAAACTAGCGGAGAAAATTGAAAAAAACGAAATAGCATAGTAGTACAGTCATTTTAGGTTTTGACCTAAAAAAAATTAGCAGAAAGGGGAAGTTTCGTAGGAGGGTATGCATTTTAAGATTCCTGAACTTCCCTAAAATTGGTGCATAATTTAGTCCTCCTTTTGAGGAGTAAGGTAGTTAAAATTTTGTTTTTTCGTCGATAACTTTCGAAATTACGCACTAATGAAAAAATAGTTGAAACAAAAGTTGTAGAGCATTAAAAAACGAACAATTTTGTCATTTACCATTTTCTCTCAGAATGTCATGGGGAGGAGCTAGGGCTTTCAGAAAAAAATCAAATTTAAAAATTTTCCATTACCTCAAATAATTACCAATAATCGGGTTAATCGAGTTTTAGGAGCGGTTTGTTTTTTACATCCCATTACTAAGTAGAATAAAAAAAATGTACAACCGACCCCTCATCTCAATATGAGGGGGGGGGGGGCTGGTGGTCGAAATTAGAAACCCAAAATTTTGATAATCAATTTTTGAATTCCCTCAGAAAAAAATCACAAAAAAATGATCGTATCGGCTCAGAATTTTAGGGAGTGGTGGAGGAAGGATCAATGTATTTTTTTAAGCCATTTCTGACGTTTTTACTTCCATAAGTCTTTGATTGGTGGAAGTTTGAAAAAAAGTGGTCAAAATATGGCACCCTTACCCTTGATGAAAAAATGTTTCAGAAAAAAAAGTATTTTCAGCACTATTGCAGAGAGAAATACAGTTTGAGTTATGATTTTTTTTTTTTTTTTGGGGGGGGGGAGTGTATTTATTTATGAAAAAAAATGAAAAATTGGTCACTTTTTTCGAAAAATAGGTCACTTTTTGCCTCGTAAAAAGTCACTAAAGTCACTATTTTCCCCCAAAATCTGCGTGGCATGCCTGTTAATATAAAAATTGAAACTGCTGGAACTGGTATAAAACTGAAATTAATTTTAGTTCTAGTTCCAGTTTTTAGTTTTCAGTTCTCATCATTTCAATTCCAGTTCCAGTTTTTTTCAGTTTCCAGTACTAGTTCCAGTTCCAGTTTCCCATCACTGCTTGAATCATTGAAAATTTTAAAATTAAAATTAAATTTGAATTTGCTTTTTGAAAAAATTAGGAGAGGGGGCCGGGTTAGAGCGCGGATATGGGGGTCTGATCGTACAGTAAGTCGATATTGGAACTTGGTGACTTCGAATTAGTGAAAAAAGATGTGTCACTTGCTATTTTTACTTTTGTGTATGCATTTTTTACGAAATTAAGGGTCTAGGGGGAGGGTACTGATGGGTCAAATCCAAAAAATAAGCAAATATTCGAGCTCAGTGCCCTCAAAAAAACCTATCAAATGACAAGTCACACGTTATTTTTCATTTTTTTTTTTCAACTTTGACCTTGTTCAGGAGCCTGATTGGGAAGTTCAGAAGGGCTGGATGAAAAAACTGAGTAAATATTCGAACTCAGCGCCCTCGAATTAGTAGAAATCAATGTGTTACTTTATTTTTTATATTTTTTAGAATTTTGGTCAAAATTGAGAATCCCTGTGCTCCATGGGGGGGGGGGGGGGGGTCGAGATCCCTTTTTGAAAATTTGTTGATTTGAAAAAGGGTAACAAGGACTCTCTATTGTAATTTTTCAGATTTTTGAATGGTAGTTTTATGTTTTGTACTTATCAAATCATGAAAGTTGAGCTTTCACCATAAAAATTCAACTTTAAACTTTTCAAAATGTGATAATCGTTTTTGAATTGCCTATCAGTTTTCTTTCAAATCTCGCAAACCGTTTCCCCTGAAGTACTACTAATCTCGAGATATGCGCCTTCGAAGTTGGATAATTTGGCCAAAAATCGCAACGTACATGAAAATTACATATCCCCTCCCCCGATCACAGCACGGGAGGGCTAGAGCGGAATTGATGGTGGTTATGTGAATAGACCATCAAGGGAAACTCGTGAAAAAAATTTGAGCGGAATCGGAAACCCCTACTTCATTATTGGTTCGAGTTGATGTGGAATGGATCATCAGTGAAAAAATCACTAAAAATTGGTAAAATTCACTCAAGTTCGGTGAAAATTAACAAAACTGCATAAAATTTAGTGAAGAATCGGTGAAATTTGTTTAAAAATTGGTTAAAATTTGCTGACATTTAGTTACTTTTACTGATTTTTCCTGCGTTGCAATTCTGATTGCTCGTCAGTGATTTTTCACTGATTCATCAGAATAAGAAAGTTTACTGGAATTTTTTCAGTGCATTGATTTTCAGTTATGTTATAGCTTTGTGACAAAAAAATTAAATTCCAGTGTCTATGTCAACTAACGAATAATTTTTTTTTCTGTTTCAGGTGAGTGATAAATTTTCATCGTAAGAATAAGAAGTGATAAATGAGCTGGTGAGTAATTTTCCACGATTTTCGGTTAATTCTTGAAATAGGTACGTGAAATATGATTATTAAATTAAGAATGCAGCGTAATGCATTATTATTTCGGGAAAATTCGTTGAAGAAAAGAAATTATTGCAGGTTTTGTGTATCAGATATAAAAAAATGAGTTTTAGTTGGAGATGTTAATAAAGTTGCCTACTCAGTTTGCCGTAAATACACATGAAACGAATTCGTCCAGAAATGAACTTCTAACATTTGAAAAATGAAATGATTTTGTTGTACGAAATTTTATTCCAATGAAATATTTTATATGCGTTTATGATTATCAGAATGGGTAGTAAAAATTCAATGTCAGCCCCTTTATTCTCAAGATTTTTTCTATAGGAGCCCCCCGCGCCACCATCCAATTTATCCAAAATGAACATTTTTTTGCTCTGATTTGGCTCAAATTCAAGAAGAGGATTAAATTATAGGAATAGATGATATTTTCTCTTAACGTTTTCAGCCTCTAATGACATCTGTGAGCAGAGCCAGTGCTTCCCAAAGGCTCTGGTGTGATTTGGGGGTCATTTGGCCCTTGGTGGAACTTTGACAAAATTTTTATGCCATTCGACTTGCCTATGTAGAAGGTGATTTTAGAGAGCAAAAACGAATTTTTACCACACCCCTCGGGGGCGGGGGCCTCAAAATACGTGATTTTCACGCTAAAAATTTCATCTCCGCGAGTTTTCAACCGATTTTTTTCAAACTTGGCATGTAGGCAGAGGTACTTGAGAGGAGTACCCTGAAATTTTTTCAGATTTTTTCGACCACTACAATGACCTTAAATTTGACCTTAAAAGTTTAAAATCGCCCTGGGAGCACCGTTTTGGCGGGTGGTATAAAGAAAAAAATATTTAGAAAATATGGTTTAAAAATAATCTATTGTAATTTTCCATAGTTCTTCAAAAAAAAATATATACTTCGGATTTTGACTAAAAATAACAGGGTAATTTATTTTGAGTGGGAGGCTTCCCGATATTTTTTTGAGGACCCTAGTCCAAAAAAAGGATGTAGCTACAGGATCTCTGAATGGAGTCATCTTTGAAAAAATCGCGATTTTTGCCTTTTTTGGATAGTGCCACTTTCTGGTAAACTATTTCACCCCCTAAAAATGTGCGATTTCAGTCTATATATTTCCCTAAATCATTGACTTCGAATTAGGATACAATTTTTTGTCTTCTACATACAATGGAGTTCAAAAATTTCGGATCGCGATTTTAAAGATTTCTTGATTTTTAACAAATTCAAATAGCTCACTCAAACATTTCAAAATCGAGTCAAAATTGTTTTGATCGTTTAGAATAATTTTTGATATTTTTTCAAAAAATTTCTATGACTATGCTGTCAATTTCATTTTGATTCGATTATTTAATGGCTTGATAAATATGCATTTTTTGGGGTTTTAAAATAAATTTTTGAATTAACGGATGGAAATTTTTGTAGCAGTGTTGCCAACTGATATTTTATGGAAATTTCCTAAATCAAAAAACAGTTGGCAACACTGTCATGAAAAATTTATCACTTCTGCTAACTAATTTTTCAAATGAATTTTACTCAATTTTTCGTGGCATTTATTGATGGCTTTGTTTGTGAATTTCAACATTTTTTAATGAAGTTAATCAAAGTTTTCAGTAAAATTAACTGTTTATAATGACTAATGACTTATTTTATCAATTTTTCGGAAAAGTTCACTAACTTATTGTTGAAGTTTACTTAATTTCTTGTGAAGTTTATTAATTTTTAGTGGATTTCACTGATTTTGAGAAACCGTATGTATTGTTTTGGTAAATTTTTCTGTTTTATTTTCAATCTTAATGATTTTTTTAGCGAATTTTGAATTATAATTTTTTAGTGAATTTAATTGAATTTTAATGAATTTACTGAATTTATTTGAATTTCACTTGCAACGAATTTTAGTAGGTAATTTTGTAGTGAATTAAAGTGTTTCAATGACTTTTTCTGAATTTTTCTATTAAATTCAGCTGATTTTAATCGAATTTCACCAATTTTCAACAATTTTTTTTCATCTTCAATTGCTTTACTGATTTTGTAGTGAATTTCACCGATTTAGAAAATTTAAGGTTTGTCGTAGCGAATTTTAAAAAAGAGGTGAAGAATACGAAATTTTGACGAAAATTGATAAACAAATGTAATTGTTTCTGGTCACCAGAAGATTACCTTTAGATCCAGAAAATTACGAAAAAAAATCCCAATTTTTGGTTTCCGATTCCAATATGAACCCTAGATTTTAATTGATTTAAGAATTTTAATGAATTTCATTGATTTTTCAGAAATATCTTCAATTTTTAGTGAATTCCATTGTTGTTTTAATCAAAATCGCCATTTTCTAAATCTTTTTGATTTTTGAAGTGAATTGGAAATTTTTTAATTTGACTTGATCACTCGTCGATTAAATTATCGATTCAAAAAAAAATATTGGAAAATGGAATTCTGAACGTAAAATTATTTTTTTACCTTTGCTAAATTTCAATATCGCATTTCAGTAGCCATTTTTAATTTCGGTTTTGTTCAAAGTATTAACGAAAATACTTATATTTAAATTAAACTTTGGCACGAGAGAGCAGTAGATGAATTTTATCGACAAAATATACGGTAATAGGATTTACCCTCGTTTAATAAATGATTATCGGACTGATGTTCCTTAACCGATGGTTGGTTAAGTCTCCAGGGAGTCTACACGTATATCGAACGAGCCGGAGAAAGAGAGGATACCATATAAGTTACGTACACGTATATCTGCAGTAGCTTTCCACCTATATAAAGCATCGGTACAGTACACGCCACTCCACCGTAATTACGTCGTATTCGTGTGAAAAAAAAAAAGGAAGCCTCCATACGCATCGAGATCGACAAGGGAACTGCATCGGCTTGTTGATATCATTAATCACTCGAGAAGTTGAATTTCCTCGAAATCGACGCGTTTATACCTCGATAGGTGTAAAATAACAACGCCGTTTAAATTATAACTCAAAATCATGATCTTGGCGGTGTAAAAAATCACTGAATAGGTATCATATACCACGATACGTATAAGGATATATCTACATGTACGATACCCACGTAGAATAGTTGCTGGAGTGCGTACAAAAGAGATAAAGAACACGTCGCTTGTGCGGAATATTGAACAAATGGAAAAAAGCGAAAATAAATTGGAGACGTTATTGAACAAATAGCGTGGTGCGATTGTCAACGTGTATACGATGCTGACAGACGATATTAACGCGCCCAGCCCGGTATCGCCAGCTTCCCTCCGTACAATTCAACTCCTTTTCTTTTAACCGCCCAAGAGTTTTTCTCGTCCGGGTTGTTTATTATTTGTCGAATTCTATGTGCATAGAGGTCCATCTCGGTTTCAGTTTCGATTAATTTACACGCTCGGTCAAAATTATTGTTATATTTTTATCGTTGGTTGTTTTTCTTTGTTTGGTGGTGTTATGAAAACGCCTGTCGGGGCGGAGTGTTTATTAACGAAAATCCATTGCGTGCTCTTGATTTAAATTTGTTGTAGGATTCTTTGATATGACACTGCTGCTTATCTACGTCTCAATTAATTGTTACAGTTTTCCTTTAACGAAAAGCTTTGAAGAGTCGGGCTGCGAATTTGAATTTATTAAGTCGGCGGCGCGTATTTGTAAAAAGGGTTGTTATAATTAGAACGACGAAGACGAAAGCGTAATATGATACGGGGTAAAATTGGATTTCTTAACTTGGTAATTTACGAAGCAGCCTTCGAGGCTTTTGTTTTTATCTTTTTTAGGTGTCATCAACCTGGTGTTTTTATTTATAAATTTAGATTCTTTTGTGGTGTTGAAGGTTCGAGGAGTTGCGAGGAATCAGACGTATAGTAATGGACATAAGCGTACCCAGAAATTATGTAAGGGAGGGGCTCAGATTTTGAGAAAAAATAGGGGGGGGGGTCAAAATTCAATGGAAAAATGAAGTGACTTGTTATTTCAGTGAGGTGGAGTAGTCAGGGAATTTTCAAAAGGCAGATATACCTACAGATTTGAGCGAAAAAAAAATTGAAAAATTACAAGATTTTCTGATTTTTTAAAATCAAAATTACTGATTTTTTCTGATAAATAAGGCATTGACTGAGAAATTAGTAATTTTTGGCCGAAAAATCAGTGAAAAATCAATAATTTTCAATGAAAATTATTTTACTGATTAAAAAAGACAGAATTTATGCAAATTCAACTGATTAAAATTTATAGAGAGTGATATGTTAATTCAAAAATTAGTTACTAAAATACTGCTCTAGCGAAGCGAGGACGAAAATTAAAAAAAAATCATACTCTTCTTTGACATTTTTATACTAGAAAATCTCCTTGTCGAGCTTAAGAGGGAGGGGGCTTGGAGCCTCTTGAGCTCCCCTCCCCATGGATGTGCTTATGGTTATGGAGTTTTTCTAAATTTATGGTTTTGGTATTGGGATGAATTTTCGAACGAGATTTTCGAGAAAAAAGAGGCTTGATGGAGACATTGTGTCTACTGGCTAGAAAAATCAAAGAATTACT